>QNQO01007005.1:0-180995 GCA_003290165.1 Berberis thunbergii | reverse complement strand
AATCGAAAAACCTAGAAATTTACACTAATCCAACATTCACTTCCATTATCATCAAAACAGAGCTACAAAGAGTCATTTGAACTCTGAACTCAGAACCCTGAATTTCATAGAAAATTACTCCTTGCATTGCAAATAAAATTGCAAGTTCAAAATGCAAATTGCAATAACAACTCTAAATGCCAATGACATCCTACAACTTGCAAAATCCAACGCATCACGCCAGCCGGCACCCAATCTTTCCCGTTATACAAGCACCCTGACCACAAACCAGCATGAACAGAGCAGCAACGACGCAGCAAAAATTCAGCACTCTGTCCAGCACAATGGACTGCAATTCGCTCTCCAACAGCAACCTGGGCCACAAATCAGCATGTTAAAATCGCCAGTAGTAACACCAAAAAACTCAGTATTCTGTCCAGTATGCACTGGAATATTGAGCACTGCTTCATAATCATTGGGCAAGTCCCTCAACAATCACCAATACATTATCAGATTGAAAACCCTTAAACAATAAAGATTCAAACTGATCCAGTCAATACCACAATCATAAATAAAAAACCCATACAACAAATACCACAATCACAATAAATCATAAACCAACACATAAGTCAGAAGTTTTTGAAGCAAACCACCCTTGAAAACACAACTCCCCGCATGCCCATCTCTGATCAGCTGAGCAACATCATCTCCCAACTGCCTTATGATGGATTCTCTTGGCACCCGCAAGGTTTGAAGAGCACCAACACTTGCAACAGACAAAAACAAAACAAAGAAACCCAATTAAATATTAATGAAACCAACCACAAAATGCTAAAGAAGATTTCAGAACTTAGTTGATTGAATGTGTACCCACAACCACTCATAGAGAAATGTTACCTTCTTCATCTGTATACAAAGATTCAACTTCGGTTAAAATGACATTTACACAATACTTGAAGTACGATTAGCATACACATATAAAGGTGATATGAAAAGAAACTCCTTCTTCTGGATAGGAGCTCTCAGAAGCATTGTTATTACTAGGAACAAGTGCTTCAGGTGCTAGGAGTAGTGGCAAGGCCAATAGGCTTCTGTTCAGTCACAGCTGCTGCACCTTTGCAGCGTTGCAGGTGCTACTTTTCCACCATTAATAGGCACATACACAGAAGCTGGGGTCTTATTCCCTTTCATCACTTTAACACGAATTTCAATTTCAACAGTATAAGGTTGAAGATAAGAAAACAGGCCAAACATTCAATTCAACAAAAAGACAAAGATTACAATTTACGAGGAAATATTAAATGTCTATGATCAAACTTACAATTGAAGCATATGACTTCTTAACCAGCATGTAATAAAAATATAACAATAAAATAGCAACGCAATGAACTAACCCTTTCATATATTTATAGGTAAAACAGTTACAAAGAACATATACTACATTCTTCTATAAACAAGACTAATCCAAAAAAGGAAACACACTAATCCAAAAAATAAGACTAATCCAAAGAACATATACTATATTCAGATATATACATCCAAGTATAGCACATCGGCAGCCACTTCAAACCTGTAGACAAGGATCAAATAAGGAAACAACTATTATCACTGATGGCATACAAACACATCCTAGTTATTATCACTTTAAAAAATTCACCGCTAATGTGCCTCAGATCCACAGATCCACCATTGTTTTGATCAGTTAGTCTCCTCAATGCTTGCATCATCATGGCCATATCCTCCTTCATTTTATTCATTTCTTCTGGCTACTTTCTTGTAGTTTTCCAACTGTTGTTTTGCTTCCGCGGCTCTTTCCTTGCAATTTCAATCTCTCGCCTTGCTTTTTCTATAGCTTGAGATCCAAAGCGACCACTCTACCTTTTTCAGATGCTGGCGTGATCCCATGTCCCCTACAACGTACACGTCTAGGCCTGTCTGGCCGAATACTTGAGTAAAAATGTGGTCATCATCTAAGGAGTTTAATCCTCCTCTCGTTGCACAATAAGATTTTGTATCTCTTCCTACATTTAGTTAGTGAATAGAAATATAAATGGTAATGGATATAACAATTTAAATTGAAAATAATACTTAACCGCCTTTCTTTGAGTGGATACATCTTAATATGATCATCTTTGCTTGCATATGCAAGCTCAAACATCCTAATACGAGATGGGCGAACTCCTGTCCTTTCATCTGGCAACAATAGAAACGTACACAAATGAGAACTATATTTCCTACTAAGTTGATATTCAAATCGAAAATCTCAAACATTTGTACTTAACCTCTTCATCCTCAAGTATGGCAATGATTTCTGCCTGCATGATGAAGCATTTGTTGTGTGACATGCATTCTCTTTATTTTTATCACAAACATTCCAGAATTTATTAAAACGGATTCGAAAAACTATGTCATCTAAGAATTAAGGTTTGGCTAGTATATTAATCAAGTGTGATATTAAGGTTTAAGTACATACCTTAACCTTTGGCATTCCCCAATGTTCTTTTATCAACCATTTTCAATCTTCTTCTTTTACAAATGGTGGTCAATTTTGAAGGTCGTTCCTCATCTGTCTCATGTGTATCATAATAGTCCTTCTTCAATTCAGATTGGTAGTCCCTCCATTTTTTTCTATTTCCTTCATTAACAACTTCTTTACTTCTGGATCATCCCCTATGTCGAACTTCTCCTGAATAAAAGAGAAAATTTGATCAAATCTAGCATATGTGACCAATATAATATATATACACACATATTATAATGATAAGATATATTCGTACCAATAACAATTCAAGCATTTTGAACTTTACGTCTTTGTTAAGTTTTCTCCATGACGACGCAGCAATAGATGTAATTTGCATGTTTCGGATGACAATTTCTTGTTAAGACGCACATAATGACATGTGCTCTCCTATTACACGTTGTCTGTCATCAAATTCCAGACTCAGTTTTGATCATTTTGGTAGACTTGCTACCTTCTGTCCCAATGCTCGTCCACGTGCTTTCCTATTCATGGTGCTACCTATGTAAAGGAAATTATTAATGCTAAAAATTGTAAAATTTAAGTACAATTTCTATAAGAAAAATGGAGCTTATATTGTTTAAAGTGAGTAAAAATACCAGAAGAACTTGACTCAATATTATGGAAAGACTCCTCTGACCTATCATTTGCCGGTGGTCTTGGCGCCATACCTGAAAAATGCACAAAAAGTGAGCTAGTGCCATAACATAATAATAATAATACATTATAACATTTGATGACTATTCAATTACCATATTTCAAGCATCAACTCTTTTATATTTTTTTTCCTCTTTTTTTTTTGGTTTTATTTTCTGACAATGGAATTGTTTCCATTGGCAAATTAGCCCTATTCCATACAACATGATCCACATCATCACTTGGTGCACAAGTGATTGATGTATCCCATATACTAGGGGTTGCAATGCATCTATTTCATCGACTGTTGCCTCATCTTCATGTTCTAGCACAACATAAAATTCACGTGGTACAACTTTTGTCACAACTAGCCATCCCGATCTTGCATTGTCTCTAACATAGAAAACTTGTTCGGACTGGCTTGCTAAGACGAGTGGTTCATTTGTTTGAAGTATTCGTTGGGAATTAACACTTACAAAACCATGTCTATCCCTTTCAATACCTCGTCTAGGGCTGTGGATATCTCTCCAATGACACTTGAACAAACAACATGATTTCCTCCAAAATATTGCAATTCAACAACATCAATAAGAACTCCATAATAATTCAATCTATAAACTCCATTATCTCCATTAACAACCACACCACTATTTTGTGTTTTTAACCGAGCTTCTCGGCTTTTCGTGTGAAATTTAAATCCATTGACAACATAACAACTCCATGACAATACTACTTTGTCAGGACCACGAGCTAATGGGCGCAACTGTTCGATTGATTCATCACTAGTTGGTCGACATAATTCAATCACCTAAGCAATGAAAAATACCAATTATGTTATGAAAAATATTCTTAGTATGATTGTTGACGATGAATAGGGTCTATGTTCCTTACACGAGACTCAAACCACTTTAGAAATTTTCGACGATGAATAAGGTCTAAGTTCCTTGAATGTGTATGTTTTAAGATATTTCTATGTTCCCTGAAAATAAGTAACATATGTTAGATAATTTGGTGACTTAAAAACACACAAGTAGTATAGATAGTAATTTCTTACTCAATAAAAGGTGTCACATTTTCACAATTTTGCAAGATGTACCAATGTGCCTAAGTCCATTATTCCATAATTAACTATTTTACAACTGATTTTCCCAAAGCACATCCCTTTGTTGAAAATATAGAAAGTCCCCCTTGATGTTGGTCACCAGAGCCATCAAAGTTCCTAGGAACTTGATTAAACTTTGTTTCTATGTCATGCAAGTACCTTGAACAAAAATTCATACACTCTTCTAGAATGTAACCTTCAACAATTGATCCCTCCGGTCGACTTTTGTTCCGGACATATGACTTCAAGGTGTGTAAGTACCTACATTTGGAAGTATAAGTATAGTTTTCAAATAGGGCCTATATGTACCTCTCAATGGGATACATCCAACGGTATTGAATAGGACCAACAATCTTGCTTCATTTGCCAAGTGGATTGGTAAGTGTACCATCACATCAAAAAATGATGGTGGAAATAACATCTCTAAACAACACAACGTAATTGCAGCATTCCTTTATATTCTCTTTAGTTCCTCAACTCGAAGAGTTTTTAGCATAAATAAACGAATAAACTACTCAAACCGAGCAAGGCATCACACAAATCATCTGGCAATATGCCTCGAATAGCAAGTGGAAGTAGTCGTTGGAGAAGAACATGACAATCATGACTTTTTAGGCCAATTAACCTTTTTTCTTTTAGGTTAACACATCTGGATATGTTGGAAGAAAAACCATCTGGAACCTTGATATCTTTCAAGATTTGTAGCACATGACTCTTCTCACCGGATGACAAAGTATAGCTGGCGGGAGGGAGTAAATAAGTGTTCTCATCTTTCTTAATTGGATGTAACTCTTCTCTAAGCTTTAAATGTTGCAAATCCAAATGGAAATTGAGATTATCCCTTGTTTTTGTCGAAACTACTAGCAATGTCGCAATCACATTATCGCACACATTTTTCTCAATATGCATAACATCTAGATTGTGCCGAATAAGCAAATTTTTTCAGTACGGGATATCAAAGAATATACTCTTTTTTTCCAATTATGATGCTCGCTTCCCTCGGCTTGTTTCTTCCCCTTGCCAAATGCTATTTGTTCTACGTCTTGCATTTGCTCGAGAATATCATCACCTGACATAAACAATGGTGGAGGTCTTAGTTCTTTATTACCATCAAGCCGCATTTGTTATCACGCCATTTATGATCCAATGGTAAGAATCTTCAATGACACATATAACATTGTTTCTTTCCATACACTAACCTCTTCGAACATGTCTCCACGTTACAAATTGGGCAATACTCTGTGTAAGCATATTCTTTGCGAAATAAAACACAATCATTGATGCACACATCTATCTTATCATATGAATACCCAAGATCTTGAATAATCTTTTTAGCCTCGTAGTAGGACTTTGGTAACGTCTCACCTTTAGGAAAAACTTTCTTTAACTCCTTAAGCAACATGGTAAAGGCTTTGTTACTCATTCCCCCAACACATTTAATATGTAAAAGTTTTAAGATGAAAGACAATAAAGAAATGTCGCTCCCAGGATATATGCTAGTCTTGGCATTTTGAATGACCCTCAAAATTCTTTCAGCCTCATTTTGTGGTCCTGTATTGCTAGTAGTCTCCTTCTCATATCTTTGATCTCTGACATTCTCATGATTAAACTCTGGAAAACTATCCGTTATCAACTCGTCTATTTCATCACATTCAACCTCATTATCAAGCTCTAACTCGTCATCCTCACTGCCTGTGGTAGCATGTCTATCTTCACCATGAAAGTCCCAATATGTGTAACCACGAAGTATGTCGCTTATGATCAAATATTCTCTAACTTCATCCCTTTTCTTTAGACGACCATTAAAACACTTTCTACATGGGCAATATATGAGGTTCCTATATTTTGTGTGCTGAAACGCAAAATCCAGAAATGTTTCCACTCCTCTTATATAGTTGTCGTCTAAAAGATTCCCAATATCCATCCAGCTTTTGTCCAACGTGGCCATTAAATCCCTATCATGTTTTTACATATCGACGTGAAAGCGAAAAATGAAGTAAAATAAAAAAGAGATAAATGTATAAAAAGGATAACTCAAATTTGAAACAATCAAGGATGAAAATACCTGAGCTCGATGGAAAATCCAAATAATCGTTCTATTGGATAACGAAGAACTACTTTTTCTTTAACAAATAACCTAATTGCCTTATCTTCTCCAGGTCGCCTTTGTTTTCTGCAGTATGCAACGATTAAATTAAGCAACATTGCTCAGGATGTTTTTCTTGAAAGTTTTTAGGGAAGGTAACAAATGTAGTAAGTGAAAAGTCTATGTGAAAGGGATCTTGCTACAAGCGGCGTTTTGTTAATAAGCGCTGGTAGTGTTATGCAGTCAAAGTGTCGTTTTAGACTACGTTTTTTGTAGTGGATATACAACATAACGTTAACTATCCATGAAGATGTAATACTTGGCTCATACTTTGCAGTTAAAGACCAAGTTCTAGACCCACTAGCTAGAAACTTGTTTTATGTAATCACATAGAGAAACTAACTATAAAGAGTACCTTTACAAGAAATCTCTACATGCATGAATTGGTTATTCTCAATTAACTAACAACACCATCGACAAATAGGAGTTATTCAGTTTGAGGTCATTGGTTTAAATCATTCATTGACTCTTTGCCAACTCAAATTTCATCTAGATTATGACAACCTTGTTTAATAATGTATATTATTTAAGATCAAAGGCATTTGCCTATCTCAAGCGTAGTATTGCAATTGTATTTGTAAATTCAAACTCCAATTTATTATGCTATGTAATTAGTCCTCCAGCCTCCATGTACTATTTCCATGTAAATAGTTGTGTTATGATGTAATTGGTAAATGGCTTCAATATAAATCTCAAGGCTGATAAAAGAAACTATCATAACAAGTTTAATGTCATGTTCTCACTACACCAAAATGCTTGTTTAGCTACGGGGAGGTGGCCACGGCTCTAAGCCGTTGGTTTATTTTCCATGGCTATAAACCGTGGATAGCGTGGCCAACGGCCTAAAACCGTGGCTACAAAAATAGTTAGCCATGGCTCTAAACCGTGGGTGCATTAGCCACGGCCAAAAACCCTTGCTATATTGTGCAACGGCCAAAAACCGTTGCTAAACTAAACCATTTTGCACGTGCCGCGCACTTGCGAGTGAGTGATTTGGAGAGTGATTTCGCGCTCTGGTGAAAATGGGGGGGGGGGAGAGTGGATTTCGCGCTCTGTCGCGCTTTGGTGAAAAAAATTGGGGAAAAAATTTGGCACTGTCATTGCAAAAAATTGGCGAAAAAGATTTTAGATCAATTTGCGCGGTCATTGCGAAAAAATTTTCGACCTAAATCAGAGAGAGGTTTGGCGCAGAGGAGAACAATGACGAACTGAAGAAGAACATGAAGAACCGAAGCAGATTCTCAAACTTTTCTTCTCCTTCTTCTTCTAGATCTTGAGAGAATCGAGTTGAAGAAGAACATCAAATTGGTTCAGATTTCCTTCCAGGTAAGATCCTTCTTATTCTTCAGATCTGTTTTAAGAGAACAAAATCCTTCAATAACCCACACAAAATTTGTCCTTTATAAGTTTTTCTCTGATGACCCCATTTCCTATTTTGATCCCAAACCATGGGATTTGAGTACCCTTTTGTTCTTTGAGTGCAGGGAGAGTGAAAAATAAGTGGGATTTTAGATACCCAAAAGCAAAGATGATTGCAGAGAAGCCAGGTTGGGTTAGGCATGAAGGAATGCAGATTTTCTCCATTGATATTCAACCTGGTGGCATCAGGTTTGCAACTGGTGGAGGAGATCACAAGGTAGCTTCTTTTACATTCTTGGTTTATCTTTGGTTATTTCATTACAATCAAGTTGAGTTTTTTCTTCTGTTGTTCAACTTCAATCATGATTCTTGTGAGTGGGTTTTCAACTTGGGAAATTTGATGTCTTGGAAAGTTATTTTTATTTGAGGATCCTTACTTTTGCTTGAATTGAATTAGGTTGTCATCCGTTTAGGGTTCTAGTTAGTCTCAGTATTAAAATATTGTATATGAGGTGTTTCTTTTCTTGGAAAGTGAGTATATTTAGAGTAGTAGTTTGGGAATTTACAACTTCATTTACTGGGTTTAGCTACTTGGATGGTTTAAGCTATTCTAAGATTAGAATGTATAAGCTGGAAAGCTTTAATTTTTGTCCTTAGAGACTCTTCAGTAATGTCGAAATATTGAGAATTGTTCATGTTCAGAATATACAATTCAAATATGTTATGAGCAAGGAGAAAGAAAATTTACGATACAAAAGTTGGAATACCCACGTAAAAATGAAACTATGAGGATGATGTTCAGGTAAGATTTATGTGAAATATATAAAGGAAGATGAGTACAATGAGGATGATGTTCATGACTTGTTATTAGTTTTATTAAAAAATGTAATTTAGTAAATATACTTTTTGAGGATAGTGTTGAAATTCCACTGCAAAGCAAAACAAAACAGTTTGATTTTGTTTTTGTTGATCTCTTCTTCTTATTTTTTTTTCTTCTTTCAGCAAAGCAAACCCTAGAACTCACTTTCTTCTTTTTTCGAGCTCGGTTTCTGAAGAGGAGAAGAAGAAGACTAAGATAACACTCAAAACAACAGGTAAGCTATTCAACATTCTCTCATTTCCTGTCTTTGTTCATTGCCTCATTGGATTGTGAAACATATGTGTGAGATAATTGGGGTGTTGGGGTGTTTGGCAGCTGTTGGAGGTCAGGTACATTTCCTCTATGTGATGGAACTCATGTGAAGCACAACAAAGACACTGGAGATAATGTTGGTCCTTTGCTATTGAAGAAGCGGTAGAAGAACTACTTGGTGAGTATAGGGTCTTCTTTAATTTTTTGAGACTTTTGTTAAGCACTAATGTTTATTATGTACAAGGGAACATTTCAATTGGAGGGATTTGAGTCTGCTACTATGTATAGACCATCAACATGATTTGCTCAATAGTCTTCTTTAGCCATGTCTGTGTGTTTGTATTGTTATGAGCATGATCATTTGGGTATTCTAGCTTAATTGGTTTAAATGTTTTTTTAGGTTAATTTCAAAAGAGGTAATGAAACAAAGAAACATATACTCAATTGGCCTCAATAGCAATATGTTGTATCCATGGGTTGGGAAAATTTAAGCTTTAGACTTCGATTTTAATATGAAAAGTGAACTACTCTTAAGATTGAAAATTCATTTTAACTATGAAAATTTGGACAGTGCATATAATTTTATAGCAAGCAAAAGTCCTCTCTTTTAGTAAATGTCAATAATTGATTATACAGTCTCTATAATGTGTGTGTAGTTTCTCTCATGATTGCTCTTATGTTTCTGTAATCTAGATTTGTTCCTCCTGTGAAAACTGTAGAATCTGCCTTTCTACTCACCTTGCAACTTTTTAGGAAACATTTGGTTTTAAGACATTCACTTAGAAGCAATATTAGTTTTTCAGGAATGAACAATTTACATAGCTGACAATCTGGTTTGGGTTTCAGGTTTCAAATAAGCAATTTCACTGTGATGGATGTGGAGTTTGCAGGTTGAATCCTCTATCCTTAAATAAATAAATAAATAAATATGGTTCAGTTCCACTTAGTTATTTGCTTCTTTGAATTGGTGAGAGTTGTTTCCATTCACACAAAAATTGTCTTGCACATTCATTTTCAGAAGACCTCAGAAAGCTAAAAACAACCTAGTTTAACCAGTAGCTCTTTATTGAGCTTGAATGATATAACATCTGTCGATCAGACAGATTCATCCCCCCTCAAAACAAATAGTTGGTTATTGTTGGAACTTGATCAGAGAAGGTGAGATCCTCATTTTGACATCAACGGAAGAACTAGCTGCCCACAGATTGACATGAAATTATCAAGCCTTTCCAATTCACATGCATGCACATTCAATCTGAATAAATTTATAAACTGCTTCATAGCTTATAAAGCTGTTTTACTATCATCATCAGTAAATGACTGAGTGCAATCATTGTTAAGGAATTGTGTCAGAGTTTCAAGTTCCAAAAGCTGAGTGTTGAGTGACTTATTTATGTTCTGTGCTATCATTAGTTATATATAAGGCATAGGATTTCAGCAAACTACTTTCTCAGATTGAAATATCAGAGAGCATAATGTATTAGTGCCCAAATGTTTGTAGTGCGATATATTTCATGGATTATTCTATGAATTAACATTTTCTGTGATATTATTTTAATTTTTTTGGCATCTGATGATTTTCTATGCATGATAATTAAATGGATGAAGTCAACTATGGAAATGAGCCATTGTAATTGAAATTGGTGATCTTCCCACCTTTCTTAACAGAGACAAAACCAAAGTGAACTTTGTTCGATTTTTGGCATTGGGTTAGCAATATCAGAATGATGAATTAGGCATCGATATATCTATCTGCATGGCAGTTTTAAGGGCATTCATCAGCATTATTGACATGCACAGACATTATCGTGAAAGAGGAGGGTATCCATGACATTGTGGGAGTTTTTGTGGTGGAGAGAGGTGGGATGTTTTAAATCCAGGGGTCTTGCTCCCCGAATAAAAATGAATCAGTGATTGGAAGGTTGAGAGAAAGTTAGAGCGTGAGGTGATGATGAGAAGGTATGAGTTTCGGTTGGGTTGGGTGGTAGGAAGTAGTGAAGAAACACCAAGCGCACATGAAGCTGGCCCAACAACCAGCTGCCCACCTCATCCTTCGAACTCCACGCACGTGTAGAAACGGCGATATAGTAGTTGGCAAAACAGTTTTTATCACCATATCTCATTCTATTACATGCCTTCATTGATTGCTTCCCATGCTGGTCTCTTCTTGGTATTTTCTGGTTGCTTTTCGAGCACTTTTTTTTCTTGGCTTCTACTGGGGAAATGTTTGATCTCATTAGTTTATCTGTTGTGGTGTGAAGTTTCAAATTTCAATGATCTTTTCATGGCAGAAATATGATTTTAAACATATTTTGTTGTAATTGTGTTATTATTAATTCATAGAAATATGGGTTATAATGTGAGCCGTGCCTGAATAGAAAAACTATATTTTGTTCGAGTGCACGGCTGAGATAAGGTTTATTCATTAAACTGCTCACTAACTTTAGAAGGAATGCTTGCAACTGGCCAAGATTTTAGTAAATTCATGGAGGTGTTTATATGCATTGCACCGGCGTTTCTTAATGTCATGGCTCTCATTTCAACATTTTTGTTTCATTTTATTCTAATTTGAATCTTTCCATTGTTTAGTCTTGAATGCTATTTCATATTCTGTTATATGGGTCGTCTTTTCAGACACTTAAATGCTTACTTTGTACAGTCAACTTCCTGATTTCTTGGGTGGCTCATGTACATGCTCTGCTGAAGGAGGGTGCCTTAAGTCTAATAAAAGGCCTTGGAATGATCCTGAAATACTGAAGGTAGTGGTGACTCGTATATTCGTATCTGGTCTGGTCTGCTTTTGATCATCTGAATCAATTTTCAAGATTATCTGTGTTGGGATGATACTTCGATCCCTGCAGACATAGTTACAAATTCTGCTTTATAAGACCTTCTGATAAAAGTAGATTATATCATTGAGTCTTTGATTGAATGCTGCAGTAACCTTTGTGTCATTACTCACGTTACTTCAGCTCTTTTGGATGTGAAGAAGCTCAATACATACTCATGGAACTTGGGCCCTTTCTAATCAAGAAAACTGGTTCAACTCTCTATCTCAATAAATACTCATGGAACATAGGTACTAATGGTTTCAACTTTCAGTTATTGTTGTCATTATACAGGCTTAACTTGTCTAGTATGATATATAGAAATGGGTTGGTTGGGAACATATACAGGCTTAACTTGTCTAGTATGATATAAAGAACAGATGAATGATGATGCCTATGAAATGAATATAAAAGTGAATGTGTGTATGTATAAAGCGACACAGATGTTGGGAAGATGAAAGTGGGTCTTGGATTTGGTTAATCCTTTTAGCACCTTGAGCAAGTAGGCCAAGGGATAATGCCAATCACAATTATTGGTAGTCTCTTCCTCCCCAGAAGGCAATGGCTATTAATCTAGTTGAAAGATTTGATTTTGGAAGCCTTTTATGAAAAACAAATCATAGGCTTAACAGTTTGCTAGTTGTTTTATTTAGACAAGGAAGTTGATACGTCCACAATCTGAAAAATGAATTAAAAGGATTCAGTAAACATGTCCATCCATGTGTACTTGGAATCTAGATGAAGGCACTGTTCATGAATATATGCAAATTGCCACCAAGATTCTACATCTGATTTTGTCAAGAAATGCACCCTTCCGCTCCCAATTGCTTCATTCTTCATTTTCAATTCAGAATGGCTTCTGCGGGTTCTTAAAACCCATGTTTTCTGTCTTGTCTTGTAAGTCTCATGTTTGCCAATTCTTTTTGCAGTCCCTCGGTCAGACCTCTAAGGAAGTGAACAACAGTGCAGTCCCCACTTTACTTATCATGCCTCAAGTAATAATGTAGGCATTCCATTTCATATCCTTAGTGTAGTTTATGAAAATATCCTACTAAGTGTTCTCTTTTGCAGAACATAAGTATCCATATGATTGGAGAACCAAGAAGCCGAAAATATTTAGGGTGATTGAGCAGTGGTTTGCTTCTGTGGAAGGGTTCCGCTAGGCTGCTATGGATGCAATTGGTCATGTGACATGGATTCCAGCACAGGTATTGCATATAATCATTTCTTTCATTGCTTGTCTATTGCTTCATATGAGCTCCTACCTCAATGTAGAATTCTTCATCTTGGGTGCATTTCTTGTTTTGCTTCTCCAGGTTTTAATGGCAACCTTAAATTTTGGTTTGCTCACAACTTCTTTGACTTATTTTATTTCATTTTGGGGAAACTAGCTGGAAGATTTAGAAAGAAAGAAAGTAACTTGTTGAGGGAGGCCATTGTCTTGAGATAACTTGTTGAGGAAGGGGGAGCAATGAGGTAAGAGGCCCACATGGGTGTTGGTAGGAAAGAATATCATGTAATATTATGAGGATTTCAACGTCGAGAACCAAATTTAAGATGCATAGAGTGTTTCTTAGGTTTGATGAACAAATAATGAACATTATTGGTTTGGTTAGTGTCCTAGCATTGTGGATTGCACCGAGCATTACTGAACATAATACTTTTTAGCCATTGGCAGCATCTTCTGGAGCATTCTAGTTAATGTTTATGTTTTCATCTCCTAGTTTCTCTATCTCTAATGTCTCATTACTACTACACAAATGTGAAAGATACGGGGAGTTATTTCCTGGGCAAGATGTGAAAGATGTCTGGGATAAATTTTCAGGTTTTACATGTAAACTTGCATCCCACTATTGTCATTTTCTGGATAGTGATTACTTCCCGTTGCTCCATTTCAGACGTTTCCATGCGTGCGTACTTTCATTCAGTGTATATGATTATATCGTATATCACCAGTCTTGACTTTTATGGTATTTGCAGATGTTTATCAGTGGGCTGATTCTAAGAGGCAAATGTTGATCAGAGTGTGCTTATTTTTTCCAATGCCAATATGGTCACTTTTACAGGTTTGGT
Organism: Berberis thunbergii; assembly: GCA_003290165.1. Classification (NCBI taxonomy): domain Eukaryota; kingdom Viridiplantae; phylum Streptophyta; class Magnoliopsida; order Ranunculales; family Berberidaceae; genus Berberis; species Berberis thunbergii. The sequence goes on along the minus strand of QNQO01007005.1, from coordinate 167,222 downwards.
CGTGTGATGTTGAACTTCTCCTTTTTTCTTTCTTCACTTCTAAATTTTCTTTAGTAACATGATTTATATGTTTGAAACCTTTAATTGATTAGAAATGTTAATTTTGTGCACGTAAAATGCAATTCTTCATTTTTCTCACATAATAGTGTCACTTAATACGCATGGTTTAGGGTGACATTTGTTAAAGCAGAAATTTCTTGTAAGCTAAGCATACTGGATGCTTGATCAATGTTTTTGCTTTGTTTTTTGTCTCTTCTCCTAAGTTTTTGAGGAGCATCTTGTTAGTTGCATGTTCATGTTCTTATTCTAGATCTTTTTTTATTGCAACTCTTTTCAAATTAGTGCATATTGCCAATTTTTTACTGATTGGCCAACTTATGGAGATTTAATGAAGCTTGATTACTTTTTTTTGAAAAAGTAATTGTCATGAGGATACAAATTCAGGAAAGGCCCAGCCAATATTAGTAGTCAGTCCATTATTGTGTATGGATAAATCAACCAAAAATTCAAAATCATATTTACTTTTAAAACACTAGAAAAGCCGGGCTTTGAAAGGCCCAAACCACACGTTATTGTCAGAACAAGAAGTTTGGTTCTTAATTGCTATGCAAAGGTACTTTTTGTAGTAACACCCATTATATTGGTACACTGAAATAATTCAAGTTAGCAATTTTAAAGTAAAAGGTAGAACACATAAAGCTGAACCCGAGCTGTTAAGTTCTACATTGTTACTTGAGAAAATATATCAGATTTCCCTGGAGATAACATAAAAGAATTTCACACCCAACACTTAATTTTATCTGTTACTCCAACATGGAAATTGTATATTTACGCTACTTTGCAATTTCCATACTGAATGTTGGATTGATGGATGTAGATAATGTATGAGGAAGCAAGTCAAGTTGCCAACAATGCTATTAGGAATATAAGAACAGTTGATTCTTTCTGTTCTGAAGAGAAAGTCATTGCACTATATAGAAAGAAATGTCAAGGTCCAGAGAAGACTGGGATAAAACTAGGATTAATTAATGGGACCAGTTATGGACTCTCCTTTTTCTTTCTGTTTTCTGCCTATGCAACTAGTTTCTATGATGGAGCTCGACTTGTGAAGGAAAGAAAAACAACATTTGAAAAGGTTTTTCGTGTAAGTGATCACATTTCCTCAGTTTTAACAAATTGTTTGAGCTTTCCAGAAAGTAGTATGTTCCTAGAGACAATCAACAAATTGTCAATCGGCTTACACCTGTAACCTTTTTTGTTAAACTGCCTATATTATCTAAATCTTTATGTTGAAAACTTCATCTACATATGACCTGTTTTAATCTTTTTAATAAATGGCTCTTTTCCTTGGTCATCATGGATCTACATTTTGGACCATTGGAGGTTTTTTATGCTCTTTGTTTGGACTTGGTTTTGTTTGCATCCACACAAAGAGAGGTGTTCCTATTACGCAGAGTGAGTTTGTATCAGAACCAGTTTTAAACTGATATATTTTTCTAGTGAGTTTGTGCCAACAATCACCCATCCTTTGGAAAGGCTCTTTTCCCCTTCTTGTCAGACTGTTCATATGATACATGCTTTGCTTCATCAGTTTACATTAAGTGGTTATTTGCTTTTACGGTTGGCATGTACCATCATATTTGTAATGAATATCTAATACCTTGCTGTTAAAATTTTAGGGTGAGGAATACCAGTTATTTTGGCCATCACAGCCTGAATTTGTCAGAGTGGCAGCGCGGTTTGGAGCTAAAATAGTGCTCTTTGGTGTCATTGGAGAGGCCACAAAATGCAAAATAGCACACAAACATCTGTTGTTCACCGGTTGTTTTAAAGAAGATCACTGATTGTTGTATGCAGTCAAGTATAGTAGCATATTTCCATTTTTACCGACTATCAACTTTGCTATTGAAATTATGTACCTTGATTGGTTAGTGTTTACATTGCTGCTCAGTTTATGCCCTCTTCTATTTTGTTGCTAGGACTGAAATTGATGAGGAGGAGGTGGCAAAACAAGTTTTTTACATTCCAGGAGTAATCCCAAAACTTCCAGGCCGTTTGTATTATTTGTTTGGGAAGCCGATGTACAACAATAAATTCAACTTTTTTAATATTAAACTACAAGGTGTTCCTACTATATATATTACTAAAGCAATGTGTTAGGGTCATGGTTAAACTGCAAGTGCACAGACATTGTCACTGCTAAACATTATTATTAATTTCTATGGTCATATAATTGAAATGGGTATTGTAGAAATTAATAACAAATGCAATAGGCCAGTCAGATTGGTTTTCATCGAATTTAGGCTGTTTATGTTTTGTACTAGAGTTCATGGCTTGTTTAGAATAAAGGGTTGGTTCATTATCCAAATAATTTGGTTTTGCTATGCAAGCAATCAATGTCTGTGTGTGTATGTGATCTTCACTGTGACATTGGTATGTTTTTATTTTGATCTAATGGACTCAGAAACATTAAACTTTATACATGATACACACTGAAACTGGCAAGAAAATGGTGGCTGCCAAGGTTTGAACTCACTGTTAGTTACCTTATACATGTTTTTAGGATGAAAAAATTACTAACTTCATCTGTTGCAGGTCAATGGGAATCTTGTTTCTCCTACACATGTACTTGCTAATGCTGAGGTTGTGGAGATAATCACATACAATGTCAGTAAGGCAGTATATTCATCTTTCTTTTTCCATGAATATGAACATTTGCATGAATATTTGGTTTGGTGAAGAATGTTTGCAACAATTTAGCACCTCAATAAAGCCATGCACTAGATGTCTGGTGGGTCAATTAATGATCTCGATTCATTCTATCCCATTGAAAACTCAAATTTGAGAGAAAATGATGTGACATCGTACCTTTTCATGCCAGTATATAAGATTCAAGTGTTATATAGTGCTGCTGATACTGAATTATATATTCTTTCTATCCATCTGAGTAACTGTAATCCTGAAGCATGAGCTAGGTATACTCCTTTTTGTTATAACTGAATTAATATGTTATACACATATACAATTGAAGCATTCAATTTGTACAGCTGAACATCCATGGTTTTGACATTGAAGAATAAGACATAAGTCACTAAAATATAAAGCATAAAACATGATAAGAAATGTCAAAAGTAGTCAAGCCAAGGACTATCAAAGTCAAAAATATTTGAGTGGAGAATAAATTTGTTATTTCTCTTCGGAGTTGTAATTCATCTGAAGCATGTATTGTGTAATGACTATGGTGGAATCAAAAAAACTTTATCAGTAAACTGATGGATATTAATATTAGTTTTTCTATTAATAAGTGGGTAGTAGTTTAGGGCATTAGGAATTTCAATTCAAGTTAGGGTTTTTATTTTGTTTAGGAAACGAAGTGGCCACGGCTCTAAGCCGTTGGTTTAATTGCCACAGGGAAGAATAGACACAGCAAGAATGGGCAATGGTAGGTCCTGGAACCGAGTGCTGGCAGGGCACTCTATTGTAAAACAGAGTGTCCCCTGTTTTACGGAGCAGGGAGAGGCTGCGGACTGGAAGGACTGGGCACTGGTTGCTGTGGACTGTGCTGCGGCCTGGACTGGTGGTAAGGCCTTGGTGAGATGGTGGATACACATTAGGCTGATGGACGTTGTTGCATCGCAGAGCGTCCTATTGTTGTGCTGTGTTTTGAGCTACTGCGATGCAGTGGCCTTCATGCAACACGCTGCTGCGACACTCTGCTACGTTTCAGCATGCTGCGCTAAATCTGGGTATTGAATTTTTGCATTTTGTTTATTCAGGATAGAATGCTTTGTCTTTGCTACTGTTCTAAATGATAGCTTGTATGTAGCATTGTTTGGTATTGAAAATATGTGTAGAAGCTTCATGAAATCTTCGTTAAGGTGGCTTTCAAACTCACTTGATAAATATCTCATCAACTCCATGTAAGTTTGATTTGTTGGAATCATTTTTTCTGCAGGTCAACAATACTGATGCCGAAGGCAGACTGATGCTTGTTGATGCTCTGGTATATGCTTGCAACCAAGGTGTAGAGAAGGTATCTATCTTGTCACTTCCCTCACATTCTAGGTGTAGAAAAGGTATCCATTTGTATTCAGGTTTTTGAAGAGCAATCAGTTGACAGTATGTATATTCTGTTGTTATTTGTTTTGTAGGTTAGACATTACTACTATCAACTCCCTTTTTCTTCAACACTCTCCATGACCCATACAGAGAAGGTGCAGATTTCGTTCGTGGGTACCCTTTCAGTCTGCTTGAGGGAGTCCCCACAGCTGTTTCTCATGGACTCTGGCTCAACATTCCCGACTATGATGCTCCTACCCAACTTGTCAAGCCCCGTGAGAGAAACACAAGGTATATTTCTATAGTGCCACTCACCCAATTGCAAGCCCAAATATTATTTGACATTGATTGTTCTTTTCTTCATCCATTTGTAGTACTTAGTTTATAATATTCTCTTAAGTGGTGCACAACAACCTGTATCTTTTCTCTTATTTTAAACTTGTATGCAGTTGTGTATCCAATGGAGTAGTTGGTTCTCTAGCATTTGCAGCCTTTGATCAAGGTATGTTTCATTTGCTCGAGATTATCCAATTTTTATCATTTGTTCAATGTTTCTACCTGTAGATATACTTCATAATTTTTTGGTGATTGAAGACGTGTGTTTTGTCTCCTCATTTGCGCAGGATATGATATTTTCCTTGGGTCTTTCAGTCTGAATTCTCTAGTCTCTATATTGATGCCACAGTTAGACACGTTAACAGAGCAACAACTAATGGGCATATGCAACCTTCAACAATCCTCACAACAAGCTAAGGAAGCACTCTATCAAGGGCTTGAGCAACTCTACCAATCATTTCACCTGCAATTTAGACACTCTACCAATCTACCAATCTTTTCTCTTCAGGCAAGTCCATGAGAATAAATGTATTGCATATTCTTTGACCATTTTATGTAATTGTATAATCTGGTCAACTGACAAATGAAAAAATGTGCACAGCATGAAACAAAATTTGGCACATTTGATGTAATTGTGTAATTTTATTAATTACATTACTTTGCCTCTATTCGTTTAAGTTTTGCACATTAAAATTTTTATTTTCTAGAAATAAAACTTAAAAGATGTAATAAAAAGTCATTTGATAGCAAAAAAAAAAAAAAAAAAAAAATTGCCACGGTTTTTAGCCGTTACTGAGGATTTAGCGACGCCTCTACAGCCCACGGTTTTAAGCCGTGTCAATGGGTTACCCCCACGGTTTAAAACCGTTGCTAATGGCCATTTTTGGTGTAGTGTCTCTTGCTTTTCTGTTTGTGTTTTCATTGTTTTATGTCTTGCTAAGAAGTATATATATATTATATATTACAGCTTCAGTACATAGGTCTGCCATCTGCAGACTACAAACCAGTATACCATATATCTAATTTTATTAAGAGTAGATACACAACTAAGGGAGCTGCTTGACCCCCTGTGCTACCATTAACACCAGCCATTCCTTCATTGGTTAATTCACCTACCATATGTTTCAACCAAAGCTCTAGTTAACTGATTGTACTATTACTAGCAACAGATAAAGTAGTCAAACTCATGGATCTCTTGGGTATATCATACCACTTTCCCCCTGAACTCACAACCCTGATCAGGTTACTATGCTCCAACACTTTCCATCTCCTGTAAATTATCATTAGAGCTCATTCCCTGTCCAACCAACATACATGTATCTTCTTCCTTATCGAGGGACATTCCCAAGTCACACTCTTACCTCCACTCCTTCTGCAATATGCATCAAGGTTAGAGACTTGTTTATAATTTCTTGCTCATCCCTAGTAGCTACAACTTCAGTATTAGAACTAGTTCCAACACCCAAATTGCTGCTAATCTTCTCAACAAAGGCGAATGAGCCTTGGGTTTGAAGGTGTGTTTCCCTACAGCCATGATCCATCCTTCACTGTCTACCTCTTGCAATGAAACTTTCTTTCCATTATCTTTCCACACTCATTGAAGTGGATTCTTAGCATTAGTGCTACGAAGACAATTAGTTATCGCATGCCCGAACCCTGCACAAACATTGCACCTCGCATGTATCCAAGCCTACTCAACCTCTACAGTCTCTGATAGTTGCACCTTAGGGTTCTTCAATTAAAAAAGAAAAACCCTCAACACATGCAAGCTAGTTATAATTGTGGAACTTGACAGGAAGCAATTCCATATTAAAATTATGAAATAAATACACTTATATGAGTAAGCTATTGATTTGGGAAAGTAGCAAAAACACACTCGTCACGCGTCTGACAAAAATCATGCAAGGTATGGATATTTTCAAGTGTCATAGTCGTCTATACTTCTGTTTTATCACAGCCTACAGGGATGAACCATAGCTACACCAAGTTCTAATATGTATATTGTTAATGATTGCTTAGTCTACAAGATGTTGATTAAAATGAATTATAACTTGCTTACCATAAAATGAATGTGTGAAGTTCCTTTTTCAGTGCGCTAGTAAAATTCAAGAGTTCAAATTTTTAATCTTTTTCTAAGAGCTAAAAGATAGTATCTTGTAACACTATTGTTCGAATGATTTAGTTTGAATACAAACAGAGACTTGGCTACTATCAGAGTTATGTAGGAAAATCACCCCCTTGAATCAGAAAATACCCTTGCTTTAGCTTTGTGATACGCAATACCTAAACCCTTGGTAAATTAATATTACTGCAAGCCTCAGTCCATCATGCTTCAAGCTTGAAATTGTCATGAACAATCTCACGGCGAAAACAAAAACCAGTATAAGTAGGCTCTTATACTCCATACGTGGCCTGTGCGGATGACAATGGCTAAAAATGCACAAAGAGCTGCCATATCAGCTCAAAACTTAATAATAATAAAAAATACATCACGAAAAAATACAAAGAAAAAAGTAGTAAATTCAGCAAGAAACCCTAGAAATCTGTTTAATTAATACATTTGGATGATCGAATTTGTGCGTAATAGAACATACATATGATGAAGGGAAGCAACGGATACAATCGAAAGTGATTATAAAAGAGGGATTCATCAAAAACCAAAAACCCTATATTTGGAAATCATCAAATAGAGATTCACCTTGAGTTTCTTTTCTTTGGTTGCTATTCGAATGTTCTTGAATTAGTACCACCACCACCACCACCACATTGTTTGAGAGATTTCAAGGGGATGAGAAGAGCGGTCAGACCGAGACCAAATGAGGGAAGAGGGAATGAGCGAAGTCAAGAAGGACTGGAAGCGCTAAGGAGAGGGAATGAGGAAGGAGGGAAGTCACGAGCGCAGCAGGAAAGAGGGAAGTCAAGCGCAGAGGAAGGAGATTATAAATAAGTACCTTCTAATCCGGCGTTTTAAAACAAAAATTTATTTTTATTAGCGGGATGGATTCGCGGGTTTTTTTTCACTCTTTACTGGCGCTTCTACCATAAACACTAGTATTGTTCGATATTTACCGGTGTTTTTTTACATCTAAAGCGGCGTTTTAGAAAACATAATTTTATTTTCATCAGCGGGATGGGTTGGCGGGTTTTTATTTTATTTTTATTGGCGCTTCAAAAACAAAGCGCCGATATTGGTTACTCTTTACCGGCGCTGTGAAATAAAATGCCAGTATTGTTAGATCTTTACCGGCGTTTTTTTACATCTAATACGGCGTTTCAAAAAACACAATTTTATTTTCATTAGTATTGTGGGGTTTTTTATCTTTACCGGCGCTTTAGAGAATCAACGCCGATATTGTTATCTCTTTACCGGCGCTTCATAAGAAAAACGCCAGCAGATAGAGATCTTTACTGGCGCTTCATTATAAACTCCGTTATTGCTTGAGACTCAGTTTTTTACCACTGATTTTTGTTCTTTGTCAGTGCTTGGTTTCCCAAACGCCGTTATTGATTATGTTATACTGGCGCTTTCATTGAAACACCGCCATGAAAGTGCCGTTTTAGACTTCGTTTTTTGTTGTGTTAGGAACAGTGTTAAGATTCGCTTACTTATTTTTTTTAATAGTTTGAGTTTATTTTTTCATTTATTTTGCATGCGATCATACACAGAAGAGCTCAAGTAGGAACAAAGTAAAGAGTAAACATCGTAAAACATAAACTGAAGGAAAAATAGCAAAACAAAGAAATACGAAAAAAGAAAAACACATATATGTTGCATTGTGAATTTTCCTTTTCAGATTGCGCGTCGCGTGGATACTCTCAGAAGTGGGCGAGCTGTGAAGTGAACAATGCTTTTGATCAAAGACAACTCAACTTCTAGTCGACATCGCAAGTTACCCGAAGAGGTAACTTCTCCCTACCGCGCATCTGCACGCGATTTTTGTTGTGATCACTTGTGTTTTGGTTGTTTTAGGTAGTATTGCATGCAAATTTGAATATTGGCAGGATTGATTTGCAACTTTTGTACCCTCTCGCGAATATGTTAACTACCACCTATTTTAGGGTTAGGAACCTAACCTTCACTACTTAATTTTTTTAGCAATATAATTATCTAGTACCGGTTTTTGAGCTGGAAAGTGAAAAACGAGGTAGGAGCAATTATGTACACTTCAAGAAAACTGTATTTTAGCGACGGTGGCTAAAGGTATTTAGTGACGGTTATAACCGTCGCTGTATAATACTGCGACGGTTGGACAACAACCGCTAATAAAGGCGTCACTAGGGTATTCAGCGACGGTTTTCAGCAACCGCTGGCATAACCCTCGCTATATACACATAGCGACGGTTGTCAATAACCGTTGGCAAAACCATCGTTGAATACCATATAGCGATGGTTGCAACTGTCGGCAAAACCTGATGAACTTACATTTTTTGCGACAGTTATTAACCGTCGCTAAACTCAAATATAAATGACACTAAACTTTGATACCATCACACATAAAAGGGATTTTAATTTCATTTCAAAATCAATATTACATGGTCCAGAGAAAACTACAAATTAAATTGTTACATATTCTCAATGTTCACATCTAACAACCAAAATCGAAGTTGTACAATGGCTGGCTAGTTAGCATAAAAGAAACTGAATTACGAAATGCTCCACAAGCTTTGGTGCTCATCATTGATCATGTTCTCCCTGCAATGGGGAATCACAAAAAAATATGAGAATATTTCAACATAAAACCAAAACAAAGGAATTCAAGAACAAGGTTATAAGATTGAAAGGTTACCAGTAACAGAAGGCCAGGTTGATGAATGCCTTTTTGCAACAAAATACAAGAGTACAAACATGATCCCAACCACTGTCGTCATAGATGTGGTGCATATCAAGTCATTTGGGCCAGCTCAAAGATAAAGCTATAATTTATACCATCTTTCCGCCACATAAATATGTTGCACCCATACAGAAAAAAGTGCAAGAATAGTAGGCTAAACATGCTGCAAAATAGAATTCATGTAGTGTTAGTTAACATTATATATTTGTAGTGCCAAATAAAGATTAATGGCATTTAGGTGTACTAACCTAAATACAGGGTTGACGGTTTCCATGTATACTGTATCTGACCGTTTAGTGTACATTCCTGTAATGTGTGCCATGATGACATATCCCGCAAAGAGAGCGATGAAACATCCCGTAAAGAGCCTTGCAGATAAATCAACTGTACAACTTAGTCATTTCAGACTATGAGATATAACTTTGTGAGTGAAATTAGTACCAGAAAAGAGGAACAGCTAAATAGTGTCTAGGTTCTACAACCTGGACACCTTTCTTGCTAATTTGCTTTGTCTAGTAAGCTTCAAGGTTCAAAAGTTAATCAAAACTCATGTTGGAGACAAGACTGGACCTAGCATTTTAATGGGTTACATTGGCTTTCTGGCTTTATAATCCCACTAATATGGTGTTCCCTATTGGACTCTTTTGTCCTTTTTGAACCAATCAAATGTAAAGAAATGTAGTAGCTAAAACAGCAAATGAAAACTCAATTGAGTCAGATTTGGGGCAAAGATAATCACCAATGAAGAATGTTACGACATAGGATTCTTTACGCTGACGTGGTTTAAGGTACTTCATTGCCTTCCTTTTATCGTCTTCAGCAAAGTTTTTCACAAACAGCTCCTCAACTACATCTGCTAACTTGACAACCTGTCATTAGTAGCACTAATTAGGAGACAAGAATAGTACTTGATAATTCGATATAAAGTTACTTCATGTAAAAAAACCTATCTCAGCTTTCCAAAAAAACACATCTGATTAAGTCGCTAATTGAGATCGAAGCTAATAAAGTACTTGACGCTAAATACCTAATGGATACGGGGATATGGTACAAGGTTAGCTTGGAACTCTGTAATGTCCACATTAATGGCTCCATCAAACCGCAAGGAAGTTGTCAAAGAAGATATGACCTGAGATATCAATTGGTTCAAATTGGTGTAACTTGGCCTCTCAATGTCCAAAGATCTCCTGCAGATGTCATAAATTGCTTCATTGTCTAAAAGCACAGAAACCTCTGTGTGTTCAAGCAGAGAATGAGTGGATAGCGCACTGTTGTAAGGCTCAACAACTGCAGTAGACACCTGCAATGGAGAAGACAAAAAGAAAGGTTGAGGAGAAAATGAATAAATAACAAGCACAGAAAATGAAAAATAATTACCATCACCTGTTTATAAGTAATCAAAGTATAATGCGATGAAACCTATATTAGAATGCAAAATTCATTAATAATGCTAGAATTATATGTTTACGAGGCATTATATTGGTCATGATGCACAAGAACAACTTGACATAATAAAATGGATGGAGGTGAAGTTTATTCTTACCTATCTTCTGAGATATGAATGGAGATTACATTGTCAGGAGTCGGTTCAATCTTCGAGTTGATTCTCTTGGTCTTTCCTCATCTACGACTGCATCTTCATCTTCAGCTCTCACAGTAGTTCAATATCTTTACTTCCTGCTGAAACCTTTTGGTTGGGTACCTGTGTGAAACAGAGACCAACTTCTTCATAGAGATGTTTTTCTTGAAGGATTTTGCTGCATTTAGTGTAGTTCCATCTTTAAAGCTTTTGTATATTGAGGAAATAACAAAAAGAAGGAGAGCTAAAGCTGAAGTGACTGCCAACATCACATAGATGCTACGAAAGCTATAGAGTCGCAATTTATATGATGTTACATTCATCGCTAGAGGGTCTTGACACCTTTCAGAAACGAAAAAATGTTGTTGAATTTTTTTTATTTGTTCTCCTTCAGTTAAGTCCAGAATTTCCTTAGAAACATCAGAGAGCAGCGGAGAATATTTTGGAAACACCTGAAGATCAAAATATACTAGAGATAAATTAAGGCGAACACAAAAGTTAACTCTATGTGCATGTAAAAAGAAAAGAAAATCGTATACAAATAACTTGTCAAAAACCTCTTTTTTTGTCAGTCTAACGAAAAATGCTGATACTACTCAATATACCCAACCAAATGTTCTACCAGAGTCTGAAATCATTTGTTGACAAAGTATCAAAGTTGAGAAAGTAAAGTTTATTCAGACTATTTACATTACAAATACATTGATGTAATTGATTATGTTCTAAGTTTTGGATGAAAATTGTATGCAGCTCCATAAGCACTGAAAGATTATCAAAATGTACTATGCGTATATGTTTAGAGAGAGAGAGAGAGAGAGTAATACAAAGCCTAATCCTCCAGATGGATAAATTGGTCCAGCAACAGCAAACTCACGACAATATTTGGCGAGGAAAACATTGATATATGGAATTTCATCCACAATTGCAGAAACTCCTCCGTTGTCGGTTCCTAGTGATAGAGCATTAGCATACTCCTCCGCCGTAGAAAGGCTTTTGAGTTGTTTCTCACTGAATTCCCAATTATTCTTCAAGAAATCAGCTACACATCCAGTTTGGTAACCAACTACATGTCCATTCATCTGCAGATATCTTAAATCTGAAATAGTTGGTTTCAGATTTGCAAATGCTAACATGGAAGTCAGGTTTGCCGCGTAACTTGTCACAAGTATGAATACAACAAACATCCACATGTTAATTATGAATCTAGAGTAGTTGCTTTCAAGCCTTTCTCCTATAACACACAAGCAAGTATGTAAGTATCCTCGTATACAAGATAAAGCATCTGCAATACATACATATATATTGCATAAGCCAGTACAAAATATTTTTACTGATTATAAAGAGAATAAAAGTTTCCAAGACTAAACAAAGATTACTTTCATGGTTCAACTTCCAAATACGCAATGACCTCTAATTTATGAGAACCAATCATAAGATGTTCTCCGTAGTCATTAACAGTACAATATAAAAGTGAGATATGAACACTTACGATTAGCAAACACAAATGTAGAAAATGAAAAAGAGAGTATCTTCCCCACTTGTTCTGAAAATGTTCCTTGAAATTCTGGGTTTATTTTGTGCTCAAATATCCAGACAAATATCCCTTTCCACAGAAAGAATCCAAGAGTAGTAAACCATAGTTTCTTTTTTAGTAGCTCTAAGAACCACCACAGACTCTGAGTGAACTGATCCTTCTTTGTTGGGACAATCATGCGAATTCCAGGAACTGAATACGTTGGTGTGAAACTGACAAATTCAGCTCTATCAGCACGGATAGTAACATCCCCAACGACAACATCATACTTCTGCTTTTTAAGAATAGAAAAGAAGTTAGCATTTAGCAATAAGACCTCATGATGGTATGTGGTATGAGAATAATGAATGTGTTAAAGTGATGATTCTAATCATCAGATGATGATCTATCTTGCTCTTTAAGAAGATCTTGAGTATGTGACTCGCAAACGGGTAAGGAAGAAGAAAAAAAAAAGGGATATACAAAAAGTAGACTGAGACAAGAACTATCTGACATATTCTTACCAGGAAACAAATTAAGTTGACGCTTAACCTTCAAGCATACTCCTAAGCCTGAGTCGACAATAGAGGCTGGAGGCCTCTATGGCAACTGTGTTATACTACTACTCGAGCTTCTTTGCAACACTAAAGTTCATACAAATATGAAAAGTGATTTATAGCTCACCTTCAGGAATACTCGGTAAGTAAGATCAGAGTAAGTTGCTGATGCATTTTCATATGGTTCATAATCATACTGATATCTGAACTTCTTCATCACTTCCTCAAATACAGCTTTCGAGAAGCCACTCACAACTACTGAATTATTAATGTGAGTCACATTCATGAACTTAGAGAAAGCCAGCTTTAACTGGGATTCCTACTCTCGAAATCCTAGCAAATGGAATATCCAAGGATCTTCCAGGCCAGATAACATCACTTAGGTTCTTCTCGCTGCCAGCTTGTTTCATCAATGTGAGTTTTGAGCTCACACTCTTACAAAGACCGCCTGTTGGTGTCCAATATCCAATTCTATAAGATCTTTTCTTCAAATTTATAATCTCAAAAGAAGAAGATGAATGCAGTTGCCCATTTACTAATTGAATTTTGCCACTTAAGCCAGTGAATTGTGTTGCAAGAACAAATTGCAACAATTCAGAACCCACCAGAGAAACATCAGTCTCAAATAAAGTCGTATTCCTTCCCCACTGTAACATATGACACAAAACCAAGTTAATCAAATCAATTTTAACAAATGCAGGGATGATTTCAAAAGACTAGTGGAAACACATTTTTACCAGTGTAATGTCCCCTGGCGAAGTTATTAGCAGTATCTTCCTTTCCAGAGATGAGCTGTTCAAGATGGAATAGTTGTTGAAAGCTTAAGATTCTATAAATCCTATAAGAATTAATAACTTATAGGATAGAATCTAAGTTATTAACTTATAGGATGTAATCTAACTTACAAAATCTAAGCTAATAACTTACAGGATGGAATATTGTGAGCTGTTCAGGATGGTACTCACAGTATTACCTTAAGACATTAATTTTTTGCCTCAATCCAGAATCTAAGCTAGAAAGCACAACAACATGCTTCTTATCACTTGCAGTTGTAAAATTGGCTAAATTTTTGGCAAACTCAACCATCATTCCCTGTCAACCTTTTCAACTCAAAAAACATTTCTATCTTAAAATATATAAAACTCAAGTAACTGGCATATATATATATTGATAAGCAAAACAAGAGTATTTCATTTCATAAAGAAAATTAGCAATTAATGGGGCACACTAAAGCTAGGCCAAAAAATACAAGTATGAAGTATCAAAAAAAATCCTATTATGCACACTAAACCTCACCAAACAATCAAATGAGTTTCAATCTAATGTTACTTGTGAGTCATTCAGAGTCAGATTATTGAAAAAGGAAAACTTTGAAGAAAAATGGAGAAGAATTCAAATAACTAAATAATACCTTCAAGTGGCAATGCAAGAACGCCTTGCAGAATAGGTTTGTAAGCATCGTTTTCGGTGCAAGGAAATACAATGGGATCATCAAGAAACCCAATTCGTTCAGCTCTACTCGTAGACACCAATAGATCAATCGCTAGTTGTCCAACGTTCCCAATCGACAACACAGGCTGGAAAAACAAACAATTGCTATAATATAAACTTCTACTCGTCAAAGAGAGATGAAACCCTAGATTACTTTTCGAGAAAAAATCAACAAATGTGAGTAAAAAGGGACTATTAGGGTTTATCGACCGGAGGCTCTTGCCTTGTTCGATTCAAGCGGATTTTATCTATCGATCAAAGAAAAGAATCGAGTGGAATATATGTAGTTACGAAGAGAAGCTCTGAAAATTGGAGAGGGGCGTCGTCATCGTTGTTGGGATCATTGAGATGTTGGATGAGATGGTCGAAGAGGTAGGCGTCAGAGAGGCAGAGAGTGGAGGGGATGTGGAAGGAGTCATCGTCGTCGCTGGGGGTTAAGGTTTGGGGAGGAGAGAGGATTTGGTGAAGAGGTTGAGAGGTGGGGGAGGGACGGGAAATTAGGATATAGCTGGGCTCAGAACTATGCCTGACTCGCGAGTTTGCTTTAAAAAAATTATTGTTTTATTTATAACGACTGTTTAAAACGTCGCACTTAACTAAAACTGTCGTTAAACAACAATATTCATTAAGTAAAGTATTTAGCGGCGGTTATTACAAACCGTCACTAAATTGCAGCCGCTAAATTGCCATTTTTTGTAGTGGTAGTGGCGGATTGATAGAAAATTACCATGCCTCTCCCACGGTCAGGTAAATTAAATTGAAATTCAGCCCTGCATTAGTAGCAAAACTCTAGGGTCGTCTGTCATTCATTTTGTTTCGACATCATTTAGGTGTCATCTAGCGTTTCATTGTTTTTTTTAAAGTTAGATCATCTTCATATGGAGGTTCGGCGTGCATTAGAAAAAAAAAATTGAGCCTTGTTAAGGAGTGTTGACTGTGAAACATCGGTATCCGTTAGTTTATGCATACCTGGATGCGTGATTCTAAGAGTAGGCTAGTTCAAAAATACCTCGAAGAGTTCTTTGAAGTTCTCATTACCTATCTAGGTTTCCCTTCCTGGTCTACTGATACCAACAAGACGGTTGAGGAGAAGGCCTTTAAGGATTACTTTTCCCGTCTTCCCAAAACAGTACTCCGTCTTGCATTGTCTTACCTGAGAAAAATGCAAATAGCTTTGAACTTAAACCATCCATTATCCATTTTTTCCCTCCTTTTAAGGTTTTGAGAAAGAATATATGTATCTGCATGTCAAATAATTTCTTCACATCTGTACTACCCTTAAGTACCAAAACATTTCAAATGATTTGGTTAGTCTTAGGTTGTTTCCCTTTTCTCTGAAAGATAAGGCAAAGTAGTGATTAAATTCGTTAGAGACATGATCCATCACAACTTGGGAAAGTTTTTGTCAAAGTATTTCCCCATTCATAAAACTAATGCCCTCCGACGAGATATGTCTAATTTCCAAAAAAATAGGGCAAACATTTATATGAATGTTGGGAAAGGTTCAAGAACTCATTTTTAAGTGTCCCCATCACGGATTTGAGAGGTGGCTTCTAGTTCAATACTTCCAAAACAATTTGACCCCTCAAAACTGTCGTATAATTGATGCCACTAGTGATGGGTCACTAATGAAGATGAGCGTTAATGAGATTTGGAAGTTCTTTGAAATGACTTCTGAAAATTATCAACAATGGGATTGTTCAAGAAATGATGTCGATAGGCGTAAGAGTGGTATCTATGAAGTTAGAGATACATTTTTTCACTCCTGCCTCGAAGCTATAAGTAGTTGTTATACCTCCCACGAATGTTTCATGTGAGTTTTGTGCTGCTTGTTCGAGTCCTAGTAATCCATAGCTGATTGTTATTTGCACAATGATGATCCTGCATACTACTGTGCTGAGCAAGTGAATTTTTTTTTAAAGGAAAGCGCGGGTATTTATTTAATTTTAAATAAACCTCCAGTGGTGAGGGGCAGTTATGGAATGCCAAACCTTTATTATTTGAAAAAATGTTGTACACTTGTCGGGGGGAAAAAAAGAAAATTTAAAAATAATAAAGGTCTAGAATTAAATCTCTCCAATGTACACTTGTCTTTACCCGAGAGAAAAAAAAAACGTATTCCTTGTTCAAAAGAAAGACCTTGCAAAGGCCTATTTCAAAGCATAACAAAAAGGAAAATTTAATTCTAGACCTAACTCACATAGGATAAGACTAAAAAAGGCCTCAATTAGAGAGAGCTTTAGACTTGAGGAGAAGGCCTAAACTATGGAGAGATTTAGACCTTAAAAAATCTAATCATGAACTAGGCCAACACACCATAAGCTAAGGTCTAAAAAACAAAACATCATCATCATCAAAACCCATTCCCGAGATTCAAAAACAAAAGAATTAAGGAAAAAAAAAAAACCTTAATTGAATTGCAATTTCTGCCCAAAAACAATATGCACAGAATGCACCTTGCTCATATTGAAATAACTTGCAACTTGCCCATAACCACATGCATAACAACCTTGTATAACAACTTGCAACTTGAAAAGCATAACAAACTTGCCACTTGCAAGAAAAATCTTGCAAGTTGAAATTGCAACTTGCAACAAAAATAACAACCTCCAAATGCAAGTTACCATTCATAAGGTATTGCCAAACCTCAACACACATTCCAGCCCGACTCCAAGCAATTTCAGCCAGCAAGTCGACCACCAAATAGCCTGGCAAAATCCAGAAATGCAGACCTGCCGACTCAATCCAGCACCTTCCCAGGACAGCAAGTCTGTCTAGTTCTTTGGCACCACCGGCCCTGAAATTAAATCCACAACTCCGGCCCTCCAAAACAATGAATAAACCTTACAAAACATAACTTTCTCTAATTCCAAGACACAAAGCCAAAACAGCAGCACCATTAGTGGAATAAATAGGGTGCATCCGAACAATGCACTCTATAAAAACAGAGCTCCCTGTCCAGCGCACTGCAGATCCTAATTTACTGGCAGGTCAGCCACTGTTGCTACGCGTCCACGACACTCCAAGTCAATAACAAAACCCTGCATATTAACATCAGAAATTTCACTATTCAAACCCATGACGAACATAAGCCGTGTGGCAACTGCCGAGCAAAGCCAACCCCGCAAGTCACCTAGGTAAATCATTCGCTCCAAAGGTTATAGTCTTGCAATTTTTTGCGCTTTATCAGCTAGCGCATCCCCGACCGGATTGGCCTCTCTATAAATATGTTTGCATTCTATCAACATTCTTTCCGCCATCAGCTTAACTTCACTAAAAATGTTCTCCAAATGCCACGGAATTTTAAAGGTCTCCCTAAACCAACCACAAACAAGATCCAAATCCGATTGGACCATTATTTTTCTCAACTCCAATGAGAAACAAATACGTAAACCTTCCACAAGGGCCAACACTTTAGCTTTATTGTTTGTTCCTTCCCCGAAGAACAATTGCTTTCCAAACACACAAAGCCCCCTAGGGTCTCTTACAATCACACCTCCTATTGCCTCATTTTTTCAAGAGAAACCACCAACATTAAGCGCCACAAAGTCTTCAGAAGGAGGGATATAATATACAATTCTAACAAAAGTTCTTTTAACCAGAATCTCATGTAACCCAAGCACCCTTAAAGGAGTCTTATTCCGACTAATTTGTTTCGGAATGATAAAGGTATTAGCTAACCTCAAATTACGCCTAATGTTTAAAATCACAAAAGCATAAATTGGAGTAATATCTTCATAGACAACCTTACATTTTTGCTTCCAGATTTCCCATAGGATAAACATAGGAGTGAGGAAGTATAACACACATGTTTGCGAGGTCATCTTTGCTCTTTTGAACCAAATCTGAAGCGCTGTGGAGATCTCTGCTGGTTTCCTTACATGCACATCAAAAATCCCATCAAAATGACTCCATACTTTTACCGCCAAGTTGCCCTCCAGAAATTAGTGATTCAAAGATTTTGTCCTTGGATTAGCGCAGCACCTTCATCTCGAGGCTAGGCTAAAACCGCATCTATACAACTCGTCGTCCACTGGCACACCTCTGCGCAATAGTTTTCAAACAAAAACTGAAATTCTTGACGGGATAATGTTTTGCCAAATTTTTTTATTTAGCTCATTTTCACCCTCTGCTTTCGTAGCAATTCATATGCAGAATGAATGGAAAAAATACCATCCGAATCCGGCACCCAAATACACCCATCATCACCATACTTCTTACCCTGCAACCTATCTACAAATAAGCCACGTGCCAGCTATCTGAGGTCTGGATTGACCAATTCATAATCTCCCATTATCACTTCCCTAATCGTAGGCCAAAACCCACGATTGATAAAATCCTCCAAACTTTTGAAAGAGGTCACAAGGTTCCAGTTTTCTTCGAAGAAGCTGATGTTATCCCTGCCAATACACGAGAAATAATTGCTCAAAGTTATAGATTTACAAGTCATGAGCTCCTTAAAAAATGGGGAGGCCCCACATTTCACAACTTGGCCACTCAACGGAGTTCTAGGCAACCAATATTTTTTCTCATAAAAGAAGCCCATAGGGTATCAAAAGAATTAAGTTTCCATAAAGCTTTAACACGAAAAGCCTTCATAACTACTGACAGATTTCTGACACCCAATCCTCTTTTCTCCTGCGGCAAACAAATCTTGTCTTATGACACCCATTTTTTCTTCAACCTACCTTCACAATCCCCCAAAAGAAATCTGCTAACAAACTATTAATTCTTGTTATAACTTTCTTGGGTATACACATGGCGGTTAGAATGTAAACGGGAATTGAGCTTAGAACATGCTTAATTAAGACCATTTTCCCTCCAGGCGATAACAGTTTTGCTTTCCAACCTTGAATTTTGTCAACCATTTCTTCAAAGTAGGAAAGTTTTGCTTTCCCTTTAAGAACTGGCCCTCCCAAATACGTCAAAGGAGAACCTTTGTATTGGAATCTTGTAAACCTCTTCAAAGCCACAATTTTTTCCACTACCACATTATCTTCCATCATAAAATAGCTTTTTCCTTCATTCATTTTATGACCAGAAGCATTGCAGTATTTTTTCAGAAATTCCATGCACCCCTGAATTGAAGAATTCTTCCCATTTAAAAAAATTAAAGTGTCATCTACATAGAGTAGATGCGAAATAGAACTGCAGGCCCTAGGCGTATTATAATACCCTATTTTTCCTTACTGAAAGCCCTTTGCAATCCCCTACTCAGAACCTCCGAGGCGATGATAAATAAAAATTGTGAGAGAGGATCCCCTTGCCTTAAACCTCAGTGCACTTAAAAAAGCCTTTGTAAGCTCTTTGTAGCAAAATTGAAAAACCACAAGAAGCTATACAGTTGGAAATAATATGGCAAAATTTGGTATTAAACCAAATCTTTTGAGCACCCTGAAAAGAAAATTCCATTCAAGTCGGTCATAAGTTTTTCCATGTCGATCTTCAACACAACATTACCTCCAAATACCTTTTTATAGATATCTCTTACCAATTTCTGCATTAGGCCAATATTTTTCCCAATAAACCTTCCTCTAACAAATGCCCCTTGCTCCAGGGAGATCATTTCTTGTAATACCAATGCCAATATATTGGAAAGAATTTTACTAAAATTTTATAGATTACATTGCAAAGACTAATGGGGCGAAAGTAAGAGAAGAAACCTGAATTTTCCTTTTTCGGGATCAAAGCCATGAAATTTGCAGAAAAAGACGCCGAAAGAGCCTCCCCCTAAAAAAATGGGCTATCTAGACCACTAAAAAAATGATGATTTCCGTATTATATTCGCATATATTCCTACCATTCGCATCATCAAATACAGTTTTTTTGAGGTCCTCTACAAAAGAGCTAGGTAATATCTCTAAAAACTCCACATTCGGCATAAGACTCGCGAGCTTGTCTGCTGCTCGGTTTACTTCGCGTACTGCATTTATGATTCTGACCTGCTCAAAGTGTCTGAGTGCTTCCTTAATGCTTCTGGTCGTGTGCTGGGCCTCCCAGTGAGGCTTTTTGCGTGTGTTAAGGTAAGTATACGCATTCATTGAGTTCATGCACAATACAACCTTCCTCATTAAAATGATGTGCTAGTTTAATACCCAATTCAACTCCTTATAGTTCATGAAGAATTACTGACCCTCTCGAGATCCAGCAGTTGTTGCAATGACTTCTCCCATGTGATTCCTTATAATAGCACCATAGCCTCCCCTTGCTACAGCCAACGCACCTTCCTGAGTCCTTATTAGAGAACCATCTAAGTTTATCATCACCCACCCAGGGTCAGACCTTGGCCACACATGCCAACGTATGATTCTTAATATAGTATTCGACCTCTACCCTCCATCTATTAAAACTTATTTTGTTTTGGTTAGAGTCTTCAACTCTGAGTTCCAAGACTGCAACTCTCAACCTAACATCTTCAATAACTTTTTTAATCAAGTCACCTGTCACCATTCTTTTCTGCTGAAACTGTCTCCTATTGCGCTCGAGCCAGATATGATATATGGTAGCAATAAATGATAGCTTCTTGACAGTGGATGCAGGGCCACTGCCTACCAATCTTTGCGCACATCATTCCTGTTCCATTTCCCATTCTAGTGGTTGATGATTGTATCCCATGTACTGTAATATATAAGTCCATATGAATCTCGAATACCAGCAAGCAAAGAAGAGATGTTTCTCATTCTCTGGCTCAGTCCCACATAAGCTACAAATGGGTCTTTCGATCTTCTTCCACTTCTTAAGCTTGTCTCGGGTCTTGAGTGCTCCATTTACAGCTAACCAAGTAATAAAGTTCTGCCTAGGAATCTTACCTTTGAACCATACAAGTCTGGACCATGTGTTTTTTTATGTCTGCTACTCAATTCATGATAAAAATTTATGTTCGAAAACTCACCATTGGGACCTCCTTTCCAAACTATTTCATCTCTAAACTTTGTGTCTATCACCACCTGTTCAGTGCTCCATAAATCTCATCAGTTGCTGCCATGTCATTATCTCTATCGTACCAGCAACAATCCCTGATCAATGCATTCACCTTTGCATTTTTTTATGTAGTAAAAAGTCATACAAGAGGAACTGGGGAAACTTATGCATGAGAATACCCAATGGGTGCCTGTCGTTTCTTCTTTGTTACCAATGGTACATGTAATTAAAGTTATTGCTCTCTGCTTACTAGCAATTATGTTTCTCCAACACCATGATGAGTCTTGGGTAACCTCCATAAGCCAAAAATTTTTCTCTTTGATTAGGTTCATCTTAACACACAGATTATCCTTGCACGAAACAATGTTCCATACGTGTCGAGTAATGGCTGCTTGATTAGATGTTTCTATGCATCTTATACCTAACCCACCTTCTGCATAAGGATGGAAAATGACTTCCCAACTTACCATTGGATTCTTGGTGTAGTTGTCCGTAGCTAACCATAGAAAGTTCCTCATTATAGAGTGAAGTTCATGAATAACACTCTTTGGAAGCACATAACACGAAGTCCAATATATATGCATGCTATATTCAACACTAACCTTATAAAAACAGCTCTTCCTGCATAAGACAAAGCTTTATTTTTCCATGACTGAAACCTCTTTCTCACCTTTTCAATAAGTGGCAGACAGTTATTATAAGAGAGTCTAGTGGAGATAAGTGGTAGGCCCAAATACTTCACCGGTAAGCTTCCTACATTGAATCCAAGTGACTGCCTGATTGCTTGCACTTCAACATTAGGATTTCAAGGCGTGAAGATGTTACTTTTGTCACAATTAACCTGGAGTCTTGTACTGCCTTTAAACTTACTCAACACTTGAGCTAGAGCATTTGTAGATTGAAGATCCCCATGAAAAAAAGCTATTAAATCGTCTGTAAAGCTCAAACGCGTGATAATGGGGTCACGCATTTGAATTCTTATAGTCCTATGCCGCGACTGGTAATAATTCACAACATAACTAATACAATGCAGGGGTCGCCAAACACCCAAATCTCCCCTGAGCTCATTGCCCACAGCAAGTGGGACCTGTTGTTGTCTCCCCGGTTCCTCAAGCCCCTAGCCCTGTTAGACCTCAATTTAACCAAGTTCCTTTATCCAACGCATCCAGTTTAGAGGAAACGATTAATCATTTTATGCAGCACACAGAAAGTATTCTTGAGCAGAATTCTAAGGATATATCAGAGTTGAAAGCCACGACTCAACACCAATCTCAAGTCATCAATAGATTTGAGATAGCTGTGAGTAAGATTGCTCAGTCATTCCCTGAGAAAGAGTCAGGAAGATTTTCTAATCAACCTGTTCCAAACCCAAAGGGTTAATTCGTAGTTGGTAGTACATCTGAGTCATTCCATGAAGATGCCAATCTATTACTACCCTTAGGAGCAGAAAACAGGTTAACAATCGGGTATGAGTGTTTGATTTGAGTGTCGTTGCATCCCCGTCTAAGTCAAAGTAAGTTGCATCTTCATATGATAAGAAGGCTAATAATGGCTCACCTTCTAAAAATGTTCCTATTGACTCTGACCCCACTAAAGCATCTTATTTGCCTAGGACACCATTTCCATCACGGTTAGCTCCGGCAAAGAAATGAACAAATGCTAACGATGTAATGAAAATTTTTAAACAAGTTCACATTAATATCCCATTGCTCGATGCTATTAAACAAATTTCTACCTATGCCAAGTTTCTAAAGGATCTTTGCGCACAGAAATGAAAGCTACATGTGCAAAAGAAAGTCTTCCTCGCCAAGCAAGTTAGTTCAATTATTCAATATTGAACCCCGCCTAATTATAGTGATCTCGGGTACCCGACAATTTCTTATGTTATTGGTGATCACATGATTGATAAAGCGTTGTTGGATTTAGAGGGGAGTGTTAATTTATTTCCATATTATGTTTATGAGTAGTTAGGTCTCGGCGAGTTAAAACCGATTGAAGTAATACTGCAATTGGCAGATAGGTCAATCAAAGTACCTCGCGGTGTTATAGAGGATGTGATCATTAAGGTTGAAATTTTTTTTTCACAGTGGACTTCATAGTTCTTGATACACAACCTGTTCACAATCCCTACAGTCACATTCCATTTATTTTGGGTCGCCCATTTTTGGCAACATCTAATGCTATTATTAACTATAGGAATGGAATCATGAAATTGTCGTTTGGTAACATGACTGTCGAACTCAATGTTTTTAATGTAAGTGACGAGAAGGTTTCTACAATTCCTAATTTGAGTTTCTAGGGTTCCTAATTTGCTTCAAAGTTATTTATTAAATAACTTATTCGTAATCTTTCAATTTAATTAGGAGTATTTTTAGTTTCCTTTTAGGATTAGGCTTTAGTTTTTATTTTAGGAATAGACTGCTTGTTATTTTAGTATGTGATTCCACTTTTTCTTTTAGAAATAGGCAGTTTCCTTGTAGGATTAGGTTTTACTTTTTATTTTAGGAATAGACTGCTTATTATTTTAGTATTTGATTCTACTTTTTTCTTTTAGGAATACGATGCTTATTATTCAAGTTATTTGAGAAATATAAATAGAGTTCTTCCTCAATATTGTAAGAGACCACTACAAGAAAAATGTTGATTCATAGCGTTTCAAAAACGCTATGGTAGGATACCATAGCGTTTTAGTAAACGCTATGACAGCCAGCGCTATAATAGACCCAGGGGCTATTATAGCGGTTTTAAAACGCTATGGTAAGTTTGGCTTTTATAGCGTTTCAAAACCGCTATGGTAGCCTCTGCCATAGCGTTTTAAAAATGCTATAGTAGACTCTAAACCGCTATGGTAGACTCTACCATAGCGTTTTAAAAACGCTATGGTAAGTATACATAGCAAATTTTTTTTTTTTTTTTTTACTATCAAATGACTTTTTATTACATCTCATAAGTTTTATGTCTAGAAAATAAAAATTTTAATGAGCCAAAGTTAAACATTTTCATGAATGGAGGAAAAGTAATGTAATTAATTAATAAACTGTATTACATCGAGTCACAAAATCTATCAAATAATAAAAATAATGTAATTAATAAGATAATGTATTACAATTATGGTACTTGGGATAACAAACTGAAAATTAAGCGATGGTTTTGCCCATTGGATCAATGAGAATCATGCCAATAACACCACCCGCTTCTCTAACAAAAATGGCTTTTTTGCTTCTAAGGTCTGGGAGTTCAAAAGCACAGACAACGATCTTCCCCTTTATCAAGCTACGATCAAGAATGTTGTTCTTGCATAAGCTGAAAAAACAAATCAAGACATAATAATTAACACTATATATATGAAGATGAGTGTTCATCAAGCACATTGGACAAACATATCATCCCTAAAATGTGCAAATGCATGAGGATCAAAACCAAGAACAAGAATCACCTGAATGGTACCAAAACTGCCATACATCTCTACGCCCCAGCTGCGCCAAAAAAAACAAAGTTTATAAAGCTTTGTTTCTGAGACGGAGCCAAATACACTGCAGTGCAGTCCAGAATATGAACCTTGCTGAGGAAAATAGCACCAGCAGAGCAGCACTTCAGTTGTTATAAAGAAATAGAAATTATTACATTAAGAACCTATATCAGCAAATCACCTGATAGTAGTTGAGGCTAGAGATTTAACATGAGTTGATTCAATCAAATCTTGACAGAATGGGACTAGAAATTAGATTAAAAAAATTTAACAATAACCTCTTCTGCATTTCGCCAGCATTCACATACGACCTCCTGACTCTGGCAATTAGACCAGTTGCTATATATGCATACATTCCACCAGCGATGGAAATCAAGGGTACGATTGAAAGTGTTACTAAACTGATTTGCCATACCCAGATGAACCCGACTGCAAAGCCTGCTATAAAACGGCTTAGATAATGCAAGAAGTTCCCTACCTGCAACTAATTTCTGTGATAATTAGAAACAATCTAATTTATGTGCTTACAAAAAGCTAAGAACAAATATTGTTTGTAGTAAAAATAATTCTGCCAATTCAAATACTTAAAGTTCCAATTGTGATCAAGGCTTAAGAAACAAATAATGAAAATGAGTGAATAAACTCATACCTAGATGATATCAAACACCGAAAACCAGAAGCTCTTTGCCTTCTCTTTCAGATATACCCTGTAGTAGATAAGATTGAAACAAGAACATAGACTGGTATATATACAAGCTGCAAGAAAATGAAAAATGTGTATATTATTAAAATCTGGATTGACAAATCATAGCATCAAGAAGGAAATTTAAATAATATAAAGGCAAAGAATTTGAACAAAGCTGGAGAGATTGACAGAGCACAGATGGCGTTAGAAATTGTATTAACACTTTTAGAAATAGTAATTCCTAATTACAGTTTTCCTTCTTAACCTATTACGGAATATTGTGCATCAATTTTATTCCTTTTCTTCATAGTGGAATGCTATTAAAGTAATGTATTTAAGATGACATCTTACTGATTTTGTTTTCCAATCAATCTGACGTGGCAACCGCACCACTTTTGTTTCTTTTCTTCATGAAGTAGCTAAAGTTGATAACTCACACTTGGTAACCGTAGCATTTTTGCGGTTTGCTAAGCAAGCTGTGGGACTGAAATGAAGAGTATTTAATGAGTAGCATGTTCATCGGTTTCTAGTTACTTCAGTGGTATAGAATCAGTAATAGAATCTCACCAATTGCCTCTAATGCAGTGGTAGAGAAATCCGTAAGCACTCCATCAACCGAAAACACAGAGTTATCAACAAACTGTATATATTCTGTTGTTGGGTCATAACTGTAGTTAAAGCTTGCAGAGAAGTCGTTTGCAAAGCCTGAAGCATGAACTTCTAGTTCTATTTTATGAGCATCAAGTACAAGACTAGTATGGGGCTCCAAGTATTTCTTAGCATTAACAGTCCAAATCATCAATTTGTGAAATAAAATATTGATTATTGAAAGTGGAAAAGGATACATCTGGCATATGCTCACAACCAATCCAAAAACTCCTATTCCCAGTCAACTACAAACCAAAACCCCTTTGTTCCAAAATGTCCCCTCAACCAAATTAAAATATATGTATTAGGTTTGTTTTATAAACTCCCATGTCTTTTATTAACATAAGAACATCGAAAATATATTTGGATGCTACAAAGATGAATTGCTAGGAATTTGGTTATCACACCAAGGATGTCCTCCAACATTGGTTTGTGTATCAGGACCTCATCTCAAAGGTGCCAGAAAACACTGCTGCAAATTTGGGTGTGATTGTTGGTCAAACCCCTCCACGTGTGGTATTGTTTGGAGTTTTCGGTGCTTTTGCAAGACAAATTATTATTAATAAATTTTTAAATCAAAATATCCTTGAAAACCATCAATAGTTGCAATGAGGAGAAAGCAGCATAAGGACCAGATAATCTGAACATTACATATCAAACAAAATATAAATAACGATGCCTTAGTTTGCTTAGCCTGCAACTTATTCTTTCTCAGATTAGATCTTTTCCTTTCCAAAGTAATGATGCAATTATAACTATTAACTCAGGCCTAAGAGTAAGAGAAATAAACATTTTTTTTTCCTTCTGATAAAATATTGAGAGCTTGTTTAAGTATTTTGAGTTCAAACCTTGATTGAAGGAGTTCACATGTGTTTCTCTTCTTGGTGCTCATCTTCAGTGTTTACATCAGAAAATCACAAGAATGGTGCTTAAGAAACAAAGATGTCTAGATACATACCCAATTACAGCAACATCTTCTCTTTGACTACTTCTTACAACCAGTAAAAGTTTCTCCAAAGGTGCCTTGAAATCATCTAAAACTCTATTGAAAAGATAAACCAGAGCACCATATAATCCATGTTCTCGGCATAACCTAACTACCTACGAGATGAATAAAAACAAAGACACTGTCAATAACTTCACAAACACAAATGAGGGAAAAAAACAGTCCAATTGATCAATGATATTCAATAAGTATTAGAGCCATAAAATTAGCAAACACACAGCAACGCTGATAGATGATGTGAAATACTCCT
Source organism: Berberis thunbergii (assembly GCA_003290165.1). Taxonomy (NCBI): domain Eukaryota; kingdom Viridiplantae; phylum Streptophyta; class Magnoliopsida; order Ranunculales; family Berberidaceae; genus Berberis; species Berberis thunbergii. Next base: position 139,876 of record QNQO01007005.1, on the reverse strand, counting down.
CTGAACAATTTTAAAATGTCTTAACATCACAAGATTTCCGCAATTTTACCAGAATCAGTACGACATTCAGTGGATTAACTCCTTGTCAAACACTGAAAAATTTCTTAGTTTACGACATAAAAGACTCAAACTGATCCAGTCAATGCTCCAAATTAGTACAACGCACTCATTCGAAACAAAGACACAAACTGATCATTTTGCTTATAAACTAGCAACCCCTTGATCCAAAACTATCAATATATTACACAGATCATTCAACTTTTGATTCTTCTCATACCCAATTTCAATTTCGATCAATTCACACTTACTTCATCCAAACACAAAACAAACAAACCCATACAACAAAAAACCACAATCACAAATCAAAATCAATAAACCAACACATAAGTCAGAAGTTTTGAAGCAAACCCACCCTCGAAAACACACTCTTTGCATGCCCATCTCTGATCAGCTGAGCAATATCATCTCCCAACTGCCTTATGATGGATTCTCTCTTGTTCCCCAGCAGCTTCAAACGACACTGTGCATACTTGATCAATCTCTCACTGCAACACCCACACACAAAAATAGAGAAAATCAATGAAACCCAATACAAGAAAACAACTTGATTTCATCCAAACATAGAACATAACACAAGCTTACCATCTGGAGGCTTTTCTCCAACCAAATAAAGCCTCAAACATGTTATTGAACTTTGCTGCAACTTTGCATGAACATGGTGTGTACACTGATAAGGAAAGCGATGGAGAGACAAAGTATAAGAATACCCAAATTATTATGGAAGGAGAGAATACCCAAACTATTATGGAGAGACAGATAACAAAGAATACAAATGAGATGTATAAATGAAAACTTCCTCTTCATGTAAGACTTACTCTTTAACCTCTCCCAGTACCATGTCATTAGATTAGTGTTGCAGATCCCTCACCCAAAATGGTAGGATAGAACGCAATCGAGAGGTCTGCTTGCTATATGGATTTATTTTATTTGCTTAAACTGTAAATTTTTGAAGACATAAAGCTCCAAGTGTTTTGTTTATGGGGAAAATTTTAAATTCCATAGAAAATCTAAGTGTTTACATCAATTAGGGTCTTTGTAGTGACAACCAACACAATCTTTTTTTTTTTTTTTTAACTCAAATATTTTGTGGCATAAATAAGCAATCCACATTGAGCAGTTTCAAGAATCCAATTAGAACCTTAGATTTCATTCATCAAAATCAATATCTTAAAACCCAAAAAAATTCACTTGGAGCTGAAGAGGAAGAGGGTTGTTTCTTGACAAGAATATCAGTCAAGGTGCTCTCCTTCGGCAGCGAAGTCAGTATCGGCGTTGCCTAACACCAATTTAAATACCCAAATCAAAACCCTAATCTGAATATTCACAAAAAATGACCAAAATTCAAATAAACTAAAAATTGGAAAATTTTAAAAATAAATAAATAAAAACCCTTACAATTTTGAGTGATTTAAGGCGCGGTAAGAGTGGATCAACTCCTTCAACTCTCTCGGAGATGGTTGTAATCTCGTCTCCAGGCTTTGATCAGCAGAAACACAGACAAATAGAGTTAGAGGAAACGTAGAGATTTGGTGAACACGAAGAAGAAACACAAATGAAAATTTGATACACACAAGAAGAAGAAGAAAGGCGAAACCTTTGAAAGGAAGAGGAAGAAGAAGAAGAAGAAGACGAGGTTGATGAAAGTGTGGATTATGAGCTACCCATTGTTGTCTGTGTTGTGTTAGTTGCAGTTATTCGGACAAACCCAACTGTTCTAAGCTCATTTGAGTTGTTCAAAGGGAACTGTTCTGAGCTCAATTGAGAAATGGAAGAAGCAGATAAATAGAAAGGAAAAGCTAGACGAAATGGAGAGAGTAGAGAAGAAGACAGAGAGATGGATAGACAGAATGGGAGAGAGGGCAACAACATGAGCGAGAGGGAAGGAATGAGGGAGGGAGTGAGAGGGAGCGCTGTGTTCTGTTTTTGCTTTTGGTGAAAAGAGAGGAGCGGTTTTTCAAAAATTTTGAGCAAAATTATAGCGGTGTCATTTTTTCAATCTCCCGCTAGTTATTCCATAGTGTTTTAATAATGCAATGTCATTAAAACTGCTCTTATCATAGCACAATTACTAAAAACGCTATAGTCAAATGCTATTAATAGCCAATTGTGTTGTAGTGGACTTTTAATTTGATAATTTAAGTTGAACAGTATAGTATTTCTCTGTGTTTTAGGTAATCTTCTTGTGTTCTTCCCTATGAATTGTCTGTTAGAACTAGCCTGTAGGATAATCAGAGCTTCAACGTCTTCTTGGGTGAGATTTCATCAGTTTCTACGGCTGGTGGTCGTGGTCGTCGCGGGAAGGTTCCGAACGAGGAAGCCCCTCACCGTGATAGTAGCCTTCAAGATATGATGATTAAGGATTTACATGGCAAGTTGCAGATATAACCCAGTGTCTAATGGCACAGGATTTTGATAATCGTAAGATGGAAAATCACGATTCTTATTCCATTTTTGAAAACTCGTATCACAATCGTGTTCGATTTTGGGAGCATCGTGGTCGGGAGGATCGTGATGGAAATCTCGATTTCAACGTAGGTCTACTCGAGTTTTCTAGTACGTTTTAGGTCGAAGGATTCGTAGATTAGTTGAATGAAGTAGAGCATTTTTTTAGAATAAGGAAGTCCCAGATCTTGCCAAAGTGAAATTTGTCACCTTCAAACTCAAAGGCAGAGCATCTGAGTGGTGGGAGCAGTTGAAGCGAGCACGAGACAGACAAGACAAGGCCAAGGTCACTGATTGGGAGAAGATGAAGAAGAATATGAAGGGTCACTTCCTTCCTTTTGGCTACACGCAACCTCACTCGTTGAGGACCATTTCTGAAGCATACCAGCGTGCACTTGCTGTGGAAAAACAACAGAGCAAGAGGCCAATAATCAACAGTGATCAAAACGGTTGGCCAGTTCCCCCTCAAGAATTCTATCTTGCCCAACAGCCACCACAGGGTAATTCTAACTCAAATATTAGATGTTGGGACATAAGGCGACTGAGTGCAGGAAGTCTGCTATTCAGAAGGGAAACAATCTCCTGATTGAAGAAGACGTGGTAAACGAAACTGAGGAACTTGGAGAGCATGTGTATGACGATGATAAAAATGGAGATGTGTTGTATGGAGATGGTCATGAGACTCTTGTTGTCCGTAAAAGTCTACTGACTCCCAAGGGTGAGTCAGGGGACGATAGGTTGAGAACCAATATTTTTCACACGACCTGCACAGTTACAGATAAAGTCTGCAAGATGATCATTGATTGGGCAGTTGGAGAAGCACTTGCTTTTGCTACATTTGTAGTGGAAGGTAATCATGTTCGGTTGAGTCGCCAAGATGTTGAAAGAAGTACTTTTAGTAATAGACATTCGGTAGTCCATGACCAGGAAACGGGTCAGAAATGTTGTCCACTGGACTATGTTCTCATGAACCAAAATGAAGAGATGTTTACTTTCAGCAACAGTTCGCTTTCGAAGTTTGGTGTCCTCGGATTTGAATTGGGCTATTCAATGGAAAATCAAAATTCATGGGTTATATGGGAGGCCCAATTTGGTGATTTCGCTAATGGTGCTTAGGTGATATTTGATCAATTTTTGAGTAATGGGGAGTCTAAATGGCTCCGCCAGACAAAACTTGTGGTGCTTTTTCCCCATGGTTATGAGGATCAAGGCCCTAAACATTCAAGTGCAAGATTGGAACGTTTCCTTTAGATGAGCGATGATAATCCATATGTTATTCCTGAGATGGACACCACACTTAGGAAGCAGGTCCAAGAGTGCAATTGGCAGGTTGTCAGCGTCACGACTCCTGCAAATTATTTCCTTGTTTTGCGTACCAAAATACATAGAGATTTTTGTAAGCCATTCATTGTGATGTCTTTCAAGAACCTGCTTCATCACAAAGACTGCAAATCGAATCTCTCCGAGGTTGATGAAGTCAAGGAATTGATTATTACAATAAAGGAGTATGTGCTAGGTTTGTAGATGGAGCTTAAAAGAAGGGAAATGAAAATCCAGTACACCTGCAAGAGCTAGCAGAGTTTTCTGACCTGGTGCCAGAGGATTTTCCTCATGGGCTGCCGCTAGAGAATTTCGATGAAGCTGTTGTGAACTCGATGACGAGTTCTTTCCAACCCGGGGCGACTTACGCAGGAGGGTTTTTAGGGTTCCTAATTTGAGTTTCTATGGTTCCTAATTTTCTCTAAAAGTTATTTTCTAAAAAACTTATTCGTAATCTTTCAATTTAATTAGGAGTATTTTTAGTTTCCTTTTAGGATTAGGCTTTACTTTTTATTTTAGGAATAGACTGTTTATTATTTTAGTATTTGATTCTACTTTTTCTTTTAGGAATAGGCTTTACTTTTTATTTTAGGAATAAAGTGTTTGTTATTTTAGTATTTGATTCTACTTTTTTTATTTAGGAATATGTTGTTTATTATTTAAGTTATTTGGGCACCATAAATAGAGCTCTTCTTCAATATTGTAAGAGACTTTTGATTTGATAATTTAATTGAACATTAGAGTATTTCTTTGTGTTTTTTGTAATTTTCTTGTGTTCTACTCGGGCAGAATAGCGATTATCCTGCAGGCTAGTTCTAACATGCAATTCACAGGGAAGAACACAAAAAGATTATCCAAAACACAAAAAATACTATAATGTTCACATTACACAAAAAATATCCATCTGCAACGGTTTTGAACCGTGGGGGTAACCCATTGCCACGGCTTAGAGCCGTGGGGTGTAGAGGCGTCACTAAATCCCTAGTAATGGCTAAAAATCGTGGCAAAACATATTAGAGGGAGGTTGATGATTTAGCCACGGTTATAAACCATTGCAAATATGTTAGCCATGGTTCTAAGCCGTTGCAAAAGTTTTAGCCACGGTTTTTAGCCGTGGCAAGTCAAGGCCACGGTTCTGAGCCGTTGCAATATTGTTAGCCACGGTTCTAAGCTGTTGCAATAAATTTTTTTTTTGCTATCAAATGACTTTTGGTTACATCTTATAGGTAAGTATAATTCAGCATGTGCATCAAGTAAATAAAATTTAATATTACTTTTGATTAAATTTAAAAACAGCCTTTACAACCTCTGATCAGCAAATTACAGCAACATTTACAATTCATTACAGCAGAAATTTAGATCATTCACAATTCATTACAGTAGAAACAACAACATTTACAATTCGACATTGTGTAGTCCATTGCATCCTCTTGGAGCTTTTCTTTTCTCAATTACTTTCAGAACTGCATGGCCAGCAGCTGTACATACGGGATTTCTGCCAAAGGTGTTGAAGTAACTACGATGCATCAAGACCTGTGCAATCTCAGGGGTTGTAACAACAGCACCAAGCGGAATGCCATTTCCAATACCCTGAACATATCACAGCAACAAACATATCAACAGACTGAAAGTAACATTTACAAATGGGATAATCACAACAAACACTAACTCAAGAAAACCATATATTAATGGATTGATTGTAGAAGAGGTATACTTGTACAATGTTGAACTTCCAATTAGATTGAGCAGTAACTCCCATTGTCCTGGCAGTGTTACCATGATATGCATTGCTAACTGAAATAACATCATGGCATCCGGTATACAACCGAGCAATCATCATAGCTAGCTCATTCGCTTGTGTCCCTGAATTAGTAAACACTACAACAAAAATGAGCATTTATAGCTTTTGAGAATAGCGTTTTTACACAACCGCTATAAAATGCTATTGAAACCCTATAAACAATTGTAAACAACTATCTTCATTTGTGCGCTAAATGAAATGTGATGATGGCGGATTGATTTCGCTGGGCGCCAACTATCCCGCGCAAATCGAAAGAAAAAATAAAAGCTAACAAAAAAGAGGGAAGGAAGGAAGAAGAATCCCGCTCGATCTGTCTCCCTCTCCCTCAGCATTCTGCTCTCCCTCTGCATTCAGCTCTCCCTCTCCGATCGTTCTCCCTCTCCCTCTCCGATCGCTCTCCCTCTCCCTCTCCGAGTTACTGGGCGCTCGAGTTAGATAGAGCTCGATGTCCACCCTCCCTCATCTCGCCATCTCCCTCCCTGCTCTCTCCATATCTCCATCTCCCTCCCTCACTGCTCCCTCCATCTCGCCATCTCCCTCACTGCTCCCTCTATCTCTCAATCGCCCTCACTTCTCTCTCCATATCTTTATCTTCATCTCCCTCATTGCTCCCTCCATCTCTCCGTCGCCCTCCCTCTTTCGATTCACCTCTTTTTAGAGAGAAATGGTTGGGATGAGACCATATGAACCAGATGAGGGTGAGTCTGAGTTTGTTGAAGTTGATCCAACTGGAAGATATGGAAGGGTACTTGTAATCTAACATATACAAATTAAACAATTGATTTGTGAAGAGGAGAAGAGATGGAGAAGTACGAGGTTGTGCAGGATATTGGATCTGGGAACTTTGGTGTGGCAAGGTTGATGAGGAACAAAGAGACTAAGGAGCTTGTCGCGATGAAGTACATCGAAAGAGGACATAAGGTGATTAAAATTGAACTTAAGCTTGAATTGAATTGAAATCTATTGTTATTTTTGTTGATGGTTGTTTTGGATCTGTTTATGTGATTTGTATTGATTCGAGATTGAATTTTGGTTTGATAAGTTAATTGGATTTTGGTTATAGATCATTAACCATAGATCGCTGCGCCATCCGAATATTATTAGGTTCAAGGAGGTGAGGTTTTGGATCATAATCACTATTTGTTTTAGTAGTTGGTAGTGTTCTTTAGTTGAATTTGGGAAGTAATTAGGGATTTTGGATTGTGTTTACAGGTTGTTTTGACACCAACTCATCTTGGAATTGTAATGGAGTATGCAGCTGGTGGTGAGCTTTTCGAGCGGATCTGCACCGCCGGTAGATTCAGTGAAGATGAGGTTCTTTGCTCTCACTGTCACTCCCTTTTTTCATTTTCAATGTTTTAAAGTTTTAAGTTATTAATTTCATATATTTTTCTTCAGGCAAGATACTTCTTCCAGCAACTCATCTCAGGTGTGGACTATTGTCATACCATGGTAAAAAAATCATTAACTCAAAAACTGCCATTGAATTCTTTACGAATATTTGAGAGTTTCTACCATTGGTGAGGACTGAGGAGATAAGAGTAGTAGTTGTTTAGTCATTGTTTATTTATATTATCCTTTTGTTGTATTGTGAAGCAAATCTGCCATAGAGATTTGAAGCTGGAGAATACACTTTTGGACGGAAGCCCTCCGCCTCACCTAAAAATTTGCGATTTTGGTTACTCGAAGGTTTGTCATCTAGCTGATTCAGTTCATGTGATTTGCTGAAACTAATGAAATGTTGGAAATTTACAAATTATTTGTTGCTTTGGTTTTTATGCAGTCATCACTGCTGCATTCTAGGCCCAAATCGACTGTTGGGACTCCTGCATATATTGCACCAGAAGTGCTTTCTCGATGGGAATATGATGGGAAGGTAACTTCTTACTTCCACTTCTATTCTTCATGCAAACTGTGATGGAATGGGAAGCGAGTAAAATGAAAGAAAAGCTAAAACTAATGTAATTTAAATAGAATTTGAGTCGATGTTGTGTTCTGATTCTTCAAATCTTTACTATTGGAGAACTCTCCAATTTATAGATGAAAATCCAATAATAAAGTCAAATAGGTAATAACCTTTGGCTGGTGGTATTTTTGTCATTGGTGAAAAATGAATTCAAAGGAAATGGCTTGTATGCTTTACCACATAATGGAGTGTGTTAAGTAGTAATAAGTTTTGCCAAACTATCAACATACTACGTCAAACTACTTGATCTCTTAACCCATAGAGAACCCCACACATAGGATAAAGAGCTATCAATCGTTTGCAGGGAGAAAGGACAGTGTCATATGGAGTGAATGGCAATTCTTACTCTAAGAGTAATACAGTTAAATGTAGAAGTGTTTGCTACTTTGCTTTGATACGTGCCAGTCACCATTTATGTATTTTCAGATTCACATTTCACATTCTTATGAATTATATGAGTGATGGATTCTATGGAAATAGGTACCAGTTTAAAGAATGATAGGGAAAAATGACAACTTGTCAATTTGCACCTGAGCATCAAGATTGTCGCATCATGAAGGATTTATTGGAAAAATGGTTATGGATGGTCAGAAAGGTAGAGAATGCTTCATACAGAAGGGTTATTTTAGTAAAAAGGAGACTGGAGTTGGTAGGTGGGATGTGCAGAGGTTAGAGTTTCATATGATCCTATCAAGGGTAAGCTGCTGCTGCTCTAGGATGGCTGCTGCTGCTAGCTGCTGCTGCTGCTGCTGCTGCTGTTGCTGTTTATTGAGATTGAGCTGGTACTTGTATTCAAGTAATCAAAACAGTTCTTGTTTAAATTTTACAACCACTATGCCACTTGTAAGTAGTGCAAAATCTCGAATAGTGCATGTAGAATGTGGTTTTATTTCTGTCTTGTTTGGTTTTATTTCTGTCTTGTTTGTAACAAATTGCTCTTTGTTTGCTCTTTCATGTTATGAGAAGCTCAAGGTGCACTTCTTGCTTCTTTCACCCAAGTGAAGCTCATTTGTGCTCTAACGTTAAAATATTTGAATCCTTTCAATCCTCGGATAGCTATGAGTGCTGGATATGATGGAAAAACTGTCATATGGGATGTAAGTTTCTGGATCCTGAAGGTTTTTCATGACTCTTCAGTATAAAGTGTTGTCCATTTCTTATTGAACGCATTAGCATTCTGGTTCCATAGATATGGGAGGGAACCCCCATTCAAATCACTACAACACAAATGATATTGGTCATACATTCTCTCAACACAAACACCTTATATTTCTAGGGTTTTAGATTATGTGATGGGTGTTTGAGTTCGGTTTCCTAAGGGGGTGTTTGTATATTATTACAATATACAAACACCTTATATTTCAGGAGTTCTATTTGGTCTTCAAATATGATATACCTCTTCTATGTGGACTGTTAGGAATATACATGGAAATTTCTTTTGGGTGTCATGATATGGAACTGATTTGAGTATTCTCTACATGCTAATTACCTTATATTTTCTGTAGTTGAAGAGAAATGAGAGTTCGGAATCTGTGATTGACTGAGGGTTTTTTTTGTTGGTATTTTATCCAGTACTCAAATGGGACTGCAACAGCCCTAATCTGGGGAGCATCACCTCAGACACGGTCTGATCGCCGCAAGGACCGAGTTGAAACTAACCCTGAACTGTTAGCAGCTGCATCAGCTCAGGCTGAGATATCCACAAATGTTTTGATTTAAAAGATCAATACTTTACCCATGGATTCTTATGTTTATAATTTGAGAAGAGATGGTATTTTCATGTTTACCTTAATAATATAGTACAGGATGACTCTGACAGCAGGAAGAACAACAAGAGTGATTGGCTGGTATCATTCGCATCCACATATAACAGTTCTTCCATCCCATGTTGGTAAGCAGTTTTTGCAATTATTTTTTTTCTTCTGCTTATTGTTCTCCTTGTAATCATAAGTGGTGTGTGTGTGTCGTCTTCATCATCATTACTATTCTTATTTGGTAATTGTTCATTGTTCGTTTCTTAATAGCAAATTGACATTGTTGGAGGGTTCTTCACTTCTAACTTTGAAGTTACCTCTTCTTAGAAGTTAGATTAGGCCTATATCCACGGGACAATATCGGTTTACATCATTATCAACTTGTCTGCTGCTTCTTTTTTTCTGCCAAGTTTCAACATAGTTTTGGAAAGCTTGTTAGAGGACTCCTGTCCACAGCATCACTCTTGAACTTTTCTTGTATTCTTGCTACTCGTCATAATCATATCACATATGACTTATATTTTCCTTGCACCACCTGGATGAAGACATGCCATACTTTGCATTTGAGGGCTTGGACTTTGAACCGTTACATAGACAAAAGATTTATAGTTATCTACACCACAAGCTTGTAATTTCTCATATTCCTGTTACCTGAATTTTGGATTCTTAACAGTTTAATATTTATTAGCAGTAGAAGTGGCTATCTTTCTCAATGCATGAGCTTGATCTGTTAGGTAATGGAGATGCAATCTATTATCACATGAAAACAAGGTCAAGTTCTTGATGCAGGTAGTTTCATTTGTCTTTTGAATCAGAAAATTTTAGGGGGCGAAATGGAAAACCAAAACTGGAAAGAAAAGAAAGAACATGGGAGATGTTTAATGCAAAGCTACCTTTTTTCTTTCCTAGTTTGGTTAAGTGTTGTGGGATATTAAAAAAACTTGATAAGTGTTGTGGGATATTAAAATGTTGCATGGGTTATCTCTTAGCATAGGGTGTTAGATTTCCTTGGTTAAACAAAAATGGAAGCTTATGTTCAACTTTTACATGTAATTTATCTTACTAGCAGCTTAATTCTCTGTTGGTCATGCTTGATGGATAAGTTGGGACCATACTTCTGATCAAGCGCAGTAAAGATAATATGAGTATCAACTGTATCGTTAAATAGGTCTTTGTAGATTCGATTGTAAAGGAGCTAGCAGACTGTGTCGGCCTTTTTCTAGTTTTTCCATTACGATTTGACCTGATCTGACATTTTTCTAACAGGATTAACTGGGGTTGATCTATTCATGGCTGACCTTAAGGCTTTGGAGGCTTATGCTATTTACTTCCAGTATCTATCAAAAAAGTGGTCTAAGCCACTTCCTGAGTATTATGAACCGGAGGAAGTTGAAGACTATTTCAGTTGCAGGCCTCATGTCGTGACTTTTCGATTTCTTGAGGTATTTCTAGTGCTTTGAGGAAACAAATTTTGGAATTGGATGAAAATGAAAATACAAAAGTGAATATCTAAGAAACATAATTGGTAAAATTTAACTTCTTAAAAAAGAAAAGAAAAAAATAAGCAGTGGAAAACCTTCTCATTGTCATCTCCCCAATTCCACACATCGTAACACCACCGACTCATGGAGTGTTCAGTTAGTTGAAGGACCTTCCTGTAACAAATTTTGGTAAGAAAAGGGGAGTGCATGACAATTTTTGGTAAAAAAAGGGGAGTGCCTCTCGCTGCTTTAAATTTTTTTCACGATACTGTTACAAATGAGTCTAAACTCTTTATCAGTTTATCATATGTAGCTTACCAAGCAGACACATTCTAGGATAGTTCTGATTGAGTTTGGTTTTTGTTACATTGAAGGTGTTCACTTCCTTCACTGTTGCTGCAATAAAAAATCGAACCTCAGGAATGCTTAAGTTCTACAGATCAGATGCGGATATGAATGGAGACAGCTCAGATTACTATTTTGGGCAGTTGCTGAAAGAAACTATGCTGAATTTGGGTCCTACTTTTATCAAAGGTTAGATAGATGGTCCTATGTCAGATTGTATCCCCACATACAACTTCAATTTATCTTTAGACGTACATGATTATTGATCCCTGTCCTTGATCTTAAAAAGGGGAAAAACAGTGAGGGATAAAAGTAGTTAAGTAAAAAAATTTAAGTTTTTGTGATTGCATTCTATAGTTATATCTATTTTTGTTATTTTATGTTGGGTCGTTTTCTTTTTCCTGCAGTCATGAGATAACCAATTTGCTCGTTACATGCCTTTGCTTAATATGCAGTTGGTCAGTCCCTTTCCACGAGGCCAGATATAATTGGTTCTGAAATTTCTAAGGTTAGTTACTCAATTCCCTCTAATATTTTGCCACATAGAAATGTGACTAGTACTTTACTGTCCCGACGCAAGTGGTGAAATGTGACTAGTACCACGGATTGCCCAAATCAAATGTTCCAACCAACGCTGCGACAGATCAGCGTAGCAGCAGCAGCAATTCAGCGTAGCAGCAGCACCTCAGCACAGCAGCAGCAGCATCAGCGACGCAAGAATGGCAATAACATTGGGATTCATGATTTCACACATTGTACAATTGAGCAAATGCTTATTAGGAGATTAAGGCATCTCGAACAGCCTACATCATTCAGTTCATATTACATTGTAATTCACTCTTTCGAGTTGTATCTTGTAATTCCAATTTCAGCATTGTCAATACAATTTCTGTTCCAGCAATTGATTGTTGAAATCTTCTAGTCTTCCATATAAGATGTAATGAAAAGTCATTTGATAGCAAAAAAAAAAAAAAAAAAAAAAAAAAAAAAAATATTGCTATGTATACTCATCCATAGCGTTTTTAAACCGCTATGAAAGGCTCTCTATCATAGCGTTTTTAAACCGCTATAAAAGGATCTACCATAGCATTTTTAAACCGCTATGAAAGGCTCTCTATCATAGCGTTTTTAAACCGCTATAAAAGGATCTACCATAGCGTTTTATAACCGCTATAATAGACCCTGGGTCTATTATAGCTCCGGCTGTCATAGCGGTTACTAAACCGCTATGGTATCCTACCATAGCGGTTTTTAAACGCTATTGATCACAATTTTTCTTGTAGTGAAAGAAAACAACCTAGAACAAATAACACAAACAATTGTTATCACTTAAATCAATAAACTAAGCTGAACAACAAATTAATCAAAACAAGTACTTGATCATCAACACAAAAGGAAAAATTCAACCCATTTTCAATTACAAAATATACTTATTGCAATTTTCATGTTGATATCTTACCTTCTTCCAACTGTAGATCTGAGCATTAGGTGATCTGTTGGTGGTTTTGTGGCCAATGCCAGTGCTCCAAGAGTATCCATGATGAGATTGACCCAAAGAAGCTGCAGAAAGAAATAGTTCAGACGAAAATCAAACAAAGAGAAATTATGGTACAAGAAGCCATGAGACATACCTGCACTGCATTCAAGGGAACATTCCCAGAATAAATTGCAGCCACAACATTTATTACAAGAGCTGCAACATTAACTGTGAGCTGCAAATAAATAAAAACCACTACTACCACACACTGAAATACTGAAGAAGACAACTGATGAGAGTTTTCAATTTCTCTCATTAATTAGAAAACAAATAGAATAACAAAAACTTACTTTTGTGTACTTAGAAATGTGTACTCAATGACGTGGTACAAAAAATATAAGATTCCATCAAACCCACTGTTAATAAGTGCAAGAACAAAGACCATATGAAAAAAGAAGTGCTTACAATGCCAGTTGGAAGCTGTCTGAAATGCAAGTGCTTCATAGCATGGGTTGTAACAAGAGGCTTCTGAGGATAGTAGAGAACATATGCCAGTGTGCCCTGCACAAACAGAAAAATGAGCAGTCAAAGACCCATGGCAAGATCCACAATAGAATAAGAGCTCCTATACCTGGAACTCAGGATACCACAAACTCACCATTCGTAACTGGTAGTTGGTAACATAAATCCTCATTGCTTGCTTGCCCATTGCTGACTAATATGTATTACGAGGAGACTGTTTGTAACGCCAAATGAATATCAAGGTCGACGAAAAAAGGTAACATCAATTTCTTAGGAAGAGTGTAGCATAAGTAACAAACCTGATTATGGTTCGGAAAGGGGATTATAGAAGCACAAACACCTAAAATCAAGGAAGGATGGATTTCGCAGTGGAAAGACAATCTTTATTCTTGATGAATACAATATTACTTAAACTACATCACTTCCTATCATTGTTACCATTGAAAAATAATGTTATAGCCATAGCCTAAACAAGACATGACCATAAAAAAAAGATAAACAATTTACAAATATGGAAGATTATAGTGAAATGCAAACTAACATTAACAAGAGCAAGAGTTATGGAAGTATCTCAAGTGGCAAAGCGTAAGTACGTGAAATTTCAATATCCACATCGATAGTGTCATCATAAAACTAAATGAAGGAAGTTACAAGCTAAATAATTGTATGAACAAGCAGTCTTTAGCTTAAATACAGTGTATGTGGTAAAAAAAATTAGCTTAATGTGATAAAGAATATATTTTAAGAAATTAAAGTGTAGTACTGAAATATGACATGAAATGCTAATTATAAAAAATGTACTTTGATTGTTGAAATAAAAAATTCAGACTTTTTGTGTGTTTAAGTCAATATTCATTATAAAAGACTTTAACATGGCAATGATGTCAATAAAAAGTCAATATCATGATATAATATAACATGGAGATAAAGATTCAAAACACTACCAATTTTCAATGTTTAGCATCAGCCATCTCTTGGAAGTTGTGACTGAAAGTGTCATTAATATGAGAAACAAGATTTCTTAAAGTTGGAAGCCATTTTTCCTGCAAAAACCAATAACATCAAAAGATTATTTTCAAAGTGAAGCAAAATTTATTATTTGAATAAATTAAGAAGAGTAGGAACAACAATATGCATCATCTGTATTTTGTTTCACTGTCTCTATCAATTCATCATAGAGCTGCAGATGCCATCTAGGACCATACTTGTGCTGAAAAAGAAGCACCCAACAGGCTAAAGCTAAACTTTTCCAGGGTGAAATCAGAAATTCTGACTACAAAATCCGAACCCAAGGGACCAAACCATGCTACTATGCATGGACCATCAGCAGTTTTAGATGGTGGTAAGGCAAAGAAGCAGAGACTGGATGGGAGTGTGATGCAACAATGTTTTGCTCTTCTAAAAATGTTAATGACCCAATGTCTAAGACATCTTCACAAGTATGTAGCTTTGTAGTTGCAGATGGGAAAGCAACCATTATAAAACCATCTAGGACACAAGTATCCATACAAAAGTAGCAAGTAACATGAAAACCTTCGAACAATGAAAACTGATTCAGAAATGATGGAGTTTTGTATAGAATGAATTGTAAAGATTACAATGGAAAGAAGGAAACATGCTACTAATCTGACAGACAAAAGGGAAGAGATGAAAAAACACTAAAAATAACAGCTATATACCCAAGAAAATGCTGGGAAAATCTACACATGGTGCTAAACAAAGGCACATGATTTGAAGACAAGAAAATACCAATCTTGAACTAAAAAATATGTCCCAAGGCATCTAAGCTTCAGTCCACAACACAGAGGAACTTACAACAGCTGATGAGCTAAGACCTGAACTACCAAGTCCCTTAGAACCGCAAATAAACCATGTGATGCCCTATAACAACACAGAGACCAATAAGGTGACAACTTCTTCTTTTCTTTTTTAAGGAAATAAATTACTAATATGATTTTAAACGATAATAAGTTCAAGGCTGAACAAAAATATACAAAAAGAGATAATATAATCAATCATGTCATGAGCTTTTAGGAGTATACATGCATCACTATAAGCTTATAAGACTATAACCAAGACCAATAGAATTTAAAGGAATTTATTAGGAAAAAAAAAACAGCCAAAACAACCTGAGTAGAAAAAAAAAAAAAACAGCCAAAACAGGTCCTTCCATGGACATTTTCCATTTCCTATATACACTTTTCAGCACAATTAAAGTAGAAAAATCTTATAGGAAATTGTTATATGCATGACTTGGCTTAGGTTTCAAATGTCATAAAGCCACGAGAAAGCATCAGTAATGTACAGTGACATTTTATTTAGAGAGACAACAAAACAGATGCAACTCAGTTTTGTACGGTCACTGTTATAAGGACCAAACTTTAAATTCGAGCACGAGATGAAAATAATGGTGATCAGCACCCACAACCTCAGCTAGTTTGTATATGGACAAAAAAAATGCAGTTAGGCAAAAGATAGGAAGATGGACTTACGCTGGAGCTGCAAACACACAGCTGGAGACAATGTTTCCTGATAACATCAATTACAGAAGAACAATGTTGGCAACAGACAATGGCAAACAAATGAACTCTCTGACAATAATGCAAGGTAACTCACAGCAGAGTTAACTGCTATCCTCAACATCTATATTACTTAGGTACTTGAAAATCTGGCAGAAAAATGGAGGTAGCAAGGGTTCCATAGAGTTCCTAAGGTTCCTCAAATAATGAAAATCTGCAATAATAGTAAAATGTCAAAGACTCCCCTATGCAAGCAGAACTACAAGACTCTCGAAGGAAGACTTAGACAAGCAAAATCCGAAAGACTCCCTTAGGGCTGACATCTATCATTGTATAACAAACAGTCCTCTTGAAGGATTCGCTATTAGGCCAAAAACTTTTGTATCAGCATTTAGATTCTCAAGTTTATAAACGCGTCTCAGACTCTCCAAACTTGGTAAACCATTTACTATTCGATTGCTACCTAAATATCCATAGATAAAGAATCCCCCAAACTTTGAAACATATATCTTTGAAACATTACTGTTCAAACAGTTGCTCGCGGGAATATCAATCAGCCTATAGTTGGCTCCCAAAGGAACAGCGGGCTTTGCTCTCTTCTTGGTGAGAGGGTATAGACGAGTACCAGCTCCACCTCCCAATATAATTCCTAGAACACTCTGCAGCAAATTATATAGACCAAATTCAGTTCATTGCTCACCATAAACCACCCTATACTCATGACTTAAACTTAAACAGACATTGCAGATACTGAAAGTAAGCCAACAACACAAGTAGCACAAAGTGCAAGGCAACATGTTAGAGAATGGTTATGACATGCAGCTGCTCGTCTTCATCTGTTAATGGTTATGCTCAAACATAACAAAAGAAAACTAGCTTGTATGATCTCTATTTAAACATAACAAAAGAAAAAATGTTTACACTATAAGTACAAAAAATAAATTAAAGAACAAATTCAAACTAGCTTATATGATCTCTATTTAAACATAATTTTTTAGCTTATATGACATAATAAGAATTATTTGCTTGCTTTATTTGCTTCCTTGCCTAAAATTTAAAAGAAAAGGAACCAAAGAAACAAGAAGCTAGTAAGAGCTGCTTGCTACAGCAAGCAAGCTGATCAAGTTAGACAACTACGTTTAATTACATGAATAGAAACTTAAGTAGCATCATAATTAGTAGGAAGTTAATTAAGGAGAAGATGATCATAAATTATGGAAAATTATCTTCTCCTAGATCAATTTATTGGGTTACCATAGGGAGGTGCAGTAGCTCCTCCAAGAAATCCACCACCAGAGGCTGCAGCATAGACATCAGATGGATCAATAACTGGAGATAAAGAAGAAGGCGCATTTCTTCCATTGACATTGACACCACCATTACCACCTCCTCCCAAATGCAAATCAAATATATTTGGAAACCCTTCTCTCCCTTCAATCCCTTGATCATAAAGAAAACCTTTAAACACATGCCCACCAATCTTCACTACTGCTTGGTATGCATACTCATCTTCTCCATCGTCAATGGCTGTCACACGCACACACTTGAACACTGCCGGTGCTCGCACTTGCCTTGGCAATGTGTCTTTAAAACTTGCATCTGTAAATACAAAAAACATCCATAAGATCACAAAAGAGAGAAACCATTCAACATGTATATACATATGAAAAAATATGAACAAGAGAATATAGTACATCCCATTGTTCAACTTGTCCTGATCCATAGATCATAACAAGAAAATCCATTAAAACTTCTTTCATGTATACATTTATAACAAGAGAAACCCATTTCAACTTCTATTGATATACTTGTCTGGTAGTGAAAAAAGCTGCAAAGAATCACAAGCAAAATCTCAGGGTAGCTTACTTCCCTAGAAATATTAAAGATGAATTATATTCTAGCAAATCTTATTAGGAAAATAGGTCCTTACTGCATCCTAACTCTGTCATTACAAACCACAGCCAAGAGACCACCAAACGCCTCAAAGAAAACTCCAAACACTCATCAAAACAAAGCTCGAAACCAGAGCATTCTCTGTTTTTTGTTGCAGCAAAAATAGGGTATACATCTCTGTTTCATATACTGAAAAAACATCCCAAATCCACCCTATAATATTGTTCTTCCTATAATAATCTGGTGCTTTGCAACTGAAAATTCTTCTTATAATATTCTTCTTCCTATACTCACCTTCTGTAATTCCACAATGTTAATAACTACCTATTCTTTTGCATTATATTCTAAGCATTTACTACCAAAGTATGTCAAAACATGGAGCCTAAGCATTCCTCCATTATACTTCATACTTTTTCAAGTTCGACCAACACAAGATAGATGAAAAGAACCAAAATTCTCAAAAATAGATAGATGAAAAGAACCGAATCAATTCGCGCAACTAGATAGATGAAAAGAATTCACAATAAGTTGTCTGTCTATTTATTTTGTTAGCTAATGACTAGTCATCATGCCAAATGCAATGCAAAACTCAAGATATAACATTGAAGGGGCAAAATAAAAAAAACATTCAACACAACAAAGTGTATAAAAAAAACATGTTTTGTGTTTAAGAACTGTTTTGGTAATACAAAACCTCAATCAAGCACGCTGCTCCTTCACCATCCCATGCTATGGATTTTGCATGACCCTGCATTACCTGTACAAAAAGTGGTAAGGTAAATAGCTTTCATTGGTCACATCTCATCGACGACAGTGTCGAAGTCAATTACATGGATTTTGTATGATGAATCGTAGACATGATTGCTTGATTCCTTCAGAGCAGTCCGAAACCAATTCGAAGGGTACCATCCCCATTAGGAGAATGGGTCATTTCTTATCTGGAGCTCTGGCTGATATAAATTAATGATTGAAGTAGTGGGATACTGGCAGTACATTATGTTGTAAGCATGGAAGTTAAAAAGAGCTGTAGAGCCCCTACCAGTCATGCATGACTCCTATAAGTCCACGATCATATATGACAGGCAAAGTATTTGTTCCACTAATAGGAACAACATTCAACACCCAGCAATCTAACCCAAGATCAATTAAAACTGATGCAAACCTGCAATCACAAAAATGTTCAGCAAGTCACTACAAGCAAAAGATTTTATATTCATAGATACGTTTTAAGTGGAAAAGGGAATGATCATGTGAAAGGTGCATCTAAAGACTTCAGCTATCTCTAACAAATATGAGGGTAAATAGGAGACTATACCCTCCAAACCCAGCCTTCATGTCCAGCACATTCCGCAGCTGCAACTTTTTCCAGTGGTATGCGCGAGCATAACTTTCTATTATGTCATACCAGTATTTTGATTCTTTAACATAACTTTATTTAAGATCTTAAATCCATGAATTGTGGTCTTGATCTAACAACTTTAAGAAACATGAATAAGAATTGATCTTTTCTTATAAAAGCCAAATGAACATCATTTGACATAAAGAACAACATCCCAATAACCCAAAGAGGGGAACAAACAAAATTATTGAGTCAAATTTCCAAAGTAACACTAACCCATTATTTAAAATCACAAAGTAAAACAAACCCAGATCTTAGATTAAGCAATCAACAAGCAAAGCAGAAGAAGAAACCTGAAGAACTTCTAGCACTATAATCACAATGTTGTTTCTTCCTCATTTTTTTTAATTTTGTTTTAATTAGTCAGCGGTATATAAGAACTATAAAAGGGAATATATGCACATAAACAACGCGATAGAGGTAGTCAAGATGACTTGACAATGATAAACCAAACACCAAAAAATTAGAGCTATGTCAATGTTCCTAGAATAATATCAAGTCACTGAAGGACTTGAAAGCAAGCAACTTGAGCTCCCAAGGAACTCTTGCCAAATAAGTCTATTTAGAGGACATGTTAGTTCACTTGAACACTTTTTTCTATGATCCAAGATGGTCCATGTCAAGCATAAATTAAGTGAACCAATCCTAGATAGATCCAAATTGAAACAAGAAAACATTTTCTGATGAAAATGGGCACACTTCTTTATTTGCATCATAACACAATTTTACAAATTTCCTAGAAAGGAAAGCGTGATTAAGTTATATGAAAATGATATAAGCTACCACTGACTCGCCTAGACAGCAGAACTCTTCATTATATATAACGTCGAAGAATGCATGCTACTTACAGTGTTTATATCGGGATTAGCAGTATAGATCTGTTTTAAAGTAGTCTAGTTCAGTACTAATAGCTCTCGCCAAGTTTAAGCTACCACTGACTCGCCCAGCGTGGATGAATCCACCAGCTTTAAGGATTCTTTCCTTCTCGACTTCAAGCTCAGGCTTGTGATATCTTGACAAATTGTATGCCTGCAAAACCACAATGCCTTGAGCAATGGACTATATATCGTATCGTATTTGCTAACATATATTATGTCCGAGACCTACCTAAGCATCAATACAGACTCATACAGGCATTCATCTTTTCATCGTTTGATAATTCAGTCTTCATTTTGACCATACTATCCTATCCATCACACCAAATATAATAAAAAAATTTGACTGCTTGGAGATTACTTAATCTGTTAAACGACATCATGCCCGCCAATTGAACGGTCCATAATGATCCACAGGCAGACATGTCTGTGTAACAAGTATGAACAGGCACTTAAAATGTTTTTGTTACAGTATTTGCTAATTTAATATAAAACGAAAAGAAATAAAAACAAACAACTAAATACAACTTTACCTGACCCTTCCTTGATATTACGCAACGAGAATCACCAACATTTGCAACTACAAGTTGGTTATTTTGAATGACTACAACACAGGTCGTGCTTCCAGAAGTTGGTATAAAGAAAATCAGAATGGGGACCCTGATTACAATGGTTGAGAAATAAGATATGATCTAAATTGTAAAAAGAAACTTCAAATATCAAAGATAAACCACTATACTGAAAATACACTAAAAATGTTTTGATGACAGCAATTCCTGGATGAAGATGGTGCATGATATGATCTAAATTGTCTATTTTATCACCCATTCCAGCCAACTCTCTCAAGCCTCTTTGTCTGCGCACCATCTCATCCATTCAGCCATGGTTTATTCTATAGGGACTCTGACCAGGGCAGACCCAAGAATTCATGTTAGGGAGGGTTGCTTTACTATTAGGTAGACAGCTACAAGTTTCTTCATAAAAAAAATTATTTTTTCCCTGGACAAACGACCCACCCAAAGGTCTTAATTCTAACCTGTGAACATTTACCAGTAGCAAAGACAGATCCATAAATAACGAATTAAGCGTCATTACATCAAACATCTTATCTTCAACCATGAACAAAAATGAAAGACTCCAAAGTGTCACTAGTTGAGAAATTACCTCACCATTAACTCTAAAGGAGCTTGAATCGGGTGGAACCTCCATTCATGAATTCAAGTTTCTTTCATTCAGGCAGATCTTGCATTTAGTTGCCTTATCCTCCTATTGACAATTTAAAAAAAAAAAAAAAAACTTAGTTAACTCGTCAGTTTTGTTTAATTCAGTACACTTGAATAAGTACCAAAACTAAAAAAAAATTCAACCCAATCAAAAGATCAATTTGTAGAGGCATATAATCAAACACTTTAGGAAACACAAATACTCACTTAGTCCCATCCAGTACAACGGTAGCTTGTGATGTCAACATGTTCAACATGAGCAATCTTGAACCAGTCTTCTCCCTTGTCCTTCTCGCATCTTCTTTCTAGCTCTTCACTGCAACCGTAAATCTCTAGTTGTCTCAAAGCAGTGAGGTTTTGCAGTCCTTCTGGCAATGCTTTGCGATTCAAAGATCCCAACATAGCCGAAAGAACACTAGTAGCTGAAAGAAAAAAAATTTGAAACAGATCTGAAGAAGAAGAAGAAGAAGAGGAGATTTAAAGAAGAAGAAAGATCTTACCTGGAACGAGATTTGAACCGAAGGAGGGACGAAAAGATCAGTGTGTTCCTTCTTCTTCTTCTCACCAAACTCAGCATTGGAGCCACCGACGAACTCTCTTTCATGAACCGAAGAAGGGACACAATTTTTTTAAAGAGTTTCGGGAGATCTGTGGGGAGATGGAAGGATTTGAAGCAAAAGGTTGAAAATTGCAGAGTTGGGGGGAGAACGCAAAGCGGGAACGCAAATTTTTTTCGCCCGCAAGAAATCGAGACTTCTCTACACATCCACGTGCAACACACGTACATTTTCATTTTTTAGCAACGGTTTTAAACCGTTGGCCATTATAGCCACGGTTTTTAGCCATGGCAAACACACCCACTGTTTAGAACCATGGCCAAGCCTTTTTTAGCCACGGTTTTAGGCTGTTGGCCATTATAGCCACCATTTTTTGCCGTGGCCACCTCCGTGTAGGTAAACAAACCTTTTGGTGTAGTGTCAATTAAAATTATCAAATCAAAAGTCTTTTACAATATTGAGGAAGAACTCTATTTATAGTGCTCAAATAACTTGAATAATAAGCAGCTTAATCCTAAAAGAAAAAATATAATCAAATACTAAAATAACAAGCAGTCTATTCCTAAAATAAAAGTAAAGCCTAATCCTAAAAGGAAACTTCCTATTCTTAAAAGAAAAAGTAGAATTAAATACTACAATAACAAGCAGTCTATTCCTAAAATAAAAAAGTTAAGCCTAATCCTAAAATGAAACTAAAAATACTCCTAATTAAATTGAAAGATTACGAATAAGTTATTTAGTAAATAACTTTGAAAGCAAATTAGGAACCCTAGAAACTCAAATTAGGAACCCTAGAAACCCTCCTGTGTCAGTAAGTCAATAACCTAATGAGTTAGAGGATGTTTGTGAGGTTAACATGATTGAGAGTTTGGCGGAGAATTCTTTTCTGCAGTCTGTGTTAGACGAACCCTTAGCAGCTTGTTTGACTCATTTCGGTTTAGACTTCGATATTGATAATTTCATTATGGAAGTAAATGTTTTGCTTGATTCAGCTCCTATTATGGATTTTTGTTGTACATGGAAGCCTAAAGCGAAACTCCTTCCACTCAGTGAGTCAAAACTGACCCCTCTTGTTAAGACTATTTTGCTTCCTGGCCCAATCCCCTCCCCACCTTTTCATGTTGACCGATTCGACATATATTTTCCTAGTGACTCTAGCATGAAGTCCGAGTTTTAGTGGTCTTTAGAGTCTCGCCTCGAATATTTTCACGATACAAATGATGCATCTAATGAGAAAATTCATGCCCTAATTTCAGGTCTGGGGGTGTTGTTGAGTTGTCTAGCCCATCAACTTTGTGTAATTCATTTTGTTATGATGAGCCTATACCACCTGATATTACTATTGACACGCCTCTTTCCATCCCTTTCGTATTGACTAACACTACTTATGTGGATCCTTTGTTTTTAAGGGATGATTTTAGTTTTTCCTATCCTATTATAAAACATATTCAATCTTTTAATTTACACCTGACTTAGGATGTTCCTTTTTATGAGTAGTTATGTTTCAAATCCCTATGAATTTTATAGGAATGCGAGTTCATTTGCATTTTTTCTATGATTTTGCATGGCACCTTAATAGTTTTAGGGATGTGTTAGTATATATTATGTCGCGTGTGGTTGCTACTATTTGCTGGATGGATCCTCAACTTTTTAGGTCGTTGCTATATGATATGGTTAATATCGTGGAATAAGTGTCTAAGTTTGGAGGAGGGTGTTCGGTATGTTCTTTCTCTTCATTTTATGGTACATCATTCGTAAGGAAGAATATATGTCGGGCTGACGACGGTAAACCAAGCGCTCCTGAAAGGCAGCCATCGCTCCTGAGAGGCAACTCAGATTCAATTGTATCATTATGATTCGTCTTGATAGATTTTTGAGTACTTTCTAATTGCGTTTTACTCATACTCATTAGCTCTGTAACTTTTTTTTTACTTACAACTGGTATATGTATTTTTCATTTGTGCATTTTTATGTGTTTTATCAATTTCTCATGATAAATCCATAGTTCTTAAGTTTTTTAGCTTTCATTGGTGGATGATCTCTTCAAATCTGTAAAAACTTCATCATGGTAATATCATTCAAACCTTTATCAGTCTTTTTGTTTCATTTGTCATAATTCTCCATTTTATACATTGAGGACAATATTTGGTTTAGGTTTGGAGGTGGGGTTTATGAGTTTTTGTGCATTTTTCAAAATTTTTAACTGAAATCAACTCTACTAATTTATTATTGTATTCTATTCAATTTCCATTGAATACATAGACGATTATGATAATTGTGTGAAATTTTTTTGATTTGAAAATGCATTCAAAATCTGAGGCTCATTTCCAATGAAAAGAATATGTTTTCAAATATGCTTTTAAATTTGAAAAAGTACATGCTATTACTTGTCACATTGATATATTAATAGGAACATAATGTTTTATTTATCTTTAAGTTAAATATATTTCATGAGATTTTTTCGACTCGACTATTCTTGCGATACAAGCCAAGTTAGCATAATTTGAAATTGATGAATGGAATATTAACTAGAAACCTTAGAATAATAATGGAGACATAACTCTTACGAGTTTTGAGCATTTTTTTTTCTTGAAGGTTTTGTGATAAACTCCAATTTTTCTTGAGTTCGCATTATCTCGATGATGATCTCATTATTCTTGTTTCTTTTATTGATTGTTTTGATAATGATATTAAAATTGAATCACTACACTAGAACTTCTTGATTTATTTAGTTAGGATGTCTTGATACCGACTAGAGCTTAGGAAGTCAAATAGGCATTTTTTTTTCTTTGAACCATTCTCTAGCCTTTTAGCTTACCCATTAATAAATATTTGTTTGCTGCTCTTTCAGCCTCCGAATGGCATTTTCTTTGCTAACTTCATCTCTATTACCTACTCCAGTTATGTAGTAATACCCTATCCAATTTCTATGAGAATATGTATGATTGAATATATGTTTGGAATGGGCAAATAGAAAGTGTTGAAACTAGATATTCCATGAAATCCTCAGGACTGAAATGTTTCATTGTGCAAAAGGGGAAAACATGTCATTGAAAAAATATATATATTGATGCTTCTAAAAATATATGAAGTATTGAGAAAAAAAAATTTATTCATCAGAGCCCCATGTGTTTATTAAAAGGTATATCCATTCTCCAAGAATTCTTGTATTATCCTTTTTTCATTTTTGTTAGTCATAATCTTAGCCCCATCACAACCTAATAAAGACCTGATTGATCTTAAGTAAAGGTTCGATTCACAAATGTGAAGATTGAATAGACAAGGACGGTTTTGCAGTCCTGTATTTCCTCCAATCTTACATTCTCCAGGTGATGCCATAACCAGAACCAAGTTATACACCAAAGGAATTGGTTGTATACATCCTCTGGAGCGAAGAATGGTAGAAACTAGGATGGGTATCATCTTTGGATATCCATCTATTTCTCATGTCTAAATAAAACAAACAAGTCGAAATTAGGATCAGTATCGTCTTTGAATTATTGAAGTAAATGGAGAAGCAGAACGTAAGACCACCATAACACAAAACTCACTGGCACAAAACAATAAATATTTGTCCAATATCAAACTATTAGGGGCACTGCTCCATTCACATATTCACTAAAGTTATTATTGCATCAATACATGGGACTTCAATACCACAGAATTAACTGATTAAGTACTAGCAGTTATTTGAAGAGAAAATGCAACCATTAAACAAGATAAACTGTGAGATGGATTAATGTCAGTAATGAGAAGAATTGAATATGAAGTCTGTGGTTGATAGCTTGGTCACTGCTGCTAGCCAAATTCTAGTCTTCTTGGTAACAATTTGGCATTTGCGCTACTCTAGAATCTTCATGCTAGCCAAATTTCAATGGGTTTGAATTCCCTCCCTCATTGATTTTGGAAATACGAAGTACTTGGAATATTTATTTCGTTCACAACATCAGGCTGAAATATTTATTTTCTGGTGGAAAATATCTTAAATGACAATATGAAATCATTCACTGTTAAATCTCACACCCATATGAGAGAAATGGCACAGCAGGAGCATAAATAAATCTATGTAAACCAATATAAACCTTGCTCTGTTTACGTGTACCAACTTGGCCTGATTCTATTTCTAAGAATCCAAACATTGAAACAGTTGTTTGAAGGAAAGAAAAACAACAAATTGTATACTATCACTACTACAATGGAAATCCTATCCTTAATATATTTCATTTGGACAAAAATAATGTTAACTTTATTATTGATATCTTGCACTTTATTTTCGTAAATGGGTTATGTACATTTCAGTATAATAGGAAGAGCATGTAGAATCAATAACTTAACTATCATAACAAACCATTAGTGAGTCAATTGTTCAAAATGTGTCTTCATCAATTCTGTTAGATCCAAAGTTCACATCAAAAACCTCCTAAACCTATTGGATCATTAGCACATAGAGAATTCTACAAAAAATTCAAAGGTACAACCATCATCAAAGTACAAAAGAAAACTAATCAAATGAATTTAATTTGAGCTCAAAATCGATGCAATAGCACAAATAAGAATCTAATTCAAGAAACTCTCAACTTCATTCGGATCTCAAATTTCATAACAGAATCATAAACTTCATATTTGACTAATAAACTCAACAGATCTCAAATTAGAGTATTCAATGGATTTCAATCTAACAATTTAACTAAACAACTATGAATTCATAGCAAAGTACACCGAAATAAATCTAAATACAGAATGAGAAGAAGAAGAGATGATCACCTGAACACTAGTTGGCTGGACACGACTCTCGGCGGAGACTAGTGTGGTCGCAGCGGCATTAACAGTCTCCACAGTACTGTTGTTCGCGATTCTCATCTCTCTCGCGTTCTCTTCTTTTTCTTTTTCTTTTTGGAAAGCGAGCGGGGGTTATTTAGGATCCCCAAACCTGAAAAAAAAAAAAAGTTGAAGTTACATCCGTAAATAAGTTTTTCCTAATTTATTTTCATGTACAATATTTCATAAACGAACTCGGTGTAACTTCCAAGTATTCCGAGCTTGGGTGTAGGCTAGCAAGTCTATCTGCGACTCTATTTGCTTCTTTGTACTCGTGTATTATAGTAAATTCTTCCAGTTCTACCAGCATTCTCCTGATCTTATTGATAATGTGTCTAAGGTTCCACACAGTCTGCCTAGCATTGAGCAGGTAATCACGCACTATTGTAGAGTCAGTGCTAAGTACTAGTTTTCTAATACATCTTGAGTTGGCTAGTTGTAAACCCGCCCCAACTCCTTATAGTTCATGCTTGAGAATTGTCTGGCCTGCAATCGAACTAGCACAAGCAGCCACAATGTCGCCTTGATCATCCCTAATTACAGCGCCATAACCCCCTATGAGGCCTCGTAGTGATCTATCAGAATTAAGTTTAAACCAGCCAGTAGGAGGTTTCTTCTAAGAGCACACAATTGGAGACCGAGTTCTGAACTGTGGTTCAAGGTGCCATGTCCCGAAGAGATGTTTGTTGGCTGCAGTGTCATCAATGACTAGCTCATCAGCAGAAAATTTGAGCCGTATGTCACTGTAAATGCGTTGCACTAGATCATTACTTGAGCATTGTTGTTGTTGGTATAGTTTAGTGTTTCTTTCGGTCCATATGTAGTAGATAGTGGCGTTAAGTGCTACCTTTTTCAACTGTGTATTGCAACTGTTTCCTCTGAGGTTGCTAGCGCACCACCTGAATTCGTTTTCCCATCCTGTAATCTGCCTAGAGTAGCTCAGATATTGTAGCATTCTTCCCCAAACATCTCGAGAGTATGTACATGCAAAAGAAAAGGTGACTTGCAGTCTCACTGACTTGAGTACATAACGGGCAGATATCCTGTTGAGCTTTGCCCCATTGCTTGAGTTTGCTTAGTGTCTTTAAGGCACCATGACATAGGATCCAAGTTATGAAGGAATGCCTGGGAATACACCCTTTGAACTAGACTATGTGAGCCCATTCCACCTGTCTGTTATGCTTCCTGATTGCTTCATAGGTTGATTTCAGATGGAATTGACCATCACTGCTAGAGCTCCAGAGCACCTCATCTTGTTTACTAGCATCGAGTTCAACACAGTCTAGGTGGGTAGTAATATCACTGATGAGGTTGCTTACACTCTGAGGTATGCTCTAGTTGTTGTTGTTGATAATGGCCACGACTTTAGCATCTTTGTGAAGTGTCGAGTCATACAATAACTCTTGTGGAAATATATCTATTAGAATGCCCGTAGGGTGCCATGGATCCTTCCAAAAAGATGTGCTCTCACCTTTGCCAATGGAGTATATAGCTATCTGGGTAACCTTATCCCTGCATTCCAATATCTTGCGCCAGCACCAGGAAGCTTCTTTGGGAGTGTTCATTAACCAGAAGTCGCGCTGCTTGATGAGATATTTGTGCACCCATTTGACCCATACTGAATCCCTATGCGTGATTATACTCCATATATGCTTCATGCATGTTGCTTCATTACCAAGTCGAATATCTCGGATCCCTAAACCACCTTCTTTATAAGGGTAACAAATTTCCCCCCAGCTTATTAGGGCTTTCTTTGATGCAACATCTCCTCCTGACCATAGGAATCTTCGTAAGATAGTAGTTATGCAATCAAGTGTTTATTTAGGCAATCCGAAGCAAGAAGTCCAGTATATGTGCATGCTAGATAAGATAGATTTGATTAGAACAAGTCTTCCTGCATAAGACAGGAATTTATTCTTCCAGGAATTGATTTTCTTCATGATCTTGTCTAAAATAGGAGTGCATTGGGTATGAGATAAGTAGGAAGAAGTCATAGGCAGCCCGAGGTACTTAACAGGTAAGCTCCAAGTTGCAAATTGAAGATGAATAGTGATCATAACCTGTTCACAGTCTGGTACCCCTGCTAGAAACAACATACTTTTGTCACAATGCACTTCTCTTCGATCACTCGAAACAAACCAAAAGCCCTAATTCATTCAAAAAGCTTCCATTCAAGAAGACTTGGTATCAAATCCTCACAAATCCGTCACTCTCTAGCCAAGTATCACTGGAAAATGACTGTTCATGAACGAAATCTGACGTCCGAGATGAAATTCAATCGAAGAAACGAAGATGAAAATGATTGAAAGAGAGAGTGGTGGTGATTTATAAATGAACCGAACTCTCTCTCTTGTTGGTTAAACTCTCTCTCGAACTCTAAAAGACTTGTTTTGTAAAAGATGAAGTTAGGTTGAGAGGAGAACACAGAGAGACTGGGAGAAATATTCAAAATAAAATGGTAAAATAGGTTGATGCCGAGACTTGAACACTCAGCCATCACATAATTCAATAATAGCATGACAGCAATCTATAACATATTTAATTAATTAATAAAATCCAACATTTCCTCAATAACGCTTTCTAAAAATTGTTGTGGTAGCATTTTTTTATTAACAAGCATAATAATTAAAAAAAAAACAAGCTTAATAAATGTTATGAACCTTTTCAATGTGAAATATGTGTCATAGCATTTGTATGAAAATGCCATCAAATAAGTGTTATTAAAGGCTATTTTTGTTGTAGTTAACTATGATGTTTGATTCAACATTCTCAAAAGTAGTTGATATTCCTGTCCATGAGATCATATTCATTTAATTCTTTGAAAAAATCTATTTTTCATGATAATTATATGTGAGATGTTTGTGCTTCCATAATTTATTTTTTCCTTACAGATAAACTGAGTGACAAATACCTAATCTCTTAGTGCATTATTTGTAAGTAGCATGAGAGATTTGTAATCAAAGCTTATTTTCTAAAGGCCATCTAGTCATGTCTTTAATTTGAAATGAAGATTTATGTTGATACGGCTATGCACACACACACACTTTGAGTTGAAAATGATAATAAAACTTATTTAACTTTTGGATATTGATAGCGTCAAATCCTGTTCTCCTTGACCTTGACCTGCATAGGGAACACACGTGAGCCAAAGACCACTGTTGTGACGGCCGGTGACACTCTGATGCTTAAGTCTGACAAGGCCTGAAAAATGTGTAATACTATAAATTGGGTTCTATAGCGTACCTATGTTCCTCAACCTTCTGGCCTATTTATCATGCGAGAGTCCTTGGTTGGTTGGTGGCATAGTTTAGGAAAAGATATCTTGCTGGAGATCTTTTCCTTGACAGGAGTCGTCCATGTAGGAGATTTCCCTACACGACTTATGCTCCTAGATTTGTGGAGGATTCTTTCCTTTTCTAGTGTTGTCAATGCAGGAGAGATTTCATGCATGACTTATACTCTAGTATTTGTTTCCTGATAGGAGTCAATGTATTGCCGGCATGCCCATCTTAGGTTGATCCCCCAGATACTTGCCTTATTAGGTCTTACAGGCATTCGGCTTGACCATGAAATGTGTGGGCTTAATAGGGCAATGTTGTTTGGGTCCAACCTCCTAGACCCTGCTCAAGTGCGCTCCATGTTGTTTGGGGCTTGCCAAATTGGGTGTACAATCTGGCCCGCATTTCTCTGTTGACGAGATCATCATGACACGTGTACGGTGCAGATCATTTGATAGTTTCGAGTATCATCAGCTACTCTCATCGAATTAGTGGGCCAGCTCGTCGATCCACTAAGTCGTGTCATGAAGGAACTAGACGGTCATGATGATTGAGTCTGAGTCATCTCCTTGAGCAGCGTGTATCAATAATTGGGTATGCAACTGCTCAAAAAAGGCAAGTATCCTTGCTTCTATATAATCCCCTTCTCTACAGAGTTTAGTTTCTTACTCCTTTGATTTCAGAGACTCTGCTTGTTGTTTAGCTTTCTGCGCTTTTGGCTTTGTTCGACTTCTATAATCGAAAGTCTATACATTCTTCTATGGCGGGCTAAAATCAACTTATCCATGAACTGTTTGCTAAAGGCCATAAGTTTTTGAGGAGAAATCAATCTCCGAGGCGAATTTGAAGGTCTTTCACGAGAAGTATGCGATCCCCAATGATCTGGTGTTTTTCACCTTAAGCGCTAGTCAGATGCCATTGTCTCCTCCAGAAGGATTTATTTACTTGCACAAGGGTATGCTTCAATCGGGCATTCATTTTCTTGTTATCATGGAAATTTGGAGCTTCTTGGTGTACCTCAACATTCCGCCTGCTCAGCTGGTGCCAAATGGGTACGGGACAATGATCGTCATTCTGATCAGGGTGAAGAATGCTGGTGTCGAAGTGTCTTCGAGGGTGATCCAATGGCTTACCTTTTCTCGGATAAATGAGCAAGTTATGTGCATGTTGAAATCGCCGACTTGTTTCAGCAAGTCACCTGATGATTACAAGTTCTGGCAGAAGTAGCTTCATGGCCCCTGCTGACTTGAAGTATTTTGAGCTTGATTGTCATCCAATTGAGCAAGAGTTCAAACAACTGCGTGAGTTTAATTTCTTTCTCGACCCCACTTGTATTGATTGCATATTGAATTGTTATTCGTGTTTTTTGTAAGGAAATTTCCAACGACGCCCCTTTCTTCTGAGGACGAAACGGTCATGGATACATTTTGTGACATGCCTTTGATGCGGGTGTAAGATGTTGTGCAACATGCCAACATCAAAAGCAGCGAGCTATGGGCTTACTGGCATGTGGCTCCCATTCTTTATAGAGTCCCAAAACTAAAGCCTGAAGACAAACCTTTTTCGAAAAAGAGGAAGCTCTCAAAGGGTAAGATCCCTAGCTCGTCAAGGAAACCAAAATTGAATGAGGCGTTTTCTTCTTCTATGCTTTCAAAGAAACCTCGTACAGCAGCTAAGCCTGTTTCCAAGTGATCTGCCCCTTCAAAGGGGGAGCGAAACGTTAGAGGGCAAGATCTTGATGCGTTCGCTAGGGCGAAAGCTGTTGTGCTCAAGAGGCATGATGCTCAGGTGAAGGCCCCCATTTCCCTTCCTGACTTGGAAAAGGCATATCTAAAAATGGTGGGGTTTGAAGATACAACAACGTTGAGCACTAAGCAGGCGAAGGTATGAACAAACTGTTGTTGCAGGCGAGTATGACAATTTCATCCGATGCAGATCCGGCTCGTCCTTTTTCACTGGAGGATTTTGAGTATAACCCCTCCTTGGATCGCAAGTCTCGTCAACCTGGTGAGGAGTCACTTGATTGTCATCCCTATGGCGAAAGGTCCCCTCCACGTTGCCCATTTTGTCCTCCATCCCGATCTCGACATCAGATTAAGGTGACTACGGGTCTAAGAGATAATTAACTTCCTTTTTCCCATCAACTGCTTCCAAATAGGATCGTGAGAGAGAGTTGATCATTGAAAGGGGAAAGCGGTAAAAGAGGGCCCTGATGTGGTGAAGACAGTAAAGTCGGTGCTGGCATTAGGGGTGGGCATCCCATCCCGCGATCCCATTCCCGTCCCAATCCCGATCTCGTCCCGTCCTGATTTTTTCGGGTCTTAATGGGATTGAATAATTTCATCCTGATCTCGACCCATCCCGATCTAGAATGGGATGGGATGGGATGGGATGGGATGAAGATTTTCAATCCCGCCAATCCCGTCCCGTCCCTGAACTAATTTATTAATATTAAATATTAATATTTTTATTTAATTATTTATTTTAAAATTGTGGTTGCCCATACAAATATACTGATTAAAGGACCAGTCTGGCCCATGGATTGTGGTGGAACACCACCATCTGGGAATCCTACAGGCTCAAGTGAAACAACAGATTGTTGAGGACCTTGAGGTGGGACACAACCTCCTGGAATACCAATATCAGCTGTCACAGTAACCTTGTTAGAGGTTCCTTGGTTGTCATCAGCCCCTTGAGATTTCTGATCTTGTCTTGCTAAGAATGATCTTGGTGGTGCTAAAGAGGCTGCAACCTGGTGGGATGAAATTGTATTCTGGAAAAAGTCCTCAGGTATAGGTCTAGCTGACACTCCACCACCACTAGCAGGGTTTGTTGCTGATGCAGATTGTCCCAGAGCATCTGTTCCAAATAGATCAGCTGGACCAGAATTTGCAGGTGGTGTTGCAGCTGTAAATGTAAGAGCTGGTTGAGACAATACCAATGAAAGATCTTGAGATCCCCCATACATTGTTTTCATTTCAGCAACACCGTAGAGTGATTTCTTAAACTCTTCTTCTGCTCTCGCTTGCTCGTCTGCAGCAGAAAAGCCTTGAACCTTTTTGGTAAGATTTTCCAAGCCCATCAAAGAATCATTATTTGTGTTGCTATCACCCATTATTTCTGTTTGTTTTCATGTATGGCATCACCTCTTTAGCCAATTCCCATTGAATGCTCTTCGAGTTGGTTGGTGTCTTGATTTCCCAGTTCCCACCACCCCACTCTGGTCCTTTTGGAACCATACTTTCAGCAGCAAAATTGGCAAATATACCTTGTGTCCATCTAGTTGAATGAACTCTCAGAATCCTTTCAAATTACTTCTGAGTTCTGAATCAACAACGGCGTCTTCCAACTTCTAGGCAAGGTGCCTCATGGCACTGGGGTTCAAGTGGCATATAAATAGGTCAAGCAGGCTTTCAAAGTCCGCAATAACCTCAAAATTTTCTTTTGCACTATCAAATTGGCCATATCTGCAATTCAATCAAGCAAATTATAATGACAAAGCACATTCCATCAGGTAAGGCATGCACTCAAGTGACATGAAAAATATGTGAGAGAATATGAAGCATGCTCACTTGATGCA
Source organism: Berberis thunbergii (assembly GCA_003290165.1). Lineage (NCBI taxonomy): Eukaryota > Viridiplantae > Streptophyta > Magnoliopsida > Ranunculales > Berberidaceae > Berberis > Berberis thunbergii. Next base: position 106,566 of record QNQO01007005.1, on the reverse strand, counting down.
GGCATATCCCAACTGGCGAAAGCGGTGGAACAGAAGAGAGGTAGGAGGACACTGTGGATAATCTCTTGAACGTATAAATTCATCCTTGAAAACTGACAAAGCAGTTGAGAAAATAAGAGCTTTAATTGCATAGATGCATCGCAGCACCTAAGATATTCAAAACTTCAGACTTCTAGTTGATAATATGTTCAAAATGTATTCTCCAGATTAGCATGGTGATGGTGGGGTCATCTGATGGTAACATATATTTGTGCGAAATGTGATTTCATCGTTCACGCTCAAATTCCTACAAATACATGAAAATGAAATAATAAGAGTAAAATATAATAATCAAAACACTAACATATATAAATTAAGGGATATATTAGGTAATAATTACGTGAATATCAACTTACAAAAAAAACGAGCATCTTAGAAAGCCTTTCCATGTCAGACAAAGCAGGAGCCTAAACTTTGAAAGCCTTCCTCTTTCCAGAAGGGGTTCCACCTTCAGACTTAACCTTCAGCGTTTGGTAAAGAGTGAGGGCCATATGCCAGTTGGCTCACAATCCACTGCGGTTGAAGTTAGTATGACATATAACGTCCTCCACACGCATCTTCGGCATGTCGCGAAATGCCTTCATAGTCTCTTGCTCCTCCGAAGAAAGAGGAGTAGTGAGGAACATCCCTACAAAAAAACACATACATGATCAGCATACAATCGATGCAGCAAAATCAAAGGGGGAAGCTATACTTACGAAGTGGCTTGAACTCCCACTCAAGTGGACGACCCTTGAACATGAAGTACTTATAATCTGAATAAGCGAAGAAGCAATATTTTTGCTAGAAATTGAATTCATCCGACAACTTCTCTAAGCAAGCGGGCAATGTCATCTTACAAACGGCGTGGTCATTTAGCCGAAAAGTCAACAACTGGTTCACCCGCGGAGTCACGTGGACGCCAGCATCTTTCGCTCTAATCAAAATAAGAAAGATGATCCTGTACCCATTGGGTACCAACTGGGCAGGAGAAATTTCAAGGAAATCCAGAAGCCCCAAATCTCATCAAAAACTGGAAAATAGACTTCAATTTGAAGTATTCCGAACTGCAAACAGACGAACCCTTCCAGAGGAAACATCGGCGTCTAGTCATCATTCAGAGCATAGAATGGCAGGTCTTCTGGGACCCCGAACATCCTTCGAATTTCAGCAAGGCCCAACTCGAAAAATGACCTATCTTCAAATAATTGGAGGCCCTTGGCAAAAAGCTCATCATCAATATGGTTTTGGCGAGCCATAAAAAGGGTAAACAAGTTTTCAATCATAAGACGAACAAAGCAGAATCTCAAAAAACAAAAAAATGGAACAGTCAATCTCCGCAGAAAAGAAGATCTAAATAGGGATTATCTACTCTTCTCCACTGAACCGATGCACACTCAATTAATGAAATGCGCGGCTCAAGCAACGATTCACACTCGATCATCATGAACGGTGTATCTTTTCAAGAAGTGACTTAGTGAATTGATGCAATGGCCCACTAACTCGGGGGAAGTAGCTGATGATACACCAAAACAGTCTATCTTCTACACTGTACATGTGTCATAATGATCTCAAGGAATAACATGCCCAAACTTCAACCCAACACTGATTAGGCCCAAGTGGTTCCAAGCCCGCACAATGCAGTCCTCCAAACAGACCCAAATCATTAGAATCTACTAAGCTCGCGCGTCTCACAGCTATCTTCAATATTTGTAAGCCCTGCTAAGGTAAGTATCTCGAGGATCAGCTTCGGACAGACAAGACAAGAACACTTTGCTTCCAACTAGGAAAAAAATATACGTCGCACATGGAAATTTTTATCCATGGATTACTCTCTTATTGGGAACTACCACCCGCGTATCTAGGAGCACAAGTCTAACAGGGAAACTTTTCTTCACAACTCCTAATTAGATAAGGATATCCATGAAGATATTCTTACCTAAACTACGCCATCGATGGCTTGGTTGAACCATGACTCCAGCACTATAAATAATACATGAGGTTGGTAAGATAAGGTATGGTACAAAATTCCCTATCTACAACACTCAGCCTAGGGATGGCAACGGGGCAGATTTTTGAAAATCCATCCCCGTCCCCTGGAGATCGTGGATCTCAAAATCCGCCCCGAATATCCATTTATACAAAACTTTGAAACCCATCCCCGCTCTGGGCAGATTTATGGATATCTGCCCCGCCCAAATATTTGTTATATATATTTTAAAAAAAACTCCATTTATACTTGATTCACATAATAGCATAATGATCACATAACATCAGATTCACTAGAACAGTGACAGATCTCTGATGGTGATCTGTGATGGAGCCAGGAGCCGAGATCTGTGATGGAGAGATTTGACGCCAATGACGATGACAGATCAGTGATATAGAGGAGACAGATTTGTGAGTGAGATTTGTGGTGAAGAAAAATATTTGTGATGAAAAAAAAGAAGATCTGTGAAGAAGAAGATTGAAAACAACAATCCATCGATGAAGAAGAAGAAGATATTTGAGTTGTTTCTTTTCTCTGTTGAAGAAAAGGGTGATATTTTAGAGTTTGAGAGAGTTTTCTCTCTGTTGTTTCTTTTCTCTCTGTTGAAGATATTCAAGAGTTTGAGAAAGTTTTCTCACTCCTTAGGGCTTGAAAATGATAGAGTAATAATAATATGGGCTTTGAAATAATGAGATGAGAGTTGATATTAGAGTAATATGGGCTTTGAAATAATAATGATATGGGCTTTGAAATAATGAGATGAGATAAGACTGATATGGGCTTTTATTTATATACATAAATGGATATCCGTAGGACGGATATGGTCGAATCCGTATCCGCCCCAAATACGTGATGGATATTGTTTGAATCCCCAAAACCACCCTGAAAACCATTTATGCATATCCAAAACCGCCCCATTCGGTTTGGATCGGGTGGATATCAGTGAAAATACGCCCCACTGCCATCCCTAATGAATCCTTCCTCATATTCGTGTCTGACTTTAGCATTAGAGTGCCATCGGTCACGACAACGGTGGTCTGTAGCTCACATGCATTCCTTTTGCAGGTCAAGGTCAAAGCAGGGAGCGAAAATCGACTGCATCAATACCCATAGCCAAATTTGGGTAGTTACTCCTACTGTATCTACCGGGCTTCACTCGTGATGCCATAGTTGAAAGCAGACTGGCGGAGCGGAGCTCTGGTGGATGTGGCATTTTGTCTTGGGGTGCTAACTTTACCCTAAACATCCCTCTTTTGAGGGACATCCCCATCAGTCTACTTTTGCTTTCACTTTTAAATCACCCTTGAAAGGTAGATTGGCAAAGCAAAGTATCAAGCGTGTACTTGTAGTCTATTCTAGTACTTTTGCTTTCACTTCCGAATCCTCTTCTTAAGGCAGATTGGCGGAGCGAAATCTTGACATGCGTTTCAGCCAATCCATACTCGCGCCAGACTTAAATACTTGTAGTGTATAAACTTTTGTACTAGTCAGTCGGCAAGCTTTGTAACAACTTTCTAAGTAATCAATAAACTCCGTTTTCTATAATTCACATTTTATTCCTTGAATAAATATGTATCATATTGGCTTGTGCAAAGAATTCTTCTAGACTGAAAAAGAAAAGACATCAAAACAATATAGTTTGACTCTGAGCGGGGACTAAGCTAATTTGGCCTTGAAGGAGATATGTATGGTCCCAGCTGAGACTGTGTAGCTCCTTTGGGAAGTGTCATGTTACGCCAATGGTAGTGAAGTCACTGAAAACTGAACTTCGTACAAGCGAGTTGTTCCTCACTGATTATCGACTTTCCCTCCGGTTTGTCAAAGTGTTGCTACTTAGCTTTGTATTGAACTGGAGTGACAAACGGATGGCATTTTCAGTGTTGGATCATGACTCATTAGTCGGTTGAGTCTTGGTTGTCAAAGTTTTGTCTTGGTCCGTAAGAGTTAGGTCGTGTTTAGAAGTGGCCTTCATGCTCTGATTTATGTGAGGTAGTGGAGGGTTGTTTTTCAAACAAGCCTTATCTTGATGACTTGTGTAATCCGCATGAACTCCTCATTTCCCGCATTTCTTTTCCACCAAGGTGGCCCTAGCCGCCAGTCTGGCAGGCAGACATTGTGTCTTCTCCTCAGACTGACTGGAGTTTCATTGTTCGTGCGGGGTGATTATTCTCTCTTATTTGGGTCTGGTCTCTGATATGTCTGTTCCGTAGGCCCGAACTATAATTGTTAACAATCCAGTTGTTTCTGCGCTCTGGAGTAACAGGTTCTTGCGAGAGGTTGATATCCTCGAATGGTTCATTCTACCTAATTGGCAGTGTACTTTATGCACTGGTGAAGATTGGAAACTACCGCCTCCATCTGGTGGAGTTAAGGGTTTCCCAAGATGATGTTTTAAGGTGGATGGGGTATCGACCACCATGAACTCCTGAAAAGTGACTTTTTGTAATTGTGGCTCTCCACCACTACTGTTAGTCTAATCTTTTCGATAGGGAAACATTTTTCTCCGCTAAACTCGATTATTGGGTGACTGGCAGATGTCAAGTTTTCCTCTTTGAGCTGCATGTTGCGGAGTGCGTTGAGGAACAAGACGTTCAAAGAACTTCTTGTGTCTACCAAGGCCCTTTTCACTTCCCACTTCGCTATGAGAACAAACATTTCCAGGGCATCATTGTGAGGAGAATGGACGCCTTGGAGGTCCTTATCCGTGAATGTCAGCAATGGGATCGGGCTCTGAATATGTGTATATTGCACTTGTCGGCCCTCATTAGTGGATTGAGCTTGCATCTCACAGAGCGTACTTTTTAGGTATCTGATGGATTGCTCACTTTCCAAGTTGGCCCCATAAATGGACATATATAATGCAAGGAGCTTTTTTCTCTATCTCTTTGATGACATCTTCCCGTTCCTTTGCCCGGTCTTGTCTTTTTTGGGCTTAGGAATTCTTTGAGCTTGCCCTTTCTTATCCAGTACTCAATCTTACTTCTGAAACTTTTTCAGTCCTCAGTGTCGTAGCCGCCGTCCTTGTGAAAGGAGCAGTATTTGTCGTTGTCGCGTCGGGAGGGATCTCATTGCTGTTTGGCAAGCCGCTTCACTTCTCCCCAAATTCTTAATGGTGTTGTGAACATCGAACAAGCTGGAGTTGAGGGGAGTGAAAGATTTGGATCCGACGAAGTTGGAGGCTTCATCTTGCCTTATGTGGCCAGAGTCAGGCTTGGTGTCATTCCGCTTCCTTTTATTTTAGTAATTGGCCTCTTATTTTTTTACCTCCTTCTTGTCTTTGGGACCAGAAGGTTTCTTTTCAGCTTCCTTTTTGGCGGCCAACATCGCATCAAGAGTGATGTATTTTTAGGTGCTCTTCAACAAGTCTGCCATGTCAGTCGGAGGCTCCAGAGTGAAGAAGTTGTAGAATTTGCCTCTCCTCAGACCCAAGGTGAAGGTTGTGACCGAGGTGTCATCGTTGCAGTCGTCGATGAGAGTTAACTCATCATTGAAGCGGGTAACGTACTCCCTCAGTGTCTCATTTGGTTTATGTCTGAGACTGAGCATGTAATGCAGGCCTTTCCTGATCCGTTGGTTGCTAACAAAACGGATGAGGAACGCTTTCGCCAGCATCTGAAATAAGTCAATAAACTTCTAAGGGAGATTGTGGAACCAGGTCAGCGCTGCTTTCTTTAGGCTGGTGGGGAATATCTGGCACATTATTGTTTTAGATCCTTCTTTGAGCGCATTCACATGATGGTAATGGCGTAAGTGGTCGGATGGGTCTGCTGTCCCATCATAAAACTCTAGTTTTAGTGGACTGAACTTCTTCGGCAATTGCTCGTTCATGATGTGTTCTATGAATGGGGGGGACGGTGAGGTTGTACAGCCTGTCCGGATTGGTGGCCTCAAGCCAAAAAGGGTTCTGCGCGGCGGGTTTGTCGGCCTTAGACGTTAGGTCTCCGTTGGTTGCTTCTCCGGCCTTGGTCCATTGAGAGCTTACGAGGGAATAATGACTTTCTTGAACGTGTTTTCTGGTGCTTCTGGGGATGGGGCTTTTTGCGGCTCCCTATTTCCTTCCACGGATGGAGGGCTCTGCTAAGTGAGCATCTCACGGCTTGTGCAATTTGCAGCACTTGGGCTGATAGTTTATCCACCCTATGGTTCGTTGTGGCTACTGCCAGCGCGGGGGTTCGAGGTTGTTCTCCCGCGGGGCCGGTGCTACCGGAGCTACTCTGCCGATTCAAGCGTTCGAGGGCTCAACAATTTATCCACTATTGTGAGAGCTCATGGTTACCATCTTTCTGGAATGTAAAGAAGGGTGTTATCACTGTTTTCTTAGGAACTTTGTAGTTCCCTAGGGACGGTGCCAAACTGTAGTGTCAAAAATTATGTTCTTCTTGAGCTTGACCTGCATAAGGAACACACATGAGCAAAAGACCACCGTTGTGGCGGCCGATGGCACTCCGATGCTTAAGTCAGACAAGGCTCAATAAAGGTGTAATGTTGTAAATTGGGTTATGAAGCATACCTTTGTTCCTCAACCTTGTGGTATATTCATCATGCGATAGTCCTTGTTCGGCTAGGCCTTTGGTGGCGTAATTTAGGGAAAGATATCTTGCTGGGGATCCTTTCCTTGATTGGGGTCGTCCATGTAGGAGAGTTTCCCTACATGACTTATGCTCCTAGATATGTGGGAGATTCTTCCCTTATAGAGTGTTGTCCATGAGGAGAGTTTCCATGCACGACTTATACTTTGATATTTGTTACCTGATAGGAGTCAATGTATTGCTGGCATGCCCGTCTTAGGTCGATCCCTCAGATACTTGCCTTATTAGGTCTTACGGGTATTAGGCTTGACCATGTGGCGTGTAGGCTTAATAGGGCACTGTTGTTTGGGTCCAACCCCTTGGACCCTGCTCAAGTGGGCTTCGCGTGGTTTTGCTAGATTGGGTGCGCAATCTGGCTCGCATTGTTCTGTTGACAAGATCATCATGACACGTGTACAGTGCAAATTACTGGACGATTTGGTGTATCATCGGACATTATCAAATTGTTGTTAAAGTTTGTTGACATACTACTGTGGCTTGCTGTCATACCCTTATGTGGGCGAACCTGAGGGGGAGGGTGAGGGAGAAGCCCAAGAGCCCATGGATTCCAATAAGGTTGGCAAGCTACAAAATGGAGATTATAGTCCCACATCGCCTGGGTGGAGGGTGATGTACTATATATGTATGAGTTTGGATCTACAAAGTACTACTCATTTTAAATTCATGCGGGCCTTAGGCCCAAAACGAACAATATAGTATTCTATGGATCAAGTCGTGACAGAATGGTATGAAAGTCTGACCTAGCCAAAAGTGTGCCAACAAGAACGTTGGGCTCCCAAGGGGGTGGATTGTGATACCCTTGTGTGGGCGGACCTGAAGGGAAGGGTGAAGGAGAAACCCAAGAGCCCATGGATCCCAAGAGGGTTGGCAAACTACAAAGGAGATAACATAGTCCCACATCGTCTGAGTGCAGGAGGGTGATGTACTATATATGTACGAGTTTAGATCTACAAAGTACTACACGTTTTAAATTTGTGCGGGCCTTAGGCCCAAAGTGGACAATATAGTACTATGTGGATCAAGTCATGACACCCGCATTGTTTGTTGTTTTCTTGAAATTTTTAGCAATTAGATGATTACTCTGAGGAAAATAAAGGAGGGTGAAAATGTTTTTGCAATTTTTTTAGAAAGTAGGTTTTCTTTTATTGAGTCAGTAATGTTTGTGGGTAACATTTCTTAAAACGCTCACGAAACAATAACTCATCCACTATAAGTAATCTAACAGTGTAAAGCTTGTTGCACGTTTAAGGTAAATGTGACCGATGATTCCTACGAAAGTGAGTTAGACTTTTATTTTTGTTTTGCTCGAAGATTTGCAAAATATAGGCTTGGTGGTATTTGATATTCATATAATTATTACATAAAATATCTTCGAATTTATATTTGTTGTTTTTTGAATATTCAATAATGTATTTTATTCCAATTATTTCGTTTTCATGTTTTTGTAGGAATTTGAACTTAAACTGAAATTGCGTTAAAGCAACAATTCGAAGAACAATTAATTGGTTGGTTCAAATGGTGACACAAAGTGACGATTAATTGTGTTCAACAGAGCCACCTCGCCTTGTTTTTTTCTCTCCCTCTCCTCTCGCCTCTCTTTTTTGTTTCCCTCTCATTTTTTCCTCTTTCTCTTGCAGACTCAGTAGGAACGAACCAGAAAGAGCTCGTGGGGAAGAAAGCATTGTTGGGAGGGAACCAACAGTTTTTTTTTAATATTTAGCTATTTGCACCCCAGTCATTTTAGTCTGTACCATCACAAAGTCCAAGTGCAGGAATTGACAGATTTTGCACAATCTCCACGACCACCTCCACCATAATCTTCTAAACCCCTAGCTAAGTCATAATTGATTTCACAGACTTAGTAACACTTTTTATATATTATTTATTATGTTCGGATGCATTGTCTAATTGAATATTGGATTGACTTGTGAACATGCATATTACTTTCACCGTGTGTATATGTCATGCATCCATGGTAGTTAGAATTATTTTATGTTATTGTTTGAGCTCGATTTGATTCTTATTAGTCAAGCATGTGATTAGTTGTGCCATAAACAAACAATTAATGTTGGGGGTTTGCACATTGGTTAAAGTGAATCCATTACACTGATATCCGAGACAATAAAAGATTCCCATCTCTAATATTGCTCTAATTCTAGTAGATAATAAATGATATTAGTATAATTCTATGAACACCTATTGGATGATTCGAAAGCCTTAGCATATCTCTCTTTGATTCTTAAACTCAATTTTCAGATGTTTTTTTACTTTTCATTAGTTTAGAAATTTATGATTGCGGTAACCCATTTTCAAATTAGTTTAAATAAAATGTTGCATTTGATTGTGTATTCAATCCTCGTAGGATCAACTCGTATTTGACATTGTCCACCAGTTAGACAACCGTACTTTTGTGGTATAACAATTACGTTGAATTAGCCTATTAAATTATGTTAATAAAATCTGCATCAGTACACTTAGTGCAAATGCCAAATCTGATATGGTACAAACTTGAGCATACATCACACTACCAACCAAGGAAGCATAAAGCTTATCTTTCATAGCCACAATTTCAAAATCTATGGTCACCGAACACTGAACCTTAGAAAACTAATCACCTTTGCCAATTGGAACATCACACCACTGCAACTTTCCATGTTGAATCTCTTTAAAACTCTGTCAATGTAATTGTTTTGAATTAACCCAATGGCTCTTCTCGACCTATCTCTAACAATCTAAATGCCCAAATCAAAGTGAGCCTCTGCTAAATTCTTCATATCAAAATTACTAGAGAGCATACTCTTAGTATCTTTAAGCAATTGAACATTTGAACTTGCCAAGAGTATATCATCTACATAGAGAACCAGCAAAATAAATTGGACTTCACTATTTTCATGTAGATGTAATTGTCAAATTTGCTTTCAACAAATCCATAATGAAGTGCCAACGTGATCAAATCATAAATACCACTGTCGAGAACCTTGTTTAAGTTTATATATAGACTTATTTAACTTGCATAAAAAAATTTCCTCCCAATTTCAATGAATCCTGGTGGTTGCTTCATGAAAATATATTCTTTAAGATTACAATTGAGGAAGGCAATCTTCACATCCATTTGAAGTGTAATTCAAGATTGAAGTGAGTCATGATAATTCTAAGCCTTAGAAGGTTTCATTGTAATTGAAGCCTTCTTTGTGTAAAATCTTTTACTACTAGCCTTGCCTTCAACGTTTCAACTCTACCATGAAAATACCTTTTGGTTTTGTAAACCCATTTGTAGCTTATTGGTTTGACACCATCAATAGGCTTGACTAAAATCCAGACATTATTCTTAGCCATGGATGATAATTATTTTTCTATGGATGATAATTCTTCTTCCATGGCTTCCCTAAAAGAAACGGGGTCATCATAATCTCCAATGTCAAATTCAACTTCTTGTAAATACACCATATAATCACCACTAATTGTAGACCTCCTTGCTCTTTGAGATCTTCTAATTGCAAGCTCACGATTAATTACCACATGACAAATATATAAATGAGACATTGGATGCCACCAAATATACAATTGCTAAGTCCAATTATCTAATAAAACTATATCGTTATGTGTATATTGTGTATATTGTGTATCTTATAAAACTTCAAGCACTAATCTTAAATCATACACAAAGTGGTACAATAAGGCTAAGTTTAATAACTAGAAAGCTCATTGAAAGTTCACAGCTGCGTTGTCAAAAACCAAAGATTTTCAAGCCCAATACCCATGAAGTAAAGCATATAAAGCACCACCATTTACCGATCTCGAGGAAATCAAAATGAAGATTTAGATATATACATGGCCAACTTTATCATAGCCAAAATAAATCTCTACAAACTCTAAAGTATTAAGTAAAACTCTATTATTCATTCTCAAATTTTTTTCGCATTCTCTTATTTGCATAATTCATCCAAGTCACTTTTTCTTATTTCACTCCATCACTTTTACCCTTTTTCATATTTTACTCCACCTTTCACATGCACATTTTGCTAGTCTCATTTAGAGAAAGAAAAAAAAAAAAAAAAAAAAAAAAAAAAAACTCCCCATAGTTTCATCAAGCCAATGTGCATGCTCAAAATACACACCACCTCATTATCCCTACACACCTTTTCATTACCATATAATAGTCTCACTCTTCGTCACCTATAAATACCCCATGCTTGGAGTTTATAAAACACATTTTGGATAAAATATTTGGGAGAATAGTTGTAGAGCATTTGTGAGTTTAGTTTTGTTTAAGGCCTAGGGACGAACCATAATCAAGTGGATGATTTAATCATAATCTCTTTGAGCTTCAGAGACCTATTGTTCAACATAGGTTGGAGGTTGGGAAGCTAGTTGTTGTTGAGCATAACTATAAGGACTTGTCCCTTGGACATAGATGGATTGAGCATAGGGTGTTTGTGAAGAATAACCACCCTGTTCATAAAACTGGTCAAGTTGTTGATGGTGGGATTTGAGGTGATTGCTGCACTTCATAACCCGATTAGTCGTACCTTGCTCCAATTTGATCATAATCTGACTGAGTTGCCAACGGAACACCATAGCCTAATGGAGATATGCAGATGGTTGACTATATGTCGCCGGAGAAACAATTGGTGGTTGATTGTATGTTACTAGAGGAACACTTGAGGGCTGACTGTATGTCCCTGGAGAAACAATTGGTGGTTGACTATATGCTACTGGATATGTTGGTGGTTGAGTAGATGGTTGAGCACCATAAGGTGTTCCTTCCAACCGAGATGGTGTAAGGGGAGGGACGAAGAAGGGGGTTGGCAGGCGACGGGTTGCGAACTAGATAGGGGTCGAGGGTTGTGAACCAGAAAGAGGGAGGAATAAGGGGTGGAAGCGGCCGACGATTGCAAAACAGAGATGGGGGGAAGAAAACAGGGAGGGGTCGGTGGGGTTGCGAACTAGAGAGTGGTGGAAGGAAGAAGGGTGAGGGGAGGAAGAAGATGGAGTATTTTTAACAACTATTATTTGATGGATGTTTTTTTATAACCATTAGATGCGTCTCGAGATAACCATTTTAGTTTTTATACATTTTGAACCATTGATTCATTTCGAGATACCAATTATCAGTTTTCATGAACAACATTTTAATCTCAGCGCCCTTAAATCATTTAGGCCATTTTAGTCATCAAAAGTTTGCCCATGTGAAAAATAACAGTGAATGGATGTGGACAGCTTGCCCAGGAAGCATCCGCAATCCAACATCTTTTAGGGATTAATCTTGAATAAGCTATTTATTTTGGGGGGTAAGTTTAAAAAACCCTAATAATAATAATAATAATAATAATAATAATAATAATAATAATAATTTAAATAACTAAATAAATAAATAAAAGCTCTTTGTTTGGTTCTTTTTTGAGGATTACATTCACGAGATTTTGATATAGTAAGAAATATGTACAAAACAATGGAAAATGATTTATCTATTCACGGTGCGTTTGACTAGGACCTCAAGTTTACTTTCTACAATAATTCCGGCCCCTATCTTTTGACAAACTTATTACTTGTGTGCCATGCTACATGATAATGAGGCCTATAGGGGTGTAGGACTATGGGCATGTTGTTTTCAAGTTGGCAGCTACGCTATCATTCAAGACCTCTTCACCTCCAAAAGCATTTCCAATTTCAAGTTTTCATTTATTAAGGGAGTTGCTACGTGTACCCGTTTTGGCTTGGTTGCACAAAATTTAATTTACATATTTAGTTTGTAAAAGTTACTTAGTGTACCCAACCATTATTTCTTAACTTTAAAACAATAATACTTAATTACAAAGAGTAAGAGAAACGACTACTAGCCTCCTCCTCATCTTCTATGTTCATTGGCTTGGTAGTTATTCTTTCGAGCAACCAAACAATGGATTCACAACTTCAATTATTGAAATAAAAAAAAAAAATTAGATGTATTTCTAACTTCTGAGAGCATTACAATATTGTGAATAAAAAAAATCTCCAAATCTAGCATATATTCAATGTACATGTATGAACCCAATTTCAAATGTCATTGATTTTTTTTTTCTCAAATAAATAAGGGCACTCAATAAAATCGTTTCATAAAAAAAGGTAAGTTGATGTTATACATTTTAAGGTACAACCAAGCTAAATAATTGAATACACGTAACAACTCCCTTTATTAAAGTTGTGCAAGCTGCTAAATATGACAAGGTCAAGTTGTGTCACGATGTGTGAATCAGAGTGGGATGAGGCTTTCTTGTATAGGTTTCCAAGATTATCAACTCTATCTACAAAAAAAGAAAAAAGGGACGCTAATGGAGTTTGGGCATTTGTGGTGGGAACTTTCATGATTCTACACGTTGAATGGGTCTCTTTTCATGGGAAAGTTGACTAAATTTGTAACCCTCTCTAGCTTCTTAAATATCAACATTTTGGGGACAAACGAGTGAAAAATAAATTTGATCAGGTGACATCGAAAGGGGTTCTCAATTGGTTGATGCTTCAACATTTGGCGAGTGACTGTTTTCCATCCCATTACGTTGAAAACTAGTCAGAATAACTGGTATGGAAAGAAAAGATTGGAGTATGAATCCTTTTCTTTATGTGGTTGGTGGTGTGGGATAGACTCTCATCTTGGAAGAGTTAGCTCATTCGGAAATGCACATTATTTGGATTATGTGATGTGTGGCGCTTCGAAAAGAAATAGCTTCACATCTCTTCTTCTCTATTGATGGGTAATAAAACTGCTTTACTATTGTCTCATATTATTAGGGCTGAAAATCGAATTGACGGTTCAGTTTTTCACTTAAACCGTGAACTGTACCGGCTTATGTCAGTTTTAAAATTTTTCAAATCGAAACCGAAGCAATTCTAATTTATGCAAACCGTAACCAAACCAAATCGACCGACTATTTTAAACATATTGTATTATTTATATATATAATATATATTATTTATTATTTATATTCGATCGGTTCAGTTTGGTCGGTTAAAATGACATAGAAACCAAAAATCGAACCAACCACTTCGGTTTTGAATTTTTTTAAAACCGATCTAAACTGAATTTAAACCAAACCAATCGGTTCGGTTTAAATCGGTTTTATCGATTTTATGTTCAACCCTACTTATCATTGTTTATGGTGGCTTGGGTGTTTTCAATTTTGATTGAAGCTCTTTTGACAGGTTGGAAATCTACTTCTAAAAAGAAGTCAAGCATTTAAACGTGGAAGGCAAAAAACACTTATGGTTGTTGTAATCAGGGCTATAAACAGATTGCATTTGTGTAAAAAAAAAAGAAGTCTTAAATTAGACTTAAATAATCAGATTTTGAATCCAAACTCAACTTAGATTTTGCAACCCCCATGATCAAATCTGATCCATTTATAGGGCTAGTCATTTTCTTCAACTCCTTTGTAAATTGGGATGCTATTGTATTTGTCCCTTAATTCACACTTCTTTGTAACTCACTAACAACCAATAATTATGAATCTTCAAAAAGAAATTCAGTACAAACTTAGAGGGGCACCAAAATCTATTAAAATTTTGGTTTGTAGGAATGTGTTTCATTTTTATTTTTCATGGAAAACAATAATATTAGTTGAGACCAGAGAGGAAGTAAGAAAAGTTTTCAAGGCATGATGTTGAAGATTGTCATGTTTGTTGAGTTTTCCATGGGAAAATATTCGTACCCCGTCCCGCTGCAAAAAAATTATTTTTCGTGATTTGAGATGTGATAGGTAGGGGTGGGCATGGTCCAGATGGGTTCCAAATTTTGAGGAACCTAACTCAGACCGTTTAAATTTAACGGATCTGGTCCGGTCCGAATTCCCTCATTTTGAACATTGTAACTGAACTTAACTCGAACCGTTTGGAATGGTCTAGTTCCAAACAGATCCAAAACCTTTTTATGAAATATTGTATGCCTAATGTTGATTGTTCCTACTGTGTCCTAAATTTAGCCAAATTTCACCGTAACATACTCACAATACTCATAACAATGTAACAATACTCACTGTAAGTCTGTAACCAAGGTGAAACCAAACAAGTATGCTTCAACCTCAATACATTATTTTAGTTCATGAAGGCTATTTGAACTCCTACTTAAGCTGTTGTCTAATCCTCCTAATTATTACATTATATTACACGCAATGAACACTCTGATTTTGACTAGTTACAAGAAGTAAACTGCAGCTATGGAAAGTGAGGACCATGCTCCCCTATATGGAGAGACATGATGAATTGACGATGAAACACAGTGGCCCAACCCAGAAGCATGTCAACCATAACTCTCAAGTATTTATCAACCATGCAAGGATGGTCCATAAATATTTCTAAAAACAATTGTATCCTATCACAAGACCTTTTTCACACATTGAGCAACTAGTGCGTGGGCCAAGACATGTATAATCATTCGTGTAACACAACTACAGGCATTGACATTGGAAGGTCAGTATATGAACAAAGCCATCACAAAATCCTACAAATAGCAAGGTTATATATCTTCGGTTCAATATCAGGCAAACTTGCCAATTAAATCCTTTTCACACATTCTGCATTCTCGAATTCAATTAAGCAAGCAGCCGCAGCAAGCTAATACTAATACTAAGTGTGTTAGCTATGGAAGTGGCTAGGCTCTCTAGAGAATGCTTATTAATATGTATAAATGCAAGTGTCTGGTGTAATAGATTATTCAGCCAAATACAAAGTCTGGTTCATTAGGCCTTTCAACTTCTCCTTCCAATCAAACTCACCCTCTAGATTACACAACACTTACAATAGGCAACTCTTGTTGGATGTCCACGTTGTTTCTAATCTTCTTTTAAAGAGAAAGACATGAAACACAAGATGGATTTGCGAACATGGTAATTTCAATTTATAAGCTACTAGCCCAACACACTGTATAACCTTGAAGGGACCTGATACTTGGCTGAAAACTAAAAATTCTTTTTAACACACACAATAACCTTGTTGTGAGTTTGTTTCAAATTTCCTCGAGAGTTGCAATCAAAATACTATCAGAACAAGTACTTATCATGGCACATGCTAAGCAAATCCTAATACTAAATTCAAGACCATGCTTTATCTCAGGTTGTTTCAGCGTATTGGGCAGATCCTGATGGATAACTATGTAAGAGACCAATAATACAAATGTGGTAAACTCACTTGAATGTGCAATAATTGTGTGTAACAGAGCACCTCACATAAATTGTGTGTAAAAATCTATTCAAACAAAGAACCTTCATCACAAAGTACCTTAGGGGTTTAGACTTTAGATCCTTCAACAATAGAGAGACAGAGAGATCAGCTTCTTCTTCAACAGATCTTCTTCTTCTTCTTAGTTGTTTAGTGACTCGGTGAGAGATTAGCTAATTCTCCTTCGATCAGCTTTGATCTTCTTCTTCAATGGATCTTCTTTTTCAACAGAACTTCTACAGATCTGGAGATAGACAGAAACGGCAAGAGAAGACTGAAGAGAGGGAAAGAGAGAGACACCACAGTTTCTAATTCTATTTTAGGTTTAAAAAACTTTGATTTGAAATCGGTCCAAGAGACCGTTTTAATTTAAATAGCAGGAACCAGACTTGGACAATTTTATAACGGATCTGAACCGATCCAGACCGTATCTAAAAATACGAACTTAAAATTCGAGCCGTTTGGAGCAAAACGATCCGGTTCGGTTTAAACCCGCAGATTCTCGACCCGTTTGCCCACCCCTAGTGATAGGTGGTGGAAGGTCAGAAATTTTATGCGCACTTCCCTCCCTTTTCTCCTTTCCTCCATGATGTCTCCACTATTTATATGTCTTCACTTGTTTTCGCTCTTTAGCTCCACCTCGCATGAAAACTTGTTTTCACTTTGCTCTAATCCGGTCTATCGGCTTCACCTCGCATGAAGACTTGCTTTCACTCCGGTCCGATCCATCTAAGCAGCTACAGTCTATACTCGAAGGCTTACCAATGACAGAGCACGTGCTCTTCTAATAATCAGGCGAGAACTCACAAATTCTTAATTGGTGAGTCTCGAGCCCACAATCTCTCATAAGGAGAGTAGATGTCCAATTAATTGAGCTACAATTGGTGAAGACCTCCAAACCCTACATTTTCCAAGCTTTAGGGTCTGGCATTGGCGGACTCTCCCCTTAAAACCACCTCGAGATCCTATCTACTAGAGTTTGGTTTTCTCGAATTTTCAGATGGAAGGAATTATATGGTATAAACTAAGAGCAATTACAAATAGAATATAACTTTTAAGTCGCATAACAGAGTCATTATAAGCATGAAATTGCATATCTAATTCACTTATCTATACAATTCAGACGACACTGTAGTGAGAAGACAATCGAGACCACTGAAAAGAATCAAAAAATCAGAATATTAGTGTGGTAAATTTGGTGATCAGAGTTTTGGTTGTGGCATTTTTTCAAACAAAGCGATCTTGTACTTTAATAGCGTTGTAAAGAAAGAAAATGAAGAATATGAAGACAAGCAGGGTGAGGATAGAGAAAGAGCTCTGATGACTAACCAAGAAAGCGTGGGAAAGGAAATGAAGAAGAAGTGCTATTATCGGAGTTCTTTTCAAAAACGAGTTGAGTGATGACGATAGTGTGACATGCCTCGTTCAAATCTAAGTGGAAGTTATTTTATTCTTTTCTGGAGTTGCAGTCATGTATGCAACCCTATCTTTAGTATTCTCCACCACATGAAAGAGAAAGGGGGAATTAAATTTCTCGTTTTGCCAACCCATCTTGTTCCTATTTCCATGCAACCCTCTTGTCATTTTCCCCTCCCCCTCTCTTGACATCAAAATCAAAACAAAAAGAGAAAATAATGCATTGTCTGTTTTACCATTCTCCTTCTTTCCTTTTTCAACAAAAGTGTTATCGGGAGGTTGAGTATATTTAATATTGGGGCAAATAACATTAGTTCGAGTATTGCCTTGACATTTTAGGAGGTGGAGATATGTGACAACTTGCGATTACAATTGAAAATAAAATGTTGAAGGTTAGTAATATTCATTAATAATGAATACGTCACTTGATCAAGAGCAATGCAACAGGAAACCATGAAATTATTTGCCGTGGTTTCTGCCCTAAATAGAGCATCCAAGAATTTGGGTTTTATCATTGTGGTTTAACACGTGTGATCCAACTTTGTGTTATAATCTTCTGAAAATAATTCTATGTACCAAACGTTCCTAGATGCACACGGATTTTAAGGTTGGCAACTTTTATTAATTCGGTTGATGAATGACAAATTTAGTATAACATGGTGTACAATGAGTGGTGAGTTTTGTCACACGAGACACCATGGTAACTCTCATCAATAAATTAATCATTTCTTTCCAATTTTTTTGTCCACCAAATTAACGAATTATTAAAATTAAAATTAATGAGTTTTTCATTTAAAGAAAAAAATAGTAAACTTTCACATTTTCTTTGTTTCTTCTTCATTCTTTTGTGGAATTAAGAATCACCAAAGTATCAAGAAAATAAAATTAATGAGTTTTTATTTTTAAATTAAAAAATTATAAAAATGAAATGACGACGGAGATATTCAAACTCTCGTGGGAAAATCCCATGTACTTAGCAGGCACACGCTAAAGCATTCGGGCAAAGCGTCATTGTTGAAATGTGGGCAAGGATGCATGGATACGGACACGCGCGTTGTGTCGGACACTAACACAACACGCCGACTCGGCAATTTTCCAAAAATTACGACTCGAGGACACGTCATACTATTTTTTTTAATAAGTCATATAAATATAAATAATAATCTAATAAAGTGCCTTCCTAAAGTGTCTTGAAGAAGATGACATTGTTGCAAGAAAAAATTAAAGTAGAGAAAAAGTATAGTAGAGAAGAAGTAGACGAGAGAAGAAGCAAATGAGAAAAAAAAAAAAAAAAAAAAAAAGCATAGAGTCTATGCTTTAGTGGCTTTTTACCCTAAATCACAATTGAAATAGTCATTCACTTCAGATGGATAAACAACCATTATATTACGTGGTTATTTGCAAACATCTAAAAATAAAACAAAGTTGGTTTCCGAATCTTGACTGTCTTAACAAAGTTTAGGGTGTATCGGAGGCGTGTCCGACACGTTAACCACATTGATCATGTGTCTGACACCTGCCGACACGTTAACCAAGTGTCCGACGCGTGTGAGTGTCGTGTGTTGAATACGTGTCGAACACGGATACGGCAAGTTTTCGAAGAGTTTGTGCTTCCTTGAATATGGGTGGGATAGAAAATCATAATTACCATAAGGCATTTTACATTACACAAATCAAATACCATATATTATCATTGGCAAACAGAATAAAAAATTACAAAAATGTTCACTCCACTGATCATAATGAACAAAAGAAATCCACACACCAAATAGATGACCAAAAAAAAAATGCTCAGTAGTGCTTCAGACCCCAAATCCCCCTAACAACTAATAGGAGGGATGGCATAGAAATTGCTGAAAGCATGGGAGCTGAGCTTGGCGTAAGAACTGGCCGGGAGCCTGGAGTTCCTGTGGAAGTTCCCGGTGTTGAAGAAGTTGGAGTTAATGCTGAAGGCGTGTCTGGTTCTACGGTTGGGCTTGATGATGATGGATCAGGGACTGGTAAAAATTATCCAAGAATTAAAACAAAAACAATTAGTTTTCATTATTTTGCTAAAAATAAAAAAAGGAAAAATTATGCTTACCAGAGACAGCACTTGGAGAAGAGGCTGGAGGAAATGAGATAGGACCTGGAGCTGGAAGAGGTGTCGCCGAAGCTGCAAACAGGCAATTCACACTTAGTAATGATGTTCATCTCCGTAATTCCTAAGTAACATGTAAAATAGAGTGAAAGATGTACCTTTGCACTGGAGAGGGACACCGCCCATGTTACAAGCACGTGGGAGGGAAATGGCAAGGGTACGGTTGATGGGTATTTGCAGGGGGACGTTACCAGTGACAACAAGGCATGCACAAGACATACTAACACCGGTTAGTGTCTTCAGTGAATTGCAACAATCAGAAGAAGGTGTAGACATGTTGACATTGTTTTGGGTGATGAAATTTAGGCATGGCATGACAGTGTTGAGCATATTGCTGGTGCACGGTGTTGTAATCTGCCCATAAACCTGCACAACTGAAATCAACAAGAACAAAGTCGATAGCATTGTTATGCGGTTCAAAGACTTAATTCCCGATCCCTCCATGGTATGTGATTACTCTGGCTGAGAGATTGTTGCAGAGAAGAATGAGAGAAATGAAACTAAAGCTCTGTTGTGTTGGTGGTACTTGGAGTTCATGTGGTTTGAAAAGATTTATAGAGGGGTTTGAGTACAGAGGAGGGAAAAACAGGTGGATTAGAAGATCACCAACTTTAACTAACTAGTGATAAGAGAGACTATTTTAGGGAGTTGTTAAGTAGCACATATGCTCCTTGAGCAGTCAAACTTGAACAGTTCAATCAAGATAACATTAATAACTTCCACTAGTGCAACATTATTATCCAAAATACGAAGAATCAGATTTTTTCTCCTCTATGAATCAATATTGATCAGAATTCAGAAACGTCCCCACAGGAACAGTGCACTTATCTTTGCATTTTGGTCCATCCTTATACTTACGCCAATTGACTTTTTTTGTTACTGTCGTTCTCCTCCAACCCCTACTTCAGTCGAGCTGAAACTTTAAGGGAATGTGTGTTACGTGAATAAGAACATATCAATATTATGAGCTCGATCCAACAGTTGTATAACTTGTATTACTTTACTGTGTTCTGTAGTGTTTGGTTGGAACCTTCTATTGTTCTGATTGAGCTGAAATTTCAGTTCAATGCCAATGAAACAAGCAAGCTTAAGTACTTGGGAGGGGTTTGAATCCCGATAGCCCTAAATTGTTTTTACAGTTGTTTTTTGCAAGGACAAAATGGTGCACCGTTGTGTGTTACAATTATACAATTATGATTTTCTCTGTCATGAACCCTATATGCCCAATACACCCACACGCAACTTATTATCAATCAAAAGTGTCTTTGCAGCAGCAGATTACTAATGGTGATTCCGATGACATTGCCCTAATGGATGGTGACTAAAAGTCTAAACCTCGATGAAGACTGCGCAGACTCTTTTTTTTTTTTTTTTTTATTTTTATTTTCTTTAACTTCTGTTGTGAAGAGTTCCTCAATCATATTTTAAGCCCTAGGATTAAAGCAATCATATTGACTCTAGATTGGAAATGGTCCTATAATTCAACAACCATTTTGTCCTATGATTGGAACCTTCCAACAGGGCTGTCAATTAAAGAGTACTGATTCCTTTCTAACAGTGTGTCTTCCAACACACCAGTCTATAGACCTAATTGATATTCTAACACTGTTTTATATGGTGCCACGTCTACATCGTGGCTTATTAATTACAAAGTATAAGATTAACCGTTAAAATATTCACAATCTAAACTAACACCTATTTTATGAAGGGAGTGGTTAAAAGCATCGCGAAACTTCTTAGGAAATGTTTATCTGGCAAACTTTTCAATATTGAACTAAATCAAACATCAGCAAGAAGCCGAAAACAATATTCAAAGGATTAAAAACCTCTTCAACAGAAGATGATTTGTACACGTTACACTAGTCTGATCGTATTTTTCTTCTTCAAGTCTTAGTTTGAATTGATCATCAAAGTTTCCAGACTGAATTTTTGATTGTTTACCAAATATTATGTAAAGTAGGAAAAGTAGGCCACCCACATAACCCTTTCAAATTTGACTCTTCATCGTCTCTTCCTTTATATAACAAACTCTTATTTTTCATTTCCATTCACAAACAAAGCTCAAAAACATTCTCAAATCCCATATCTGTAAACCTCATTAAGGATTTTGTGTTCTATAATCTATTGGCTCTTAAAATGGAAGTGGGTCTTGCAGCGTTCCTAGTGACTATGCTATTCGTGGGAACTAATGCTCAATCGGGTTGCACTAATGTGCTTATTAGCTTGTCCCCGTGTCTGAACTACATTACAGGGAACTCATCAACACCATCTCCTTCTTGTTGCTCACAACTTCAGACTGTTGTTGGGTCACAGCCTCAGTGCTTGTGTGCTGCGCTTAACATGGGGGGTGCTCAATTGGGATCAATATCAACCAGACTTTAGCTCTGCAACTCCCCAATGCTTGTAACGTCCAAACTCCACCCATCAGCCGATGCAATGGTAAGATTAAAAAAAATTCACTAATTCAGATTTAAATTTTGAGATTGTTCGGAACGAAACATCTTATTCAGTACTTTCCTGTCAAACAGCTAGTTCTCCTGCGGGTGCTCCAACAGGATCAGCAGACATACCTAGCTCATCAGTGCCAGGTATGACATGTTCAAGAGTCGAGACACTTTTTTTTAACTTTTTGTTGTCGACCTAGAAGATATTTGAACAGTTCTTGCATTATTACATGATTTTAAACATGGTTACAGCGATCTCTTTTATGAAGTTTGCTTGCTCTCCTTCCTAAAATGTTCATTGGTATTTTTGAATGTGTGGTGTGCAGGAGATGGATCTAAGAATACCCCTTCAAACAATAAATCAGATCGAAGCTTATCCACAATGTCCTTTTCTCTGCTACTTTCCCTTCTCTTCCTTGTGTCGTATGCTTCAACCTAGACCAGCTTTCCCTATTGAATCTCTACCACATTGCTCGTGTCCTACATATATATAGGAATGCGCTTTTATTATACTTGGCTTCCAATATTATTAAAATTTTGATGTACTTAAATACAATATACTCCTTATACCTCTTGTTGGGTTGGTTTGGTTTCTATACATGAATACAGTGCATTTTGAGTTCTTGTTAAGTGCCTCTCATATCAAGGATAGATGCAGGTTTATAAAAAAGGTTTTTGACAAGGATGCATAGTTAAACAGTAGACAGCAAGATCTTCATCACAAAACATAATAAGTGTTACCCAACTCTATCGCATACATTTCTTTATATCAATGATTTTACAAGACATGTAAACTTTATATAAGCAAGAAGAACATACAACCGAGAACTCCAACCCCATATGATTTCCAACATAAAACAGCAATCCAGTTAGGAAACAGAACAAATATAATACAACAGAAACAAGAATTAATCATGCTAGTATGTTACTTCATTATGTATATTGTAGGGAATAAAACCAAATAGATAAATGGTTGAAAACCCGCATTAGGATACTCTTGAAGTTGTTGCTCGAAAAATCTAATACTCAAAACATTTGAACTTATTGGTAGAACATTACAAGACATATTTTGATTCAAGTAATGAATTACCTGCCTAAATGAACAATAAGTGATCTTATCTGCCCAACATAGTTAAGGTTAACTAACAACAAAACCCATTTTTGCACCCTAATCAAAACAATTCTTACCAATTGGGACAACACGAATGCATTTGAATTATACCAACATGACTCTTAACACATGGCTTGTAAGTTAGAAGCTTCAGTTCTGGGGTACACGAGCTGGGAATGACCAAAATGCAAATCTGCTAAAATAGATCTGGCAACTTAATGAAAGCTCCAGTAATTCGGAGCAGGAAATTTACAACCTCTTTAGCAATTTGAAGCAATTTCAAGTGTGAGAACGTGACAGTACAAACTCTTCTAATTTTTCCCATACTTCAAGCGCAGCAGCTCTGTCCTGGTGTCTCTTATTTTTGCTGATCTGCATGTTCGAAAAGACATCATAATCCATGTACCCAAAATGTCAGAAAACATAAAGATGAAAATAAAGCAGAGAAATAAAAAATCAATCAGAAGATGCATGTACTTACGGAGATGATTTTCACATTCCACTGTTTCACAATCTTGGCAGACTCCACGCTATCATCTTCAAAGCGCATGTAAAAGCCTATAACTGCAAGAGATTCAAACACGCTTTCTTCAGTATAAATTTCTGCAAGTTCTTAACTGTACTTAGACAGGATTCACTGCAGTAAAACTATTCAGAGTACTTTTTTTATCAATCAAAAGCAGAGGCAAGATATTAGATTTGGGAAAAAGAAAGAACCGGTACAACCTTGTGACTGAGAAGGTCACAAGGCAATGATCTGCAGCTTACAAGCTAGTAGAAGTTTAGAACCTGAAAGGGATATCCCAATCCAACATACAAATTTGAAAATTTACCCTAGTGGTCACCCCTCAGATGATGCCCTAGTGCCAAACTAAGGCTTGAATATCTATACAAATGATAAAATGGTTCTTGATTCCATTAAAGATCCTATTATTTCTCTCCTTCCAGATTAGCCAAAAAGTGGCCAACAAAATTCTAATCCACAGCCAAGCACCTCTAATGGAGACCTTATCCTTCTGCCATGCAGCACCCAGTGAAGGAGAGGAGCAAGAGCCAAGCAGCACCCATACTTGAATACAAAATTCCATAATCAGCATACTCGGGATGAACAAAGAAGCTTTATACACACCAGAAACAAACTATCACCAGAGGGTTACAAAAGATTTTCAACTGATCCCTCAATGATTCATTCCATCATAGGACAATAGACACTAACCATTCAACATCAGGAAAGCAAATATAATATATCATATACTATACAAGGACACGCCAAGTTAAA
This sequence comes from Berberis thunbergii, assembly GCA_003290165.1. Classification (NCBI taxonomy): domain Eukaryota; kingdom Viridiplantae; phylum Streptophyta; class Magnoliopsida; order Ranunculales; family Berberidaceae; genus Berberis; species Berberis thunbergii. The sequence goes on along the minus strand of QNQO01007005.1, from coordinate 82,390 downwards.
GGGGCCCCTGCATCAGATATAGTCATAGACGCAGACACAACAATAATATCCCGGGACAAACATCCAATCAAATCTGTTTTCGGTAAAGTCAAAACAAAAGACCATATGTCATATGAAGATGGTAGAAATCAGAAAACTGATATAGAGAATCACTTATGCTACTCATTCCTACATAGGCGCATTGACTAATAGTCATTATATAAAAAAATTAACGTTTCTCCCCACCTTCTGACAACTTATAAGATGGAACCACAGAGGAAGCCTACTTATAGCACTGAGTAAAACCCCACACGCCGCATAACCAGCCAGCTAGAGTAGTTAAATTAAGTAGTAAACTGGTCCATGCATCCGGTGACAAAAAAAAGTGGTTGTGGGACTCTAAATTGCAAGGCTATAGGAATTCTTTAGATATGGTAGGGGAGTCCCTTGAGATGTGTGTTCCTCAAGATGTTATGGCACGACTGAGTGTAGTAGTACTCAACACCATAAAGGGTATTGGGAGTTTAAGGACAAAATATGGCTTTTACTGATCCAGGAAGACTACCTCAGTTTTCATTGTAAATTGAGGATCCTGTTGAGTTAAAAATTTATTTTTTAAAATCGATTGAGCTTTACTTGAGCTGAAATTTTTAGGAAAATTACGAAGCAATACCAGAAACATGTCAAAAGTTTGAAACGAGTCGACATTGTTCCTTGAGATACATGTTTTAGGTCCCCGCCAATATCTTGATAAATGGTCTTTATGAGTGTTTAAGGACCACTTTCGGGTGGCCTTCGACAATGGGCGCTAGCCGGCCCTCGCTTCGTTGGCTTCGTAATATTAATAGAGAATTCTTTTATCCCACTTAGCGTAAATCTTAAGACATGCATGTCGAAACGAGTTGAAACTTCGATACATTGTATTTGATGATAGTCTTTATTTTTCTCAAATTTTCAGCTCAAAAGGAACTCAAATGATATAGTTTTCATTTAGTCATGTATATGTAGGGTCTTTAATTTAGAATGAAATGATTAGTAAAAGTCAGCTTTTGTCACTAATATGCCAATACCTATTATAATAATTTATAATTTATTTATAATCGATGAGCATATGGTATTGTCGCGCAGATCTAAAGAGCTAAACATGACAAAAGAGGATTTTCTAATTGTGTGCAGTGTGTTTAAATCTCTTTCTCTATCTTTCTAGCAACTTTTCAACCATTCATTAATGTGTCTGAATGCAAATTATATCTCATCTAAATGTATCAATTGCTTCTAGAGGAAGGACTCTGACTTAGTGTGTGACATTTCTTGTTTCAATGTCCGTTAACTTTCCATTTTCCTTCTACCAATAGAAAATGAAAATGTTGTTTCTCCCTTTCTTAGATGATGTTTAATTTCGTGAATCATCATCAAATCTTTTGTTACAATATTAACCAATGCACAAAAAGCTTATGCCTTATGCTGCTAAGTCATGGTCCAAGTTCCTTGAAACTATTTATTCAAAAGCAAAAGTGCCACATTCAAAAATCAAATTGCTTAATTTAGAAGATAGATTACTTACTTTATTGAAGATCTCAACATGATCCTTAAAAGGCCAATCTTTGAACTGCCACTCCTTCCCCAAAACAAAAACTGCAACCACTCTATCCCAATCCTCCGCCTTCAACGACGAAGGCTTATCCCTAACCTCATAAGCTGTCACCACACGATCCCTACTAAACTTCTTCTGCACCGTCACACAATCCGGCTTCGCCCCTTTCATTTGCTTCACTTTCACATCCGTCGGAATGTACACCCCATCCTCCAAAAACTCCTTAACATTATAAATGGTAATCAAAGTTTGGAATGCACTTGGCACCAGAATTATTGGCACACCCTCCCCAATCTTACTCCCCTTCAACATCTTCGGCTTCGGGGTCAACTCATACCCCGATTCCTCCCCAAAGCCGCGATCATCCGACCCCATTAACCTACTCTTTGCCACTAAGCCATCCTTCCTCTGTTGCGACTCGATCCTCTGCCTCTCCTCCTCCCTCTTGATTGAGCCCACAAGTAGACTATAAAAGTCCCTATTTTTACACTCCAACAATGCTTCTCTGTCTTTCAATGGCCTCTCAATTGCCTTAATCATTGTAACATAATCGACCTTCTCCAAAACCCTAGCTCCCCCCGCAAACTTGTCATCCTCCTCCGTATCCACCACCTCCGCCCCCTCCAACAACCCAGGCTCGTCGGGCCGATACTCTTCGACATCGAGCCCTGCACCCACGCCCACACCCAGCACGAATTCGATGGCGTCGTTGGACAAGACCCTTCCTTGGAGATATTCAAGCAAGGGTTTTCGATCGGGAAGAGTGACAGAGGGGATTTTGTGGGTTCGGGCGTTTTGAAGATACTCAGTGTGCTTGATTTGGTGGTTCTTGATGTAATAAACAAGTGTTTCGAGGGTGTAGAGATTGCCCTGTTTGGATCTATAAGCGGTGTCGGCTGAACAGGGGAAGATGTAGTCGGAACCGAAGCGGAACTCGTCGCCCACTCGGACGATTTTGTCTAATTCGCCGCGCACTGTGAAGTCGCGGAGTGCCGAGAGAGGGTCCATTGCGAATTTGAATTTGAATATGAGGGATTTGGAAGGTGGGTTTGTGGTGATGTGAGAGAGGGTTTCGTTTTGTGATGTCTCGTGAGCGCGGGATGGATGTTGTATCGGGATTGTGTTGTGCTGCAGAGAGAGTGTGACGAGTGAGGACGACGACTCAACACTCGACACTCAACGAAGAGAGATCTCTCTCGCGCAATCTAACTTCGTTCTTGCGCTGGCCTGACTTGTGTTTGCAAGGTACAGGTGATGTCACAGCTTGGAAATCTTGCTCCTAGTTTCTATTTTGCTAATCATATGCTAAAGAAAGGGTGTGTTTGATTTTCTGAAAATTACAGGGAGTATTCAATCATGGATTTTAATAGAGTCTGAAAGACTTGAAATCTCATGGATTTTAATAGAGTCTAAAAGACTTTACAGAATTCACTGGATTTTAATGAATTTTAAGTGACTGGATTTTGTAAATTTACAGAATCCACTGAATTTTAATAGATTTTTATTATTGGATTTTCTGAATTTTATAAAGGATTGTTATGGATTTTAATGGATTGTTATTATTGGATTTTTAGTATTAGACTAAAATGCTCATTCTCATCTGCTGCTAATTCACTTATGTCATTAGCAAGGATAGCAAGGACGGGAAGAGGATTGGGTTGGTTTTTTAAGTAACGCCGGCTCGAGCCTACCTTTTCCATTCTCTGTCTCATGATAATACACACTTTAGTAATAAACCCAACAAATAAACCTGACAAACTTGATAAACAAAAAAAATATATTGATGGACAAAACTTAATTTTGTCTTTTCCACAAAAAGATCACATTTCTAAGCGCCATATCCATCTCATCCTACAAGTTTCAACATCATACATAACTTTCGGAATGTAATGATATTACTTTTAGCATGTTTATGTATTACTTTCATGTATCCATAAATTCTTTTAAAATGTCTAAACCAAATAGTTTAATGAATGAGATTAAAAGCACTGATCGAAAAGAAAAAATTATATTAGTAATAGGAATGTTGTTATTAATCAATATTCTCATTTACATGAAATTCAACATTCTCTCAAAAAATGGAGGAAGAAAAAGATAAATGTGTGGTAGTTTTGGAAATAAAAATAAAAAAAATATAAGAATATTGATAAAGAAAGTATATTGGATAAACACAAGGCCTTAAGTAAGGTAAGCCAAACACATTCTCAACATATCTCACATGCACTCACCAACCCTTTGTTTCCAAACAGGTTCCTTCATGACATAATGAATTGCACCAACTCTCTGATTCCAAACAAGTTCCTTCATGACAAAAGGAATTGTGTGTAAGGACCATTTCCTAATTCATGTTTTTTTTTCCCACATTATTACGATAAGTAGCTATTTTCAAAGTTATATTTTTGTAAAGTAGAGAGTTGTCATACACCCTAATGTGTCATAAACTGCCCATCAAAAAAGAACCTGCATTTGCCATAATAGCTCGCACATCTGCAAAATCAACATTCACCAAACCTGGTATCTGCAATGAGAACCCACCACCAATTATTCAACAAGAAAATATTATGTATCACATTTTGTGAATGGTATTAAAACACAATCACGAAAATTCCAGCTTGCTTGTAGTGAATAAATGGTATAGAACAGGAATACAATTAAGACAGCACTAATGAATTTTCCATACTGACACTGCAGAAGTTGAGGTGTCACAATTGAAGTACAGATTCAATTAAACAATTATAGAATCAAACCTATGTCTCCCATACATTTAGACCATACATGAAGGGAGGGGATTCCGTTAAAAAATTATAACATCACATAGTGCACGTACTGTAATGATATCAAAGATGCCGCGAACACCTTGCCTAAGTATATCATCAGCCAAGTTAAATGGCTCCGTTACAGGAGTGGCAGGGGAAACTGCGGTCAACAACTTATCATTTGGAATGACAATCAGTGTGTCAACATTGTCTCTTAAAGCTGCAATTCCTTCATGTGCTTGAACTGCTCGCCTTCATCCCTCAAAAGAGAATGGGGTTGTAACAATACCAACAGTTAGGATCCCCATCGACTTTGCAATACCTGCAATAACTGGTGCTGCACCTGTGGCAGTTCCACCGCCCATTCCAGCCTACATTAACCACTTTGGAATGAATAATTAGGAAAAACAACAACATATGAGAGAAGCCCATCAGAAAATGAATGGATCTCAAGTGAAAGGTGGTATCTTTATTCTGTATAATACTGACAAATTGCAAAGATTCTTCATTTTAGTAGAATTCTAAGGCCATGCATGTTCCCAAAGTGGCTCAAATGCAGGCCATGTCTTCATTCCTTGAACAATTTGTTAATTGAATGATATGAGAGGGCGCCCCCATTTAAACTCTAATTCTATCAAAACTGAATTTACTGAAATGGTAGTGAGTAATTGAATTTCATAGTTATTGCAGACATACCGTTACAAAAACCATGTCAGAACCATCAAGTGCCTCCTCTATTGCTTCTCTGCTTTCCTTGGCAGCACTTGTGCCAACATTCGGGTTCCCGCCGGCACCTAGACCCCTGGTTACCTCTTTGCCTATTTGCAAACGGTTCTCTGGAAATACAGGTGACGTCCTCATTGCTTGAACATCCGTGTTAACTACCCAAAACTCTACACCATTCATGGAACTCTGGATCATTCTATTAACAGCATTTGACCCACCACCCCCAACACCAATAACCTTTATTTTTGCTTCATTGTAATTATTTGGACTAGTAACATCTCCGAAGCTCTCGGTCGCATTGTCACCAAACAAATCATCCTTTTTGGGGCTAGTAATTTTGTCACTGCCCTGACCTCCCCTAAGCAGATTGATTCCAGCATGTGAATTAAGATAAGGGCCTTGACAATGATATGGATCTACACTGAAGTTGTTGGTTGAAGATCTTACAAGAAGCGAATTCAATGTGATTTTTTGGTCAAGACCCCACAGGTTGTTCTTCTCATCAAACATCTTCAGGGAGCTAACTTTATTAGACCGAATATCAATAGAATCTCTACCACCAATAATGGCTGATGAGTTCACTAAACTGTGAGTGTCAGAAGGTGAAAAACAAGACAGATGAGTTGCCATCATAAACAAGAAAAAACCCCAAATCTCTACAACTCCAATAAATGTAATGGTGCTCTAAAAATTCAAAACCCCAATTGCTCAAATGTATGTAATTCCATCAGAAAGCTTCATTTTAACACCTGCTCATCAAAATGCAAACAGTCACTTAAAAATCCAAACTTTCTAATTACCCATGAAGCAAAATCAACAAAATCCAAAGCATTCAATGTAATATCAATCCAAACAGGTACACTAAGCTTTTTCATTCAAGATCTGTTCAATGCAACCAATTAACCCGAAAAATCACCCAACCCGTAGAAGTAGAAAGCAACATAAAGAGACCCAGAAAGCAAAACACAAACAAAATGCAAACCCCCAGAGTCCAAACACCCTCAAATCATCAAAAAATGCAGAAATTGAGAAACGGGTATTGAAGGAAACAGGTGGAAAGTTGAAGTACCAGTGACAATTGTGAAGTACCATAGTGAGTGAGCATTGCAAGTATTTCCTTAAAAGGCAAAGCTGGAGAAGAAGAACTTTGGCTGCTTTGCTTTGCTGAACTAATAATGAGCGAACAAGTGAGTGTTTTGGGGGTTTCGGGGTTTGTTGAAAAGAGAAAGAGAAAGAACAGACGTTGAAAAAATCTCAAAAGATATGGATTTGAGGTGGATCTCTCTGTCTTTGATTGAAGACACAAACATGAATGGGGAAAGATTGAAGAGATGGGTAACTTCGGAGTGCTCATCTTTCGCTATTAGAGTAATGGATTGGATGAGATCAGTTTATTGATTACAGAGGACTGATTCTTTGCAGGTTGGTTTCAGGTACAGGGCACAAAACAGAGTAAAGAAGCGAATGGGAAAAGGAAGAAAGGCCATGGCTGCTTCTGCTGTGGCCACAGCCACCTCGATTACTCTCCCCTGCTCCACATTCTCCATAACAATCAGTTTTGCTTCATTATTCAGCTGTTGTGGAGTCACCACCACTGGTGGTTCTTGATTTGAAGACCCTTTTCGAAAAATCCATCTTCTTTTCTCCCTCTCCTGCACAAAATCAAACAAACCCAAAAAACTCAATAAAAACAACACAACCCCATTTCTCCCAATCCAATGAAAAGTTCAAAAACAGCATAATTCGCACCTTTGCTCCTTCAAGATCAGGTTCGTCTTTCTTCTTGAAAGCCCTCTTCTGCACAACGTGAGAAAGCAAGCAACCTGAGGTTCTTGCGAGTTCTTCATCAAATGAGATCCCTTCAAATGATGGAAATCTGGTCAAGACAATCGAATAGATGAGCAACTAGCGAGATCTTGTGGCAGAGGAACCACTAGCAAGCCCTAGGTGTTGGTGGGAGAGATGAAGAAGAGATTGAAATACGAGGGGTAGAGGCCGGATTTGAAAAGGGTTTTGTTATTTATACCTTCCATGCATAAATCCTTCAAAGTCCCTCAAAGTCTATCAAGTCAACAAATCCATTAAAATCCACTGTTATTTGAATACCCCTAGATTTCATTGTATTGTTTAAAATCCATGATTGAATACCCCATGATTTTAATGGATTATAAAACAATCATTTAAAATCTATATTTGAATACCGCTAGATTTCATTGTATTGTTTTAAATCCTTAATTGAATACCCCTATATTTTAATGGACTTTAAAATCTTTCAGAATCTATTAAAATACATGATTGAATACCCCCCCTCATAGAAAACAAAGTTTTCAATAAAAAAAATTTAATAAAATAAACTGTTGTAAAGTTTTTCATAGTATTTTTTTCCACTGTTTGATTTTTCAAAGAAAAAATTTGTGATAAAGTTTTCCACAGGGAATTTTTTTTCCACTGTTGATTTGTTTTAGGCATATATCAAATAAATTGAACATGCATCATATAAATTTAAAACATTGATGATATACTACACATTAACATTTCTTGTAAGTAATGCACGTCAACTAAAAACATATAAAAATCGTCTACTTTTTAAATTAATTATACTAAATTATCTTAATAACCAAGTTTCCTCATTGACCACTCTCTTTTTTTCTTTAAGGTTTAGGGTTAAGAAAGTGTGGATCAAAGTTGGTTTATCTCCAAACAAGTCTAGAGCATCTAAGACCTTCGTCCTTGATACGTTTTTAACAACTCTTAAACTTGAAGTCAATCGATCACAATCGTCTCCTTTCAACGAGTTAGCAACCTCTTTGATTGCATTCACCAACATATCGAGTTTGGAATCAAACTCTCCATTAGATGACAACCTCTTGCGTTTCTCAGAAAATACGAGACGATTCATTGATAAAGATTCAGAAGAGCGAGATACATGGTCATCCAAGTCTATCACTAACATCATCTGTTACACAAATTTTTAGCATTATTTGTCACATAACACAATTATGTCAACAATGAATAAAAATCTAACAACACCGATGATTTAAATATTATATGCAATTTTAGATGTTTGATGGATGCAGTATTCAAAACACATTATACTAGAAAATTTTAATTTTTCAAATATTACAAATCCTAATTTTGAAAACATGCACAAAGGACCACATATAACCTGCAGCTGGATGGATGTTTTGTGTTTCTATAGCCCTATCCCCCATCTCAATTAGTTTCGCCTGAGGATGTATGCAAATTAAACTAGTTTCACCCTTCCCTAAGTTTGAATAAATTTACAAAAGTTTAAGCTTCAACGTTGTTTCTTTGTCTACCTCCAGAAACATCTCAGGTCTCTGTCAAGGCAGAGTAAACCCACATAACAGATGAGCCAGATTAAATTATAAACCTTGGTTTCTTCCAGACACCATATACATGAATGCACTTCCTTCCTCTGTATAGGAATAAACTCTAAAAGATCTAGATGGATTTCAAGAAGAAGAAAGCCTTGTTCTCAAAAGGGAATAGGGTCATGGTGCTAAAATACCTTAGGGCACTCCAAATGGTTCTATCCACTTTACATAGAGATGGTGAAAATTCCTGGTCCTAGCAAATAACCACTCTATTCCACTTACTCAAATATTTCAATCTTCTTCCATATAGACCAGATTCTTCAATCGAATTTCACACCCCTGCACCAATGTGTAATGTTGGTTTCTTAGTCATCCTCGACTTAGAAGCGTTTCTTAGATAACTAGGATTCTCCAACCTAGTGCTCATCCATGTATCTCTCCAATACAGCACAGACATACACAGAGTTATTGAAATTATCACAAAAAATACATATTCCCTAATATCTACTTCTAGATTTCATTTACATACTTGGGTTTATCAGTTTCGAATTTTCGATCAGAAATGTAACCTATTTCATCATTGGGTATGCAACATTTCCTTATCAAAGTGAAATCAAGTTACATTTAATCTACCTAAAAGGCTAAAAACATGTCCTTCAAACTAATAAAAAAGCATCCCTTTCTTCCAGCAGTCTTGTTGGAACGTCTGCCCATACAAACAGGAAAAGAAATCCATATCCTTCGCACTGGTTCTTTAGGCTTCACTTCAAATGGAAAAGAGCTTGGAAAAGTAAAGAATGCACTCTTATCCAACAACCCAGACCCTGCAAACCATCATATTGTGTTACTAACTTATCCAGCAAATAAAAAACATGGTGAAGAAACAATGAAATCAATATTATTGTGAAGAGCAATGGTTTTGGGACAGCTGAGGCAAACTGCATTTGAGAATTTGTGCAGAATTGCTCCAAATGTTCTAATCGAAGTGCCTATTGTGTCTGCTCCAGGAGATTTTTGGGAATACCAATTTAATACACTTGTATTCTCTAGCAATCACTCATTGCAAGATAATATACTAGTTCCCATGCTTCAAGATAACAAATTCTCTAGTACCCATACATTAGATAATCTGTAGAGCTTCTTTCATTTCTCATTTGAATAACAAGTGATGCTTCCAAATCTCATCCTTCTAAGAGTTTGACCTGCAAAACAGATGTTAGACTGCCAAGTACTATCTTTTTGGTGGTTGAAGGCACTCCGATGCTTAAGTCAACAACTTTGTTTGAAGAAGGAAATAAATTCGGACAAAACTCAGTGACACACTAAAATAGTCTTTCTTCTACACCGTACACATGTCATGATGATCTCGAGAAATGATGGGCCCAAGCGGTTCCAAGCCCGCACAATGCAATCTGTTAGACAAACCCAAATCATTACAGTCTGTTAAGCCCACGTGTCTCACAACTATCCTCAATACTCGTAAGCCCTGCTAAGGCAAGTACGTCGAAGATCAGATTCAGACAATCAAGATAACAACACTTTGCTTCCAACTAGGAAGCAAATACCAGAGTATATGTCGCACATGGAAACTTCTACACATGGACTACACTCTGATTGGGAACTATCTCCAAATATCTAGGAGAACGAGTCTAACAGGGAAAATTTTCTTCAAATCACAACTCCAAATTAGAAAAGGATCTCCACGAAGATCTTATTCCCTAAACTATGCCATTGATGACCTGATCGAACCAAGACTCTAACTCTATAATAAGACATGAGGTTGGTAAGCTAAGGTACGCTAAAAATTCCATGTTTACAGCACTATGCCTTTCTCAGATCCCTGTCTGACTTTAGCATCGGAGTGCCATCGACCAACACAACAGTGGTATGTGGCTCACGTGCAGTCCTTGTGCAGGTCAATAAGTTAGTAGGTCAATGTCAAAGCAGGGAGCAAAAATCGATCACATCAGTTCGGCGCCGTCCGTGGGACGACAAAGTTCCTAACCTTTTACTAGTGTCATCTCTCTTCAGAATTCAAACAGATGGTGACCACCAGATCATGCAACAATGGAGAATAAGGGGACATGTCAAATGCTCAAACTAGTGTTATACCACCTCTCTCAGCGGTTCCGATAACACATGGGCATCAGGCTCACACCCCCGCGCCAACAATAGCTACGATATACCCCATGATATATTTGTAGTCGTTTCAAATACAATAGATCAGCAAAGTAGTGGAGGCTCTCATATAGCAAAACCCTCCACCTGCCAATCGAGATCAGGAGCAGCACATACCCCCATCTTTACAAGACAACAGAAAGTAAGCACAGGAGAGTCAAGCCCCTAGTTCTCACTGACTAGAGGAGGTGGTGCAGTTAACGTGGACCCGACCTTTAGGGTAGACAGGCTCGTTCCGCTGAACTCCCTCCGCCGAGGGGCTCACGACCCAAACGTGCTATACTGCCTCTCTATTCCACCGTTCATGGATCGCATCATGAACGAGGCTCTTCCAAAGAAGTTCAGCCTCCAAAGATCGACTTCTATGACGGGACCACTGACCCATTCGATCACTTGCGCCATTACCAGAACGTAATGGCGCTAAAAAAAGGTTTCGAGTCGGTGATATGCAGAACATTCCCTACTAGCCTAAAAAAGTCAGCACTAACATGGTTCCACAGCCTCCTGCCAAAGTCAATCGACTCATTTGAAATGTTGGCCAAAGAATTTCTGATGCGCTTTGTGGGAAGCCAGCAGATCTAAAAAGGCCCACATTGCATACTCTCTCTGAGACAAAAATTCAATGAAATGCTAAGAGAGTGCAGTTCGAGGCAAAATGGGCCTTACTTACTAAATCTCAAGTTGCTGAGATCATTGCTCGTGCTGCTCCTGTTGATGTTAATGATGCTAGCATTGATGGAAAAGTGAGCTCCGACAAGGAAGTTTTGGATCTCAATGCTCCTATTAGCATTTGTGTTGCTGGTCCGACCACCAAAAAGAGGGAGCTTCTGAGGCTTGCCAATCCGTCGAAGCAATTGGCGATAAGCCCTGGCTGTGTTCCCAAGAAGAAAGGAATTTTCGGTTCCACTCTTGATACTACTCAGACTGCTCCTTGTCTGAGTTTTTTTACAATGAAGGTAGGAAAAATATGGTCTTTCTCTCGAGGATATAAATCTGGCGATGGAAAAGAGTAAGAAGGAAATAACTATCCATTGGACAATAATGAGAATAAGCTCCTTTCACCTTATGGTGTGCCTGACATCATTGAGTTGTCCGATGATGACCCTCGAGTTATTGACATCAAGATGTTTTAGCTTGTTAAGGAGCAGTCTAAGGATCCAAATACGACAAAGACTCTGTCCGACTTCGAATTTGATCATTGATGCAAACATGAGGTGTAATACCCATACATTTTCACTGTTCTTATAAATATGTTTGTAATTAAAGTGTTTCAATTTATTATTTTTTATTCTAATTAAAATATTATATATACTCAAGTAACAACCTCGTATCTATGCATATTTGATGTATGACCTTGTATGATGTGAAATTTTTTATTTAAGTATAGGATTTGAATAACTTATAATCTGAAAATGTATATTTTTTTTTAAATCTTATTTCTTTTGCCAATTTGTATTTTTTAAAAATTCACATTGTTTTCTTACCTTTCGAATCTCGGGACGAGATTCTTTGAGGTGTGTATATTGTAATACCCGCCTACACAAATATAAATAATATTTACTTATAATTTTGTAATGTATTATAATTTTATAATGTGTAAAACTTGTTTTATTTTTAGTGGTTAAATGAGTAGAAAGTGTGTGCACATTTAGCAAAAAAATAAAATTAGGAAACCCTAATTAGAGCTTTATAAAAGAGTTTGAAAAACATTGCCTCATTCTTTTCTTTTACAAACACAAAATAATGGGAGGAACTTACCTAAAGAATTAGGGGAAAGATGTGAAACAAGAGGAAGAAGAAGAAGAAAAATAATGCTTAACACCAGTGAGTCTTCTTCTTTCTCTTTTACTTTTTTAGATTAATCAATTGATTAAGGTTAGGGTTTAATACAAATATAAATATGAAATATGAAATTTTTATTGTATTTTTGTAGGAATTGGTTGAGTTAAAAGAGAAAACCTACAACTAGGTTTTTATTTAAATCCCGTAATAAATACAACTTTGCGCAGTCTTAGTATTTTCAGTGGATCGAGACTTTCTAGAAGTCAGAATACCTTCATTTGAAAAACATACCATTGGTTTGGAGTTCATCCAACGGTTAGATCTCCCTCGAGGCATAAACAAATGTTACTGATTGAATTTTAGAAATTCATGTATATAAAAGTTTTGGTAGAAATTAATGAGTTTTCCTCCATTCTCTTTTCATATATTTTTGCTTGGTAATTTTTTTTAAGTGATATGGATTTTTTTATACCTAATAAGCTTGAAAATTATATTTGGGATGAAGTTGAATTTGAGAAATCAAGATCGGAAACATTTTTCAATTATAAGCTAAAACTTGTTTGTGTATTCTATCAGTCTTGATTTTGTGCAGTTTTTCTATGCTGGTTTTGATTGGGTTAGGTTGTACTATATCAAAACTTTTTTTGTTAGAGTCTAGTTTCTAAAGGATTTTACGGTATCAAAATTTGAATTTTGTGCGGAAATATATACTTGTTTTAGTGATAAGAGGTAAATCTGGACGAATGCTGACAGATGACCTGTTTGTTAAAAACATATGTAATGTTACAGACATAATCATGGGGTATGCTATATATGGTTGGAAACCTCTTTGTGTCTACTTTCTATAGCCTTTAACGGTAGTCAATTTAGAGTTCTGTACACATTTGAGTGATGACTTGTCAAGCTGTCTTAACTAGACAGCTTGTATATTTCATTATTGTTTAGAGGGTTATTTATCCGACTGTTTGGCGAATAAAACTAAGCTAGTTACAACTGAGTTGGGGGCTGTTTAAATTGATTAGGAAGTTGAAAGGCTTGGAGAGGGTTTGACTAGGTTTTGGTTGGGTAGTGAAACTGTAATTGAATGTTTCGGAGTGTGTGAATTGAATTGTTGCAGCAATCATCTTCCTCAACGCTTCCTTGGATGTGGAATGGGTAGTGGAGTTAAAACTTTGATTGTTTTATGAATGAATTGTTTTGTTTAATTTATTTCCATGGAGTGGTGATGTATGTAGAAGAATGTCGAAGACTTGATTTTGTTTTCTTCAAGTACACTGAATATGTAGGGATACAATACTTTTGGTATAGGAAATATATAATGATTGTGTGTTGTTTCAGAATTGATATTGTTGTCTTGTTAGCCTGTGCATCATGTAGAATGAATTGTTCAGTTTGGCTTGAATGTGTTATTACTCATGTCCAGATTGTCGACGCTCTTTGTATATTGTCCGAATTATTTTTCTTTACATATACACGAATGGAGGCAATGACTACTAAAGATTATGGCACTAATACTGATTGTGTAGTTTGGATTGTTATGCAAATTGACTTGCTAAAAAGTATCCTGGTATTGATTGGGTTTGATCCCTGTTGTGTTATGGAAAATTTATTTATGAAAAATGCTAGTTTTTCCAAAAGAATGGGTTAATATTGTGGTTGATTTATTTATGGTTGACAAAGTGTCATTATAAAAGAGTTTTGAGTTTTAGTTGATTTTTTATGCTCTTTTCCACAACTTCGAAAAACAAATTATTTTAGTATACAGACTTGCTTGTATACGTGTGATATAATTTTGTGTATGCAGACTTGCTTGCATAATAGTGCACCGTCCCATGTGAGTTTGGTAGTACGTGTAGTATTTAGGAAATGTTTGCCATGGATCGAATTTCGGGTGAGATGACATGTTCCTCGATGTGACACCCCATTTGGAACATGTACGCTCCTAGTGGTTTCGAAAGCAAAGGAGACACACTTGGGTGAGGTGTGTTCGGCACAAGGAGGATAGTGCGATTGTTTAAAAGAAGCGAGATTTTTGTATATGTGCATGATTGCCTTAAATGAAGAAACTAAATGCTCATTTGACCATTGAATGAGAACTATATGTCTTCCTATAGGTAGAAAATGTGTTTTGTTGATATTTTAATAATAGTCTAATATGACTATGTTTTGTATCGTTGTTTGAAAATAAATTGCATTTATGAGAATTGATAACTCATATATTTTATCCGTTTTTTTCTAACCGTTTCGTGCAAGATGGTAAGTCTACTAACAATTTTTGCAGGTCGAACTTACCATGTTCAACCTTCACTTTATAAGTGTTGGTAAAATAAATTTATATTTTAAGCATGATAAAACTGATTAGTATGTAAAGTTTGCCTCGTTGAAGAACTACAAGACTTTGAGTGTTATTTTCTTGTTTATGAAATTTTCATATTAAATCATGTAAATTATTTTATTTATAAGGATGAAGATTACTCATACCAGCTACCTCGCTGACCCAAATAAGTTTACGCTTCTTGGGTACGTTCTTATTGGAACGTAGCCATTTAGCCTTTCACAGGTTAGAAAGTCATTGAGGCGGCGATATGAAAGGTTTACTTGTGGAACAGAATCTCCAAAGAGTTAACCTGGTTAGAATTTTCATTTATATTAATTTTTTATTTATTTAATGTTTCTGTTGTTAAATTTTCACGTCTCAAGTTTTGAAAAAGCGGATAATCCTAATCCTACGTGGATATAAGGATTTTTTTTCATTTTTTCGAAAATCGAGGCATGACAAGAGATCACTGATCGTGGTCAGAGTTATAAGGCTCTTCATTTTCCTTCTTCTCCCACTCATGTTGATGACGCGGTGAAATTCCTTGTTCTTTCACCTGTCTGACTAACTTCTTCTGTTGCTGCCGCTACTGCCGCTTGTTCCACTCCTGGCATGACCGCTTCACAATGTAAGGACAAGAATGGTTTTTTATCATTACTGTTATTTCAACTGTTCTTCCGACCATTGGCTGTGGGTCCTTTGTACTTTCCGATCCCCAAGTTCTTCATCCACGAATTAGCTGGAAATAACCCAACTTGAAAGACATATGTATTAAGTCAGATGGGAATTTTACATGGTTTATTGAGATTGAAATGCATGATAGTGCACACAATTTAATCAGATAATGGCATAGGCGGACGGTGGAGAGGGATTTGATGCTTGTGTGGGAGCCTAGCAGTCATTTCGATCACGACCTCAAGGAGATAATCAAATTGGATGAATCACTTCACTATATGCTGGGGTGATGGCGTCAGACTATCAGATCACTTGTGGCCAGGTGGTTGCTTTTGGGAGGAAGATGACAATGAGTTACTGGTATTTTCTCATGTTTTCATCAGTTGGACATGTTGAAAGCATAGTGCGCAGAGTAGGAGAATGTAGTTGGGACTGATCAGGCATCTTTAAGAGGTGGAGACTGTGCGAGACAGATCCGCTGCTGAGCTTGAGTATTTGATGGTTGATTTGAACGGAGTCCGTGCTCGGTTGGACGAGGTAAAAATGAAGTTGTCTGTTGAAAAAACTGGTCATTATGAGGCCATGCGTTCTTTTATTGAGCAGTCGGTCAGCCATAAGGTTGTTGAGGAGTGAATGGAGCAGTTAAAACTACGCTTGACGATGTTAAGTCGGATGTTTCCACAATGTTGACCACCATTGAAGGGCATCTTATTTCGACCAAGAACGAGCTTGTTGCAACCAAAAACAAGTTGAAGATTGTGGAAGCGGAGGATTGGAGGAGAATTGTTGACGGACGAGCTGAACTTCTCAACTACATTGAGGGAAATGGTCTTGATTTGTCTAAGTATCGTGGTTAAGTCGACCAAGTTGAGCGAAAAAGGTTCGGGATCCACTAAGTGATTCGGTGGATGAAGAACCATCATTTCCTCATCCTTTCGATTTTGCTTCATCATCCATTCTTGTTGTCGAAGAAAGAGCTTTGTCTCCTACTACTACTGACGTTGTTGCCCCTCTTCCATCAAATGCTTCTACTGGTGATGTTTTGATCACCTCTATTGTTTCTTCTCCAACTGTTTTATCTTTTTCCCCAGATGTAACAAAATAGCTTTATAAATGAACAACTTTTCCCTTTTAATGTTCTAGCATCGTCTTTTGTTGTTTTTATTGCTTTCTGACTTGCACGTCCTTCCTTTGTAGTCGTAATTTATCTTGGATCAATCATGTTATCTCATCATACATGACAAGTGTGCGTTAATCTCGTTGCTTGTACTTTTTGTACTCTGGTAATTTAGGCTTATCTGTATTTCTGTTTTTGCGCTCGTTTGTTGACCATCAAAGTTTTTATTTCTTCTGCCTTATTGATCAGGCCATGAAGCTTTACTAGCTTTGATTTACTCGTTCAGACTTTTGCGTGTCTTCTTCGTTGTCGGATGCGTTGGCTACTCCAGAAGGTTTTTTTAGTAGGTGTGTCAAAGCTTTGGTGGATGTACTTTGTGGTCTGACGTGTTGATTGAGCCAAAAGGCTTTGTGAATACGTCTTGACTTATACGTCCAGACTTCTACTTTATGGTCCGACATATTAGTAGGTCAGGAGGTTTTTTACTAATGCATCTTGACTTAAACATCCAGGCTTTTACTTCGTGGTCCAACATATTAGTCGGATATAAGGTTTTACGAGTAAGTTGACTTGTTTGTCCCAACTTTTACTTCGTGGTCCGACATATCGGTCGGTCCGAATTTTTAGGAGTAAGTTGACTTGTTTGTCCCAACTTTTACTTCGTTGTCCGACATATCGGTCGGTCCGAAGTTTTACAAGTAAGTTGACTTGTTTGTCCCAACTTTTACTTCATGGTTGATTAGACCAGAAGTTTGTTGTTTGTATCTGACATATACGTCCTGACCTTTTGTTCATGGTTTGACATGTTAATTGCTTTGCATTGTCTTGCTTTGATGCTTTAATTTTACTGCTTGGACGTAAAAATGAGAGTTTAATCTCGGAGTGTTATTGATAGTCCCATTTCGGGTGTTTAACAATTTATTGTAGTAGTGGTCATTATCTTATCATAAGGCTACGTTATGCTGTAGGATCCGTTTGTGAATATGCATTGTGTTTCTCTGACTGCTGCTCGATTGATTTCGTTTCTTATGATGATAGGGGGTTGATTTCTGCGCGCCCTTGTTGTTTGGGGAGTATTCATGTCTAATTTTAGATCGGGTTTGGTTTCGTATTGCCATGGAGTGTGCTTTGGTGTTGCCTTTCCTTCCTGATTCTCCTATAATTTTGATAGTCTTTCGTTATGTATATTGTTGTCGTGAGGTAGTTATTAAACTCGGAATGCTTTTTTTTATCAAATCCTTGGGTGTGTGCTCTTGACATGTGAGTCTGGCGAGCGGAGTAGAATACAACACCGAATTGTCCAATCATGCTTACACCAGCATCAGCTGCCAAGGCTTCCATGAACTTTTAAATCAAGTTTCGTCAAATTTGTTTGTGTCGGTTCCGTTGTCAGTAACGGAGGAGGCGTTGTTGGCCTTGTCAGGGATAATGTGGATTAAGCTTGCATTCGTTAGTGAGGCCTTCAAACTCGATTGGTTGGTTGATATCCGCTTGAAGTGTTAATTTATCTGTGTTTCCCATTGTGAGTTGTTGTAGTGGCCCTTTTGGTCTCGTTCGATGATGGTGGAGCTCCTACTTCAATATATATCAGCTCGAGTTGGCGGTATCGTTGGTCGCTTCTTTGATGAGCCAGATTGTTCATTTCCTCCAGCTATGCAGTGCAGGGAGAATATCAGTTCTTTGGGTTGCTCTTTGGAACCCGCAGGGGCGTCCACCTTCTTTTTCCCTTTAGGCTGCTTATCTGGCAGCCCAACAAATTTTTCGAGTCTTCCTCTTTGAATTCAATGCTCGATTTTGTCTTTCAAATTGTAGCAGTCTTGGGTGTCGTGTTCATGATCCTTGTGGAAAGAGCGATATTTGCTCTTATTATGCCTCTCTGGGTCTCTTTTCATTTTGAGCAGCCAATTGATGTCTTCCCATTTTGCCACGGACTTTAGTATGCTCGCTCGACTCATTTTCAAGGTCGTGTATAGTTTATATGTCTTCTTCACCACACTTATCATCCGTTCATGCCTGGGCCTTGCAGATTGCAGCTTTTCGGGCTCCTAATGGTTGAGTTAAGATCTCTCGTTGGTCTGATGCATTTTTTACTGAGTGTTCTCCTCCCAAGGTCCGTTGTCTCTCCTTATTTCTTCTCTCATCTCTCGCCTCTTTGAGTGGCCTTCCCTATCAGATTTGTTCTTCTTCCTGGCGATCACCATCTCCTCTAGAGTGATGTGTTTTTGGGTCGTATTTAATAGGATCGCCATGTTCTTAGGGGGGTCTAGGTTCAGAGGACAAAAAAATGGTACCCTTTTTAGTCTAGTGGTGAAGGTGGCTATGGTCGTATTATTGTTGCGGCCGTCAATATTGGTCAACTCGTTAGTAAAACGAGTGGTATACTCCCTTATAGTTTCTTCGAGCTTCTACTTGATATGAAACAAGTAGTGTGGACCCTTTCTCATCCGCTGACCACAGATTAACCTCGTGATAAAATCAGTAGCTGGCACTTGAAAGGTGTCTATCGACCTTGGTGGCAGGTTGTTGAACCAATTCATTGCTGTGGAAGTGAGACTGGTTGAAAATGGTCGGCACGAAATAGACTCCGTGTTTTCTTTCACTATCGTGTGGTGGAAGTGTCGCAGATGGTATGTCGGATCGGTGGTGCCATCATACGCCTCAAACTTCGTGGAGTGAACTTTTTCGTTATGAGTCACCATGAGCGCGTCAGAAAAAGGTGATCTGTAACCTCGATCCTGAATGGTATTCGAGCAGGGGTCCCATCGCTTTGAGTGGGGACATCTTCAAGTTGTTCGCTGCTTTTAAGATTTACTTGTTGAAGTTCTACAAGAACTTCATTATTCTCTCAGATGCGGTTGGCAGAGTTTTGTTGAGGTAGTGCTTGGACATGGTTGGCGGATTGAGCACTCTCTTGGGTGAGTTTTTCCACCATCTTGATTAGACGATCCATTTGGGTCATGAGTTGGTTCGCGCACAAGGACCCGTGGCAGTGCCGTCAGATGTTTGGGCTACTAAAGGTTGTCGTTCTCTGTTGTCTGGCACAATTGGCTCGGTGTTTGTCGCTGGATTTGAAACGTGCACCGCTGGCAATGCAACTTCATCGGAGGAAGGATTGCTTTGGTTGTTGCTAGGTTGAGGGTCTGTAGAGTGTCCCATATGTTCTGAGAGCTTTTTAACCGCTGATCAAAACTGATGAAGCTTCCTACTGCAAACTTTCTTCTTGAAAGGAAACTGTCGTTCCCCATGGAAATCTGGTCTCCTATAAGTTTGACATGCAAAACAAATGTTAGATTGCCAGATACCAACTTTTTGGTGGTCGAAAACACTCTGATTCTCAAGTCAGTAACTCAGTTGGAGATGGAGATAAATCTGGACAGAACTCAATTAAAAATGCATATATTTGTCGAATGTTCTCTTTACCTTATATAATGATCGCCATTAATTTTCTGCGGGACTTAAGGACGTGAGACGCAACGAGGGGAGACATTCTTTATAACAGTCTCCTTCTTTATGAAGATACGTCTTTGGAGGTGTAACTCCTTCCATGACTCATTTTATTTGTAACGTTTCTCCTCTTTAAGTAGAACTTTATTGGACCTGAATTTTGGCCTCTGACTATGATTTATTCTGATGGGCCATGTTTGGGCTTTTTCGACTGGATTCACTCTTTCTAGGTTTTGTAAATCGTCTTGTCTTTGAAATATTCGATCCATCTATGCCATGGGTATAGTTGTAATAGCGGTCTATTTTATGTATAATCAAATGACATTTTCAGCCATCACTGGACAATTAAATCTTATTTTATGAAAAGGAGTCGACTCATAGGAAAGAAAAGTGTGTATGAAACCATATGGAAGGAAGAAGGTGTTTGTGTACTGTCTACTGTGTGATTTCTATGGTTAATTTAAAACTAATAAGTGTACTACAATGATGCGTGATGTTCACATAATTATAACATAATATAACTCATAATATATATTTGTTAGTGTTTCAAATAGTGTATTTTAGTTTAATTATTCTATTTTTGCATTTTTGTAGGATTTGGAGTTTAAATGACAAAAGTGCATTAGCGTGGTGAATTTGGAAATTCATAGACAAATTAACGAAATGGAGTGGGATACACTCAAGCCAAAGATTAAGAGAACCAAAGAAAAAAAGTTTTGAATAAAAGCAAGAAGATTTGAGTGCAATTTGCAAGTTCTTGAACATGCTTCAGTAATTTTATGATAACTTGAGCTGTAGACCTCGGCATTGGATGATTCTTAAAGCGTTGAAAAGAAGACTCGAAAGGCTAAAATTCATATGTTCATAACATTTCCATATTCGGGACTTATCAGGCTCGATTTTGGATATTCTTGAAGATAGTAAAATCTGGATAGATTTGGGCACGAAGGAAGAATGGAGAGCAAAACCGACTTTTCACATCATAGCTGGATTTAATTGGGTTTAGAAATGAAGCTTGAATCAGCAATTACTATTAGAATCCATGAGAAGCCCAAACAAAAAGGAATCTTAGTCTAATTGGCAATAGGAAGGAACACGTTTCTTTGAGTTTCCAAATTGGGACCAATGGAGATTTGATTTCCAATTAGGGTGGCCAATAAGAAGAGCTTTGTTTCCTTTTTAACACAAGGAAAATACGACAGCAACAAGGTGTTTTTGTTCTGGAACAGCACGCAACAAAAAAAAGAGTTTTTTTGGGGCTGAAAAAAAAACACAGAACGCAGCACAGAAAAAAAAAAAGTTGTCCAGGACAGCAGCCGAAACGCTGCAGTGCAACAGTGACAACGCAGCAGCAATGGACATGCAGAACAGCAGAAAATGCATTACAGGACAGCAGTAGAGTGCGTCGCTGATTCACCACGCGCTGCCATGCCGATGAAGCTCCACACCGTTGTTGCTGTCATCACCTTCACCATGCGTCACTAAACCCCACGCAAGGCGAAGAGGTGAACTCTTAGATGTAACACACTTAATTATTATTTTATTCGATGTATGCTTTCACGATGAATAATGGTGTTTGTGATTTTCACTTTTATTTAATATAAGAATTTATGTTATTTTAGTGACAAAGATTTAATCAATTTCTTCGTAGATTATTATTATTCCGGTGGTTATCTTTTCTTCTCCATATAAGTTTAGTCATGTTTTTCTTATTAGTAGAATTTGTAAGGATAAATTGATTCCGGTAGGTTAGTTATATGTGATCGTCTTTTATTACGTTATTGTCTCCGGATATATCGTAAATTTAGGATATCACATACAAAATTAGGGCACGCGGGTTTTTATAAGAGGTTCATACAAAATTTTATTTAAAAAAAATGAAAAATAATAAATGAAAAAAAATAAAATAAAAACCTTAACTAAAGATAGGGTGGAGAACATCAAATCAAGTAGACATGGGCAACCAGAGAGATGTCCTCTGGCACCTCTACCAGCTCCACATAGTAAATAACAAAGGGCTTCCCTTCCCTTCGTTGTCCCAAGACCGCCCCCACAACATAGTTGTTTGCATCACACATTATCTAAAATGGTAAATTCCAATCCGGTGGCTGCATGATGGGGGTAGAGGTGAGCCTATCAATGAGTGTTCAGAAGGCGTCCTCACACTCTTGTGTCCATTGGAACACGACATCTTTGACCAAGAGGCTACTTAATGGTCTAGAGATGGCAGAAAATTTTTGTATGAACCTTCTATAAAAACCCGCGTGCCCTAGAAATGATCTCACATCCTTGACACTTTTAGGAGTATGTAATTTAGAAATCAATTCAATTTTAGCTTTATCAACCTCAATTCCTTTATTGGAAACTATGTGTCCCAGAACTATTCCATAAGAAACCATGAAATGACATTTTTTCCAATTAAGCACCAGACCCTTCTCTTCACATCTACTTAAAACAACCTTCAAGATAAATAAACATGAATAAAATGAATCACCAAAAACAGTCAAATCATCCATGAATACTTCCAAACCAAATGGCATACTCCTAAAGCGTAAGTACTAAAAGGACATGTGAAAGTAGTCTTATCCTGATCCTCTAATGCAATCTCAATCTGATAATATCCTGAATACCCATCAGAAAGCAATAGAAAGATTGACCAATTACTCGCTCTAAGATTTGGTCTATGAATGGAAGTGGGAAGTGATCTTTGCGTGTGGCAAAATTAAATTTTCTATAATCAATGCACATGCGCCACCTTGTCACTACCTTAGTAGGAACATACACCTTCTAATCATTAGTCACTACTGTTATTCCAGATTTCTTGGGAACTACTTGAGTTGGACTCACCCACTTGCTATCAGAGATGGGATAAATGATGTTTGCATCTAACAATTTTAAGACTTCCTTTTTTACCACCTCTTTCATAGTAGGGTTAAGTCGTCTTTAAGGGTCTCTACGAGGGTTAGCTCATTCTTCTAAGTGAATCCTATGGGAACATATTAAGGGGCTAATACCTTTGATGTCCGCTATCACTACACCAAAAACCCCCATTAGCAACGGTTCTATACCGTGGGCGTAAGCCATTGCCACGGCTAAAAGCCGTGGACTACAGGGGCGTCGCGAAATCCTTTGTAACGGCTATAAACCGTTGCTAAAATTGTAGCAACGGTTTTATATTCAGGACGGTTGATGCTTTAGCCACGGTTATAAACCGTTGCTAAAAGTGTAGCAACGGTTTTAAGCCGTGGCAAGTTTAGCAACGGCTTAAAACCGTGGCCAGACTTGCCACGGCTTAAAACCGTTGCTAAACCTTTAGCCACGGTTTTAAGCCGTGAATAGTAATTTTTTTTTTTTTTTTTTTTTTTTTTTTTTTTTTTTTTTTTTTGCTATCAAATGACTTTTGATTACATCTTATGGATAAGTATAATTCAGCACGTGCATCAAATAAATAAAATTTAATATGACTTTTTATTAAATTTAAAAATAGCATTTACAACCTATGATCAGCAAATTACAACAATTGTTTTCAAACAATTCATTACAGCAGCAACATTTACAATTCATCATTGGCTACTGATCATCTATCTACATGCACTACAAATAAACCTTCTTTCTGAGTCTGCTTTTCCTTGCTGCCTCTCTATTCTGAGCAAGCCTTCTCAATAAGTTTTCCATGTAAACACTGAAATATATCAACCCTGCACCCATCATATATAAACACTGAAATCTAGAATACAATCTAGATATCAGAAAAACTTGGAAAAAATGAGAAGATGCTGTTAGGAAAAGGAAGTTGAGAATACTTACAGTGGTCAAGTATGCCACCTTTGAATAGTAGATAACCACACCTTGGCCTTCTGGTCGAGAAATCCAACTCTGTCCCAAAATCAGACTTTAAAAGTACAGATAACAGCACTTGGAGGGTCCATCTTTGCATGTTTCATAGCAGCATCAACCACATCTTCGGCCATGCTGAAATTCAGAGTTAGCGCAAAGTATTAAAATTTAATGATTACGTGTCTTTTCACAATATGAAACCTCCAATAATGTTTAAAGGGCTGCTCAATTCTACTTGAAATTAAAATGAAGGTTTTTATCTTTTCAGACTAAGATATATCATGTACATCAATCCCTTTGATGGTTTACACTTTACACTCTTTGGGCTTGCATAAAACCACTAAGGACAAGGTTCTCACTACATAACTTTGGACTGCTGACATAGATATCATAGGTGACCAACACGTGTTCTCTAGAGATGAGAAGTCAGCTCCGACCTGTTGCTAAAGTTCTAGCAAACAAATTCTAGATGGGAGATAGTTTGATGGATACAATCTTAAATTCTTAATTGCCCAAAAGAGATCCACGTAACCAAGCCTATGGAATTGAGAACATCCAGGGAAAAAAATGATGCCTCACTGTTGTGGAATGGGAAATGGGATGTACCCCTACCAAAACATCACTCACGGATCAAAGCATAAGTGTTTCTTCTATTTTGGAACTAGAAAGTTAACTTTTTATCAAAATGGATAGATCAGTAATTCATTATAGTTTCATTTTTGTTATTGACATCTTAACAAAGACTTTCTTAATTTTAATTCATGAAAATTATTTCAAGTCTCACATCCAAAAATTCAAATGTTCAACATCTAAGAACCCCATTGAACAATAAACATGAAACAAACAGATGAAGACAACCACAAATTAACTGAATAATTGAGTAAAGAAAGTTGTTAGGGTGGTACTTACTGAACCATTCTTTGATGTGATTTCATAAGTGGATGCGGTTTCACAAATGTGAATCAAACAAATAAAAGTAACATCAAATTTTCTCACGTGGATGCGGTTTCATAAGTGAATGAATCGATCTCTGGGAAGGCAGAGGAGCTCTCAAAATAAATAGTTCGTATAGGGCAGTTTGTTTTCGAATGTGTTAGGTTCCCATTAGAACAATCCGATTTTAAATGCAAATAATAACCAGCCCTGAGAAGATGAAGCAAAACCTGCAAGACCAAGCTCAGCTTAAATAATAATGTAGTGGACTCACATTCTATTAAATGAATACAAGCATTAGATGACAGGTGAAAGAAATTACAGTTGAATCTTTCCCTCCATTAAAGCTAAATGCAACTTCTTCAAACCTGCATAGAGAAGCATTCAGCACTTGAGAACAACTGAACAGTAGACGATTAGCTTACTATCTTCAGCGAAGAATATGATTTCAAACGAGAACTAATAGGATTATATATATCCTATCAAAATCATATCACCATATTATTACATATCTAAAATTACGCCTGTATGTCAAAGGGCACATGTGAAAATAGATGTTGCAAAGGCCTCAAAATATCTTCGAGTGAAAGCACAAAAGTTTAAGAGCTAATGGTCTGGTGTTCTGATACAGTGTGGATAACACTTTTTTGTCAATTGAGAATACAGATAAACAACAAACCGTTATCTCGAATAACTAGGCTGCGTATGTTAATCGTGTTCCTCTATTACAGCACTACAGCTATTAATGATCATAGTTGACTTGATGTGATGCTCATTAAACAATGTCACATTCTTTGTAATGTTTGAAAGAAAGACGTGTACCTGACTAGCATAATGGATCAGGAGGCACTGAGCCAGTGGTGAACGAACTGCACCTCTCGTTAAGTTGTTAACCAGCTTGCTAACAGCTAATCTATCATTTTGCCGGATCTGCAAATTCCAGTTCCACTAACATAATCAGTATATTGATGACTTGCACTTTAGTTTGGCTTAATCATATTTTATTTTTATGGATTCAAAGGTTGCTGCAGTGATGTGCTCTTTGTAAACATTGCCTACAGATTCGTTTCCAATCTTGTCATCATCTAATTAAAAGAATTAAGGTAGCTCCATATAACCAAGAGAGAATAACCACCTAACCACACGCCTAGTCATCCACACTTCTTGACCATAGGACACAGTGTGTGAAAAAAAAAGGTCAAGAGCAACAGAGAAATGATCTCTGACCTGGTGGAGAAGAGCCAGAGCGTGGAACTGCACAAGAGCAGCTCTTGATTGAACAGCTTCTTGTACTTCGTTAGTCCATCTTTTCACGATGTCTGCATTTATCTGTGCAACATACAAAAAGAAAAAAAAAATCAAGAACAAATAATAACACAAGTAACATATTAATTAATCAAAAATAGGGCATGAGATGAGCATCTGAAGTAAGTGAATTCCACTAACAAGAGCAGCACTAGCCACAACTGGGTTCTTGTCGACAATTGCTTGCTTCAAGTATCTTTCTATTTGAGTAAGAAGAGTTCCATCGGTAATTCTACACAAAACCCGGATAGCATTGGCCCTATACATGTCAGTCTTGCTATTCATATCCTTCATCAATGAGCTTGTGACTATGATGACCTTCGATGAACAATATCAAGTGTTAATAATTAATTAGAACAAAAAAAAAACCTCCAATATAGTCTAAGCAACATAATGCAACAAATAACCTCATCTGCAGAAGGACAAATCTCATGGCACATCTGCAAATTGGAAACAAAAAAACAAAAATAAAACAGAAAATTGAATTGGTTTTAACAATAAACAGAAATCACAACCTGATAAAATAGTTGGCAACATTTTGGGTCACTTGAATTGCATCTTCGGAGTGTGGAATTGCTGACAAACCCCATTCAAACACATTTTTCTGCAGTATACTTGGTCAAAACACAAGAAATAATAAAAGAATAATACATTTTGAAAAGGCCAATTCGGTATTTCCAGGTTCTAGCACGAGAATCTGTAGCCAAACTTGCTAATGCTTGTTTGAATAGAACCGTGTCAGATTTAGTGACAGTCAGCTCTGTGATTTTATCAAAGTATAACTGCAGATACAATCAATAAGCATTTCATTCAAGTTGATTGATGGAAGTTAATAAGAAAATTGCAATACATATATAACACTGTATTAAGTGACAGAAAGGTTTACTATGACGAGGATCATCCGACTTGCATGTAATGTTAAAAAATACGAAGGAAAATGACAGCTTTCTTAGAAACTGCGTTGAAATAAGCATGCAAGTTGCTGAGACATCTCAGGTACCTTCAATATAGATAATAGATACTCCTTGCTTATATACGAACGGTGATAAGGACCAACCTGAACATCAGGTTGAGTGTGTAACCACCAAATCAACAAGTTTAGCTAACTAAGGAGAACGAAAACTGGCCAGGCAAGTAAATTCAAAAGCTAATTGACTTCATTTGGCTTAGCTAAAATTTAAGATGATTTTCCTACGATCTGATACACTACACTTTACAATCTCGTAAGTTACAGTCCTATAAGAGATTGGAACAAACAATGGAAGGACTAATTGCTTGTTGAGATTGCAATTATGTCCATACAGATAGAATGAAAAGATGCATCTTATAAACCCTGTAAAACAGCAGCATAACTAGATGTTGCAACGTAAAAATTCAATCAATAATTAGAAACCAACCAAAACAAAACAAGCCCATATAAACAATTGAAATCAACAAGTTGGTGTTTAAGGGAATGACTTACTTCTATTTGTGCATATACTCCGTTTCTCAAGTCAATTTATAAAATATGTCAGCAGTTGCAATATTTATCATAATTGGACTGAGGTATCTAGCTTGTGGGCTTCTCTAATAACTTACGGTGATTCCTCTTATCAGTTTCCCTTCAGTTATAATTTTACACAAAATATGAAACTTACCTTTTTCTGCCACCTTCATCAATGGTAGCAAATGAAGCAACAACATAGCTATGGCATGTACCATGTTAGCACATTCATTATCCACAGAACTAAAAATGTTTACGTTGTAATGACTGAATTCAGATGCATAAACTTGTATTTGTGCTTAGTTTTATTTACTTATTTATTCATTGTGCTATGATCAATATTCATTGTAAAGACTGAATCCAGATGCAATAAGATGACACCTCCAACAGATCATTTACATATTTGAGACTTGAAGAATTGAGTTGGAGTATAAGAATATTGTAGTAGTATTGCAGACCTTAGAACATGCAGCATCCAAACTTCATGAAATCCTACCAATTTTAATACCAGGCAGACCTTAGAACAATAGGTAACTAGTTATAGAACTTGCTTAGAAGTCATTTATAGATCATTTGTGATTAAAACTTGGCAGCCTCTTATTTTGAATGCTTCATACTAAACAGACATCATAAAAGAGAACTAAAAGAGTCAAGAACTATTATTTTACCTTTCCCTACAATAGGAGATGCAGTCATGCCAAATATTTTACCTTTCCCTTCATACTAACCTTTTGTGATATTCAACTCCTTTGAGCAATCTTGTAGATTACTTTGGAGTTGGTTTATGGCTTCATCCTTCCTTGACATCTGTTTCGTCATAAACAAATAAAGAAAGAAACTATCAGGCTCTGTTTCGTCAAAGTTAGTAAAGAGCTATACGATGTATTTTGCAGAATCTCTACTAGCAGTCAAGTAAAAACCTTTAAAACTGAAAAAAAAATTCCTGGAATAAAATTTTTTTAACATGAAAGCAAGGAAAGAAGCAGAGTTCAAACTACGTAAGTCGTGGCAAAATATATTGCTTTTGCTTTTTCAAACACATTCATCAAAGAACCACCCAGAATTACGTCAACGTTGAAGAGTCAACATCACTAAACTATATATCATCTACCTATTGACCAAAAACAAATGATCCAAATTGAAAACTAAAGACAATAAGCTCACCAGAGTTGCCAACTCAAACTGCAGTCCCAACTCTTGCATTCACTAAAGACCAGACTGCTTCCCTAGCAAACTCATCTGCTCATAACCTGAATCCATCAAATTCCAAGCTATAAGAATTCTTTCAAGCATTTTATCAAACTGTTGCACACTAACTAGATTTTGCATAGAAACTGAAGATCAATTTGGACGAACAAATTCAAACCAAACCCATGAACAAAAACATGAGAAGAAATGGTGCCCAGCACCCGTCAGCATTGACCTTATCGAGATAACCAAGTCCCAGTAATGAATTACTTCTGAAATATTGCACACTTAAGATTTTGCTTGTGATAGTAAGCAATTCTATTTTGCTGCATATCACGACTATTGAATTATGTACTGCCTAAGTGTCATAAGAATGATATCTCCACTAGATAAACTGGTATGTTGGGAAGCTAAGACACATGAACACTAAATGGAGTTTCTGTGTCCATATTGGATATAGCTCTGTACATGTCATGGAGTTAACATGGTATGAAAACTTCTTGGACACTTCTCAGACATTTCTTAGTTTCGTTTTATGTTTTTTATTTATGGTTATACATTTTTAATGAAATGAATGTTAGAGAATACACTTCTCCAAGACCATTTCTACAATTATTATCAATCTGAATAATGAATAAAAAGAACAAGATTAGGGCTCCTCCTACATAATCTCTTGCTTTCATAAATTGTATGGACAAACAATGGACATAATACTATAAGATTTTATCATAGGAACTTTTTGTTCATTTGGTTTCATTCAAGAAAATGGCGGCAGTAAGTAGTGGACCCATTTAGCTAACACCTGAAGTTTTGATTCTAACCTCAAATCTGATCCTAAGTAAAGCTGCAAGTTGGGCAGGCTCTACCCAACATTTACACAGCAACGAGCCTGTTGAATCTTTCCAAACTTGCCAAAATAACAATTGTACCAATGACATTTATTTTTAATAGGAAAACTGCATGAAATTAGACAAATGCATGCCAACAGGAAACATACAAAAATAGAAACTTTGGAACTAAAGATAAGAATGGATACCTCATCCTTTTGGCCAGACAATGCCTTCGCCAAGGCGTTCACTTCAACAACCTTCTGTGCTGCAAATGCAAACCATGATTTGATTTCATCATCTAGCAAATGCAGCGTCTCCCAATGAGAATTCACAGTAATATCTACCCCTGCAAGCTGCAAATCCGATATCATCAAAATTTATCAAATGAAGGGAGAGATACAATTATGCTTATACTATTGTATTCATGCTGGGTCCTTCATTCAATGATACCATGTTTAACAAGGCAAAACACACGGACAAATTTTGTATCTTCTATGCTCTACATGAATGCAAAAGATGTGAAATTTGGGCTAATTTCTCACTTACTCTCTTACTCTAATATTTTAATGGTTTTCCATGGAAAATAAAATAAAAATCAAAGAAACCTCAATATTAGTTTTATTTTGTTATATCCGAGCTAAATGGCATACAGTATATAAGATATCCAACAAATACATAGTGTAAAACAATAATCGGAAAAAATTTGATGTCAAGGTGCAGGATTCATGGAATTATCTTTCTCAGTTTATTTTTAATTTTCTATCTAGATAGCTTTAGCATGATCAGATCTAGATGGGTGTTCAGCTGAATTCTTGCTTTCTACTG
Organism: Berberis thunbergii; assembly: GCA_003290165.1. Classification (NCBI taxonomy): domain Eukaryota; kingdom Viridiplantae; phylum Streptophyta; class Magnoliopsida; order Ranunculales; family Berberidaceae; genus Berberis; species Berberis thunbergii. The sequence continues at coordinate 52,083 of QNQO01007005.1, read as the reverse complement.
ACAAAACTGATTCTAGCACTAAACTTGAAAAATTCACTATTCAAAATAATGGCCTTCTGATGCTAAACTAAAAGATATGTTCCTAAAGCATAAGATTTTGTGCCCATGTGCTCATACAAAATACCTTTGACCTAAACAATAACTTGTAAGGACCAATATGTTGTGTATACCGAAAGTTATTCATTTTCTAAATCATAATTATGCCATCAAACAGTTCTAATTGCAATTGCAAAATCCACTACAAAAATTATACAAGCATTCGCAAAAGTCGTTGTGAATCAAATAAGAAAATTCACAAAACAAAATGCGTCAACTACTAGAATAAAACAATTGGAGCTTGAGCGAATTCCTGATTCTTATCATATTCCAAAAACCTCATAATCCCAATTTAGAGTAAAAACTTAAACTTAAATCATGAGCAAATACCATCCTCTTTGTTCACTTCTCTTCACCGTAGGCCATTAATTACCAACTTGCTAAGCGTCCATAATAGCCAATGATCCTATTAGTCCCTGAAGGCCACCTCTTCCTAACATTTTGAACCAATTCAAAGCCAAATGATCAATTCATCGATCGCCTCTCTCAAGTTTAACCTCAATCTCAGCAAAATCAATTACTCACAGTGAAATAGAATCTTTTCCCCAAATACGAAGATTAATTCAAGCTAATCTTGGTCACAATTGAACACGATATCAACCCAAAATTCTTTAATTTGGAGCAATCAACTGTCAATTCAGACTCGTTAATCATCTAACAAACCAATATAGATGAAGAAATCGAAGGAATTCAAAGAAAATGAAAAGTTGAAAGCAGAGTAAAGGCGAAAACTAACCATGAACTGATCAAGCTCTTTATCTTCACCAACAAGAGGCTGATTCCCATGACCTCCAAGCACAGAATACTTTGCCACAACCTGCTGAAACTGCGCGAGCTGCGCGTCGATCCATGGCAACTGATCAACGGGAGTAGCAATGCGCAAACAAGCAACATGAGCAGAGAGCAGTTGCTCATACAAAGGATGAGCCAATATATCAGCCTTGTGCGTAGCCGTCTGACTTCTCCCTCTCTCTTTCCTTCTCCTTCTCCTTCTCTCTTTCCCTCTCCTTTAAATTTTAGGGTTTGAAGCAAATTAAGGGTCGAAAATTGGGGGAGAAGGAGCGGGAACGCAAAGCGGGAAGAATTTTTTTTTCGCAAAATTTCGCCCGCGACAAATAGACTTACTGCTCCACACGCCCACGTGCAACACACGTGCACTTTTGCAACGGTTTTAAGCCGTTGGGAACAATACCCAAGGTTTTTAGCCGTGGCTAACATATCAACGGTTTAGAACCGTGGCCAAGCCTTTTTTTAGCCACGGTTTTTAGCCGTTGGGCACTATAGCCACGGTTTTTAGCCGTGGCAAACACACCAACGGCTTAGAACCGTGGCCACCCCTGTGTAGCTAATCAGGCATTTTGGTGTAGTGTATAGTCCAACCTAATGCAGATTTGTGCTCACATAACATATTAATCAATTCTTCTTCTTGTGAGCTATCAAGCACAAAAGAAATAATAACAGGAACGGTATCACCTGGTTCGAGGAATGCATGTTTAAGTCTCTCAGGCAGTGGAACTAGGTGAACTTTCAGAGTTTCCACGGTGGATGGTTGTGGTTTTTGTCTTTCCTTTGGCAATTCCTCAAAGCATGGTTTCCATTGTCGTCCTCATTTATCCTTTAACCCTGAAACAACAGAAATATCAAAACCATTGTACGGATAAAGTGAATTCTTAGAATCAGACTCTCAGGTTTCAGAATCTGCGCTCAGGAGCGCCTCTTTTGATATCAGCGTGTCTATCATGTTGGTATGATGACCTTCATCATCATCACGTGGTTGCTTGTTAATATTGAATATGTTGACCTCCAGAGTCATGTTCCCAAAAGACAGCTTCATTAGACCGTTCCTGCAATTGATAAGAGTGTTAGTTGTGGCAAGAAAAGGTCTACCTAAAATAATCGGGAACTGTAGACTCCATATTAACTGCAGAATGAATATCTAAAATAAGAAAGTCGACGGGATAGTAAAACTTATCAATCTATAGCAAGACATCCTCGATTATTCCTCTTGGCTTCTCAATCGATTTATCGGCTAATTGTAGTACCACGGATGTGGGTTTAATTTCTCCTAGACCCAGTTGCAAGTAAATAGAATATGGCATCAGATTTACACCCCCTAAATCCAACAAGGCTTGGCCGAACTCATGAGTCTTAATCTAGCAGGTGACTGTAGGACACCCTGGATCTTTGTACTTGGGTGGTGTCCTCTGCTTAATTACCACACTTACCTGTTCTGTCAAGAAGGCAGTCTTCTTGACATGATGTTTCATCTTGATAGTGCATAAATTCTTGATGACCCTCGCATAAGTTGGTACCTGTTTAATCACATGCAGCAAAGGTAAGTTAATTTTAACCTGCTTCAAATGTTCTAGAATATCGCCATGCATTTTCGATTTCTTTCCAGTAGGTCATAGTGCTTGAGGAAAAGGAAATGAAACTGGAATGTTCTTGTTGGGCTCATCCTCAGGGATGTTCTCCTTTGCACTTGGCGAAGTGCCTATAGTCGTGGACGAGCTAGATCCATCTAAAATCTTACCACTCCGAGTAGTGATGGCATTAACCTTTTTGACATTCTGAGAGTCTGAAGTAGAGGTTTGTGCCATAAGTTTTAGTTTAGTTTAAGTTTTTGCTTTTATGTTTTTCTTTTAGTGTTTTAGGTTATTTTTATATGTTGCTACTGTAGTCACTCGGAGACCCTCATCCCATGTGTTCCTTTCTCCCGACGGTATGATTTTCTTATATTTTGGTGACTGTGAGAACATTGTTTATTTGAAATTGGTAAAGTTTTACTATGGTAATATCACTCTAACCCTCCTCTTTTCTTTTGCCTTCATTTGTCATGATTATTATTTAATACATTGAGAACAATGTTTGGTTTAGGTTTGGGGGTGTGGTTTATTAGATTTTTTTTGTCCAATTTTCAAGAATCTTTGAGCTTAAAACGTATTTTACAATTAAACCGAGTCATTTTTATGTTCTACTCAATCTCCATTGAATACTTAAATGATTACGCTAATTGTGTAAAATCTTTATGAAAATGCATTCAAAATCTGAACTCTTGGTGAATTATAAAATAAAATAAAAAATTTGAGTCTTTTTAATTTTAGAGAATATTTTTGTTGCCTTTAATTTTGAGAAAACACATACTAACACGTTTCACATAGTTATATTAGTAGAAAACATGATATTTGATATTATCCTTATGTTAGATGTATTTCGTGAGACTTTTCAACTCGACTATTCATGCACTATAAGCCAAGTCAACATGATTTGAAGTTGATTAGTGAGATATTGAACTAGAAAACCTTAGAATAATAGTGGAGACTTAACCCTTGTGAGTTTTGAACCATTCTTTATTTCTTGAGGGTTATTAATTACACTCTGATTTTTCTTGAGTCTGTATTATTTCGTTGATGATCTCATTATTCTTGATTTTCTTATTGATTGTTTTAAGAATGACATAAAAATTGAATCTTTACACTAGAACTTCTTGCTTTATTTAGTTGAGATGTCCTAGTACTAACTAAAACTTATGAAGTGATATAGGCATTTTTTTCTTTAAACCATTTTTTTAGCTTTTTAGCCTACCCAATAATAAATATCCATTTGCAGCCCTTTGAGCCTTTATATATCATTCTCTTTGTTAACCTCATTCCCAATACCTACTCCAATCAAGGAGTAATACCTCTATTATTTTATTCTTACCCAATTTTTTGAGAATGTATACGATGAGATATATTTAAGGAATGGGCAAATAGAAAGAGTTCAAAATAGATATTCCATGTGCCCTCAAAGTAAAAGTGTTTAATTGTATAAACGAGGAAAATCATGTAAAAAAAAGTTGAAAAAAAAATTAATGAAGAAAAAGTTAATGGTGTACAACATTGATTTGTTCTTCAATGCCCTATATGTTTATTCAAGGGTGTAGCCATTCTCAGGAAATTATTGTATCTTTTTTGTCCATTATTGTTTCCATAATCCAAACCCATTATAACCTAGTAAAGACATAATTGATCTTAAGTGAAAGTTTGTTCAGTAGATGTGGAGATTGAATAGGCAAGAACTATGGTGTTTGATTCAACATTCTCAATAGTAATCAATATTCCTTTCCATGAGATCATATTCATTTCACTCTTTGAAAATTATGTTTTTCATGATGATTATATGTGAGACGTTTGCATTTTCCATAATTTATATCATTTTCCTCACATATAAACTGAGTGTCCAATCTCTGAGTGTTTTATTTTTTAGTGACATGAGAGATTTGTGGTCGAAACGTACTTTCTAAAGGTTATCTCGTCACATTTTTACTATGAGACGAAGATTTATGTTGATAAGATTTCTCACACACACACTTCGAGTTGAGAATGATTATAAATTTTATTTGACATTTAGATACTATTAAAGGTGAATGTTCACGTTTTTGCATTATGTTTTTAGAAAATAGATTTTGTTTTATTGAGTCAGTAATGTTTGGGGGTAACATTTCTGGAAACCCTCACGAGACTACAACTCGTCCTCTAGAGGTAATCTAGAGGTTTAAAAACTTGTTGCACGTTAAGGTAAGTGCAACCGTAATTCCTACGAAAGTGAGTTAGAATTTTATTCTTAATTTTGTTTTGCTTGAGGACTAGCAAAATGTAGGTTTGGGGGTATTTGACGTTCGCATATCTATAACATATTATACCTCATAATATATATTTGTTAGTGTTTCAAATAGTGTATTTTAGTTTAATTATTCTATTTTTGCATTTTTGTAGGATTTGGAGTTTAAATGACAAAAGTGAATTAGCGTGGCGAATTTGAAAATTCATAGAAAAATTAGCGAAGTGAAACGGGAGACACTCAAGCCAAAGATTAAGAGAACCAAAGAAAAAAAGTTTTGAATAAAAGCAAGAAGATTTGAGTGCAATTTGTAAGTTTTTGAACATGCTTCAGTAATTTTATGATAAATTGAGCTGTAGACCTCTGAATTGGATGATTCTTAAAGCGTTGAAAAGAAGACTTGAAAGGCTAAAATTCATATGTTCATAACATTTCCATATTTTGGATTTATCATGCTCTATTTTGGATATACTTAAAGACTGCAAAATCTGGACAGATTTGGGCACAAAGGAAGAATGGAGAGCAAAACCGACTTTTCACATCATAGCTGGATTTAATTGGACTTAGAAATGAAGCTTGAATCAGCAATTACTATTAGAATCCATGAGAAACCCAAACAAAAGGAGTCTTAGTCTAATTAGCAACAGGAAGGAACGCGTTTCTTTGGGTTTCCAAATTGGGACCAATGGAGAATTGATTTCCAATTGGGGTGGCCAATAGGAGGAGCTTTATTTCCTTTTTAACACAAGGAAATACAGCAGCAACATGGAGTTTTTGCTCGGGAACAACATGCAACAAAAAAAAGAGTTTTTTTGGGGCTGAAAAAAAGACGCAGAACGTAGCATAGAAATTTTTTTTTGTTCAGGACAGCAGCCGAAACGCAGCAGCAGTGGACATGTAGAACAGCAAGGAACACATTGCAGGACCGCAGCAGAGTGCGTCACTGATTCACCACGCGCTGCCATACTGATGAAGCTCCACATCGTTGTTGTTGTCATCACCTTCACCATGCGTCACTAAACCCCACGTAAGGCGAAGAAGTGAACTCCTAAATGTAACGCACTTAATTAGTATTTGATTCGATGTATGCTTTAACGATGAGTAATGGTGTTTGTGATTTGCACTTTTATTTAATATAGGAATTTATGTTATTTTAGTGACAAAGATTTCATCAATTTCTTTGTAGATTATTATTATTCCGGTGGTTATCTTTTATTCTCCATATAAGTTTAGTCACGTTTCTCTTACGTGTGGAATTTTTAAGGATAAATTGATTCCGGTAGGTTAGTTATATGTGATCGTCTTTTATTACGTTATTGTCTCCGGATATATTGTAAATTTAAGATATCACATATGACCAATCTTTGTGCTTTCTAGAAAAAGTGAAATCTAAAATTCATTTACATTAGTATATATTAATGCATTAAAAACTATTTTTCCGATTATATTATTTGGGATGTGAAACACGTAATCGAGTCATCATAGAAAATCAATACTAGTTGGCGTGTGAAATCTAGGAGGGATTCTTGAAACCTTGTGATTTCTCTCAACTTGATTTCTATTAAATGAAATTTAATTTCACATTTTAAAATTGCTAGAATTTCTTACATTTAGTTTCGCGTAGTTTTTTACTTCATTGACATTGTTTTGTAGATCGTTTTTTCTGGTGAATCCAATTTTTACTGCAATTGACCGTGTGTACTGTTTGGGCGTAATCAATACGCTAATCACACATTTTAGATCCACAGTCCCAAATGTCAACAAGATTGAATTGTACTACAAATATGTGTAGACAATCTAAATGGGGAGGTGAGTGTTGTGTTCTGTTGGACCCTGCCCACAATGAGATCAAACAGTCGATCATCTCACCCACTGAACAACAACACTTGACACATTAACGAGTATGAAACGTGGGTGAATTATTATAGGGAAAGTAGTGACTTTTTTGTTGATCACGATCATTATAAAGAAAAATCTCAATGAAGTGCGAGCTCCATTTACATTTTTAGCAATTCATTATTCATGCATATAATATGCAAACAAAGGATTTTTGCAGGCTAATTTTTTTTTATTTCGATTTGCACCGCATTGCAATGAGAAAAGAAGCAAAATGGCTTAGATATTACCATATCCTCACCACTCATGTGGAGCGAAAAATTAAGGTTTTCATCAAACTCTTGAAGCAGTTTAGGGGTAAAATGAATCATCCTCATTACTTTTGTATTGTTCATGACACTCAACCAAGTAATGTGATCCAATACAACTTTATTGTCTATTAAGTGAAATGTAAGAAAACCGTGGTTGTATCCAAATTAATTAAAAAAAAAATTGTTTCATTTAGTAGATGAAATCCATTGTTAGCATGAAATGAGAATACAGGTGTACAAATTAAATTACAAATGTGTGGGTGGATAAGCATGATCAGACATACACAAATAGTATTTGTTTTCATACAAATAATTAAAGAGGGGAGTTGTGGCCCGAGAGGTTAAACTAGGGGTATTATCGAGAGGAAATAGTAGTGCAACTAGGTGCCAAGGGTAAAGTGTGAACACGAGATGAGAGAAGAAAGAAAGGGAGGCTTTCTTTCTTTTTTATCACGGGAATTGACGACTGTGCGTTAAAGTCACGACATTGAGGAGTCGTTTTTCTTGCTAGAGAGCTAGGTCAACTCATCACCATATTAACCAAAAACTAAATTTAGGAATCTCCTATTCTTTTCCCACTCCAACAACATTATCTATTTTTTATTTTTTATCATTATTTAAATATATCTTCTACTTTTTTATATTAATTTAATTTCAATTATACTATTATTAATTTGACAAATTAAAAGAGTTGAAAATTTTAAATATTTTTTAGTATTAATAATTAGTTTTAAAATATTATTATTATTATTATTTTAATTTGAAAAATTAAAAAAGTTGGAATATTTTAATACTTTTTAGGATTTTGGGGATGATATAGATGCCTCCAAATATAAGAGAGAAGGTAGATGTCAAGTTTAAATGAAGAAAGTTTTAGGAGTTCCCTTGGAGCATGGATTTTTTCACATGAGCCCCCAAAATAACTTTTTGGCTATGTTAGGGGACTCTTGTGAGAAAATGCATGCTCCAAGGGATCCTCTAAAATCTCCTCCATTTTAACTTGACTTTCACATTTCTCTTAAATTTAGGGACAACCATACCATCTCCAAATCTTAAATAATACTAAAATATTTCAATTCTTTTCATTTCCCAAATTTAAAACAAAACCAAGAACTAATTAGCGAAATTAAAATAATGATAAAAAAAACTCTCAACTCTTTTAAAATAATGATGAAAAACTAATTATTAATACTAAAAAAATTTAAAAACTCCCAACTTAAAAAAGTATAATATTAAATTAATAATTAAAAAATATCTAAATAATAGTATAATTGAAATTAATAATAGTATATATTTAATAATATAATTGAAATTAATAATAGTATAATTATATTAAGTTGAAATAAATAAGAGTATAATAGTATAATTGAAATTAAATTGATACAGAAAAGTGGAAGATATATTTAAATAATAATGAAAAATTAAAATAGGGAATGTGGTTGGAGTGATGAAAAAAATAGAGGATTCCTAAATTTAGTTTTTGGTTAAAATGAGGATGGTTGATTCCCCATTTTAATTTTTACCCTTGGAGATACTCTTAGCAAGTTCAATTGATCTCTTTAGTAGGAAAAATTTTCAAAAATCATCCCCTTTTCATTTTATCTTATATAAACTTATTTCCATTCTAGTATCTTGATTCAATTTTCAGTTTTCAGATGATTAAGGTTAAATTATCATAATGGGTGTTGTTGTACTATTGTTAGAGTTTATCTATATAATCCATTATATTGGCAGTATTAACAAATAGTAAGATTAACTAATCAGGAATTAAGAAATCTTGTAGAGTTTGATTTATATCAAACAGTTGCTATTAGCCTATTAGTGTTCATGTTTGTCTTGTTATTAGCTACAGGAATGACTGATGAGAGGTCACCTGTCTCATTAGCTAGCTAGACTTATGGAGTTCTTTAGTCGTGGCCGTGATAGTGTTTACAGCCCATTTGCAGGTGTTCGATTCTGGGTTTTGTTGGTATTCTTTCTTATCACAAAATGGCAGAGAAACACTCTCAGCTTCAAATTACTTGGTTGGAATGGGAAGTTATGATATAACAGGACCTGCAGCAGATGTCAATATGATTGGATTTGCTAATGCAGAACAGACTGCTTCTGGAGTTCACTTTAGACTGCGTGCTCGTTCATTTATTGTAGCAGAGCCTAAGCGTAATCGGGTGGCTTTTGTAAATCTAGATGCTTGCATGGCTTCACAACTTGTGACGATCAAAGTACTTGAAAGGCTAAAGGCAAGGTAGTCATTAATGTGATATAATTTTTGCAAATTATCTATACTTGATTTTAAAGTACGATTGTTTTATGGATTTTAAACTTGTAGGAAGTGCAGTTATGATTGTAATTTTTGCAAATTATCCATACTTCATTTTTCCTTCCTAGCTCATTCTTAAGAGCTATTCTATGATTTTGTGCAATTTAAGATTGTCATGTGCAATGATCATGATCATAAAGATATCATATTACTATCCCTCAAGATCCCCACAGCGTGTGGAATGACAAGGAGATGAAAAAAAAAATTTCTGACAAATTCTCTACCCAATTTCTCTTCTTTTCTCATTCACAATAATGAAGTATATATAGTACAAATCATTGCCAAGAATCTTGCTCTCCAAGGCTTGGTTGATCTCCTAAAGATCCTCCTAATCACAAAGATATGATCTCCTAAAGATCCTCCTAATCACAAAGATATATTTACCTAAAATACAAAGACTATCATAAGGAAAAATATTTCTCAAAAGATATGCACAATAAACTATCATATTTTGGTCTCAATAATATCGTAATACCCCCCCCCCCTCAAGTTGGAGCGTGTAGATCTCGAACGCCCAACTTGTGAAGTAGAAACTCAAATTTTGTTTTCCCCAACGCTTTTGTAAAGATGTCTGCCAATTGAACACTAGTGAAAACATAAGATGGACAAATCATTCCTTTAGTCACTGCATCTCAAACAAAATGACAGTCTACCTCTATATGCTTTGTTCTTTCGTTAAAAATTGGATTTTGAGCAATGTACAACGCCGACTGACTATCACAATACAACTTCATACCCTTCGGATGTCGCACACCCAAGTCACCCAAAAGTTGTTTAAGTCATTTTAACTCAAACACTATTGCCGCCATTGATTTATACTCAGCCTTCGCAGACGATCTAGACACTGTTTGTTGCTTCTTGTTCTTCCACGAACCATCCTGTCAAGGAACGCCGCGTAAGTGGACAACTAGCCCAATCTGAGTCACACCACCCTTCTAGACTTAGGTCACTGTCAGCACGAAGCAAAATCCTTTGCCCCGGACTCTTCTTCAAATATCTCACGACCCTGAGAGCCGCCTACCAATGATCCTCACGAGGTTGTTGCATAAATTGTGACAAAATATGAACCGAATATGCAAGATCAGGTCTCGTCACAGACAAGTAAATCAATCTCCCTACAAGTCGCCTATACGGTGCCGGATCCACAAGAAATTCGCCCTTTGCAAGGGCCAAATTGTGATTTTGTTCCATAGGAAATGCCGTAGGCTTTGCTCCCAATAAACCCGTTTAAGAAATTATCTCGAGGGTGTATTTTCTTTGGCAAAGAAATATTCCTTCTGGATTACGGGCTACCTCTAGCCCTAAGAAATACTTCAAAACCCCCAAATCCTTCATATTAAAGCATCTGCCAAGGTAATCTTTAAAAGTTGTCAATGCAACCTTATCATTCCTTGCAATAATCAAGTAATAAACATAAACTAACACGTTGATCTGAGTTTTTCCCTTGCACAACCCAAATAATGAATAATTTGAATAGGATTGCACAAATCCATAATTCTTCAACGTTGTTGACAGTTTTGCAAACCAACATCGGGGAGCTTGTTTCAGACCATAAAACGATTTTTTCAACCTGCAAACCATGTTAGGATTTGTATTCTTGAAACTTGGAGGAACCTTCATATAAACCTCCTCACTTAAGTCACCGTGAAGGAAAGCATTATGCACATCCATTTGATGTATCTCCCAATTTTTAATAGCAGCAATTGCAAGAAAAATACGAACCGTCACCATTTTTGCCACAGGAGCAAATTTCTCGTTATAGTCAATTCCTTTCACCTGATGATTGCCATAGATCACAAGTCTTGTTTTGAGCCGCTCTATCCTGCCATCAGACTTATACTTAATTTTATATATCCACTAGCTCCCTAGTGCTTTCTTGCCGGGTGGAAAAGTCTCCATTACCCAAGTGTCATTGTCTTCAAGGGCTCGTATCTCCTTACCCATCGCATCTCGCCATCCCAGGTCTTTAATTGCTTCTTTAAAATGCTTTGGCTCATGTTCCACTGTCACAAATTAGCACAATTCACAAAATATGTTATAGGATAGGGCGTACCCGAGGAAGATGAAGGAGCAGATGAATTCGTTGATGGACTTATTTTTCGTATAGTATGAGTAGCAAAATCATGATACCGTGTTGAAGGAGTTTTGGCTCGTTTTCCTCGCCCTAGCTCACTGTCAACTTGCACACCTTGCTCCCCCACCGTATTCTCCAGCCCCTCATCACGCACGTCCTCTTGTGCGGGCTGCTACACAGGCTGCATCGCAACACCCAACTCCCCCTCAAGGGTGGACGAGACCTCCAACCCCCCCTCAACACACACATCACACTCATCGGCACCCTCATCCTCACTCCATGCCCCATCCTCATTGTTCGCCAGCATAGGAGTCACCACATTCTGTGGTTGGTTTGTTGCAAAAGGAAATTCTTTCTCAAAGAACTTCACATCCCTTGATACAAAGTACTGATGTGTTTCTAAATCATACAATTTCCAACCTTTCTTCCCAAATGGATAGCCAACAAAGATACATTTACGGCTCTTACTTGCAAATTTATCATCTTTGTGTCGTTGATTATGAGCATAGCAAAGACACCCAAATACACGAATAGCATCATAAGAAGACACTTTTCCAAACAACATTTCATATGGCGATTTAGTCTTAAGTAAAGTAGAGGGTGTTCTATTAATCAAGTGACATGCTGCTAACACACATTCTCCCCAAAATTTGATTGGTGAGTTTCCTTGAAATCTTAATGCTCTAGCCACATTTAAAATATGTTGGTGTTTTCTCTCAACCCTCACATTTTGTTGTGGAGTCTCAACACAAGAAGTCTAAAAAATAATTCCATTATTTCTAAAATAATCATGCAAACAATTAAACTCGGTCCCATTGTCACTTCTTACACGTTTTATAACTTGATCAAATTGTCGTTCAACCATGGCAACAAAATTATAAAACATAGATTCAACTTCCATTTTATTGCATAATAAATATACCCAAACTCCTCTTGAAAAATCATCTACTATTGTCAAAAAATAGGTAGCCCCACAAGAAGATCGAGCCTTGCAAGGCCCCCACAAATCCAAATGAACAAGTTCAAAAATCTTACCAGCTTTATTCGTACTAATGGGAAAACTAGATCGAGGTAGCTTTGCACGCGGACATACCTCACAAGCTTTATTATGTTTCCTACAAGAATGGCTCACAGCCGGTATCATCTTCAATATTTTCTCCGACGGATGCCCCAATCGTTGATGTCATAACTCGAACGACGAATCACCATCCACTGTCAAGACCTTCACTTGAGGAACACCACGGAAAAAATAAAGTCCATCCAATCTTTCACCCGCTCCAATCACCTTCCTCGTCGGCTGGACCTGTATAACACAAATATTATTAGTGAATTGGACAACGCAATTTGATTCATCGATTAATTGAGTCACAGAAATTAAATTGCATGTTAATTGTGAGACATAAAACACATTATCAAGCTTCAATCCTCCTGGCAACACGACACTCCCGTCTTGGTTTGCTTCTGTCGTGTTTCCATCCGGCAATCCCACCGGGCAGTGTTTCACTTTTCTCACATTTCTCAAAATAGATAAGTCACACGTCACATGGTTCGACACTCCTGTGTCGATAATCCAACTAAAATTATTGTTCTTACCATACAATCGATCTTTTGTTTTGGCCAAGTTCAAAAAATCAAGAAGTTGTTGCAATTGCGTTGCTGAAACACCCTCAAGACCCGCTGCTTCGGTCGCACTCGCTAGCCCCTGCGAGTTCCCTGCCTGCTGATACGTCATATCCACCTTCTTGTCACCATTTCCTTTCTTTTCTCCCTCTCCGCCAACCATGATCTCTCGTGGAGGCTATAGTATTGAGAGAAAAAAGAATTGTGTTTGCCCTAAGATCTCTGTACGCTCTTGATACCATGACAAATTCTCCACCCAATTTCTCTTTTTTTCTCATTCACAATAATGAAGTATATATAGTACAAAACATTGCCAAGAACCTTGCTCTCCAAGGCTTGATTGATCTCCTAAAGATCCTCCTAATCACAAAGATATGATCTCCTCCTAATCACAAAGATATGATCTCCTAAAGATCTTCCTAATCACAAATATATATGTACCTAAAATACAAAGACTATTATAAGGAAAAATATTTCTTAAAAGATATGCACAATAAACTATCCTATTTTGGTCTCAATAATATCGTAATAAATTTCTAGACTCACCTAAGCACGTAGCAGAGTTGGGTGGGAGTCATGTATAAGGTCAATTGCGTACTTTTGCTTTCTAGTTCCCGCACCCCTTTCGAAAATGTGTTCAAAATTAAGTTATAGGCATATAGACGAAGGATTTGTGTTTCTTTTGTGTTAAAAGGTTTAGTATGACCCTTTAGTTTGAAATGGGTAGGATAGGCCTCAGTCTTCAAGACTAATCTCAGATTACGTTGTCTTTGCAGGTATGTAAACCTGTACAATGAACAGAATGTGGCTATTAGTGGAATTCACACACATGCAGGACCTGGAGGTTATCTTCAATATGTTGTTTATATTGTCACATCTCTTGGGTTTGTCCAATCATTTGATGTACTCGTTGATGGTATTGAAAAAAACATCATCGAAGCTCATGAAAACCTAAGGCCGAGTTCGATATTTGTGAATAAAGGTAATAAACTTGCCACCCATTTCAACATCGACTTTTCAATCTTGAAAGAGCTTTTCAAATTGAATCCCTAACCTTACATATACATGTGAAACAGGAAACAACATGTTTTGTGAAACAGGAAACTGTTTCACAAACAGGAATAGGACACATAACTGTTTTGTGAAATAGGAATGGTGTTTGAAACAGGAAATTGTTTGGACTCCTGTTTGAAATAGGAAAAACTGTTTGGACTTCTGGAAACTGTTTTTTGAACAGGAAATAAATTCTAGGAAACAGGAAACTGCTGCGAAACGGGAAACTGTTGTTCCTATATATACTAGGAACTGTAGGTGTTTTGTTTAGATGATTCCATGTAGAAAAATTGTGAAGCACAGGAATAGAGAAAGACAATTGCTGAAATTGTTTCATCTCTTGTTGAAAGATTGTGTGAAGATATATCCTTGAATTGTTTCATCTATTGTTGAGAGATTGTGTGAGAATTGTCATCTTCTTGTACCTTGTTCTTGAATATAGTGGAATCACCTCACCGTGGACATAAGCAATTGCTGAACCACGTAAACCTTGTGTCTCTTGTGGTATGTTCTTAATTTTCTCTAATTTCTTTCATTGCTAGTTGCTCTATTTAATTGATTGGATCCTTGTGGTACTTGTGTGCAATTGTTGGTGTCAACCCGCTTTCGCAATAAGGCGCAACAATTGGTATCAGAGCACTAAGGGAAACTGATCTTGAATTGTTCTACTCAAGATTGTGAAGATTCAAAAGTGCTAGGGTTTGTTTGTGCACAAGTTGTTTGAAGAAAAAAACCGTAGTAAAACTTCTTGTCTAGAAAGTCACAGGTTTTGTTTGCAATGGCATCCAAGGTGAGCAAGGTATATGTGGAGAAGTATGAAATTGAGAATGGTGATGTATCTTTGGTGAAAGTACACACAAAAGACAACCCTGCTGATATGTTGACAAAGGTTGTTCCTGGAGTTAAGTTCCAACATTGTTTGGACTTACTCCACATTGACTCATGTTGATTGAAAGCCCTTTGGGGCGTTGCCCTTCGGGGCGGTTTCGTGAGGTGACAAAGCTATGATGGAGTGTTGATCGGTTTATTCTCATGCCTTGTTTCGGCTCATTTTTGGGCTCATTTTTTCCTTATAAAAAATTTGCCGAGGTGGAGAATTGTGAAACAGGAAACAACATGTTTTATGAAACAGGAAACTGTTTCACAAACAGGAATATGACACAACTGTTTTGTGAAATAGGAATGGTATTTGAAACAGGAAATTGTTTGGACTCCTGTTTGAAATAGGAAAAACTGTTTGGACTTCTGGAAACTGTTTTTTGAACAGGAAATAAATTCTAGGAAACAGGAAACTGCTGCGAAACAGGAAACTGTTGTTCCTATATATACTAGGAACTGTAGGTGTTTTGTTTAGATGATTCCATGTAGAAAAACTGTGAAGCACAGGGAATAGAGAAAGACAATTGCTGAAATTGTTTCATCTCTTGTTGAGAGATTGTGTGAAGATAATTCCTTGAATTGTTTCATCTCTTGTTGAGAGATTGTGTGAGAATTGTCATCTTCTTGTACCTTGTTCTTGAATATAGTGGAATCACCTCACCGTGGATGTAGGCAATTTGCTGAACCACGTAAACCTTGTTTCTCTTGTGGTATGTTCTTAATTTTCTCTAATCTCTTTCTTTGCTAGTTGCTCTATTTAATTGATTGGATCCATGTGGTACTTGTGTGCAATTGTTGGTGTCTACCCGCTTCCGCAATAAGGCGCAACAATACATTAGAAACAAAACTTTAGAAGATAGATTTCAACTTAGCTAGGTTTTGTTAGTCGGTTGATTTTTATTTTATTTTTTCCCAGTAGTCTGTAGAATCTCGTTTTCTTTTCATCCTCAAATCTAGAAGCTCAAATTGTGTTTTCTATTAAAGTGGGACTAGTAAAAGTTAAATGTACCAAAACTTGTTGGGGTTTTTCTCCATTAGAGATGTAGTGATGGATGCTTGTGTATACTTTACGTGTACTAGTCAGAATTGGCAGTTTTGTTGGGTTTTTATAATCTAAAGAGGGCTTTCTTACACCAGACTCCGATGTTGTAGTCTGTTTTCTTCTCTGGTAAGTAGTGTGATTAATTTGTAGATTGTCCTTATTATTCAATTCCTGAAGTTGTTGGACAATTCCTAAATTAAGTTTGGATTTTGAGTTTCATAGGTTAGCTAGAGGGTTTAAGTGTTAGCATGTCTCTTTTTTCAAAACTTGGTAATACTCTATTGCAAACATGGTGTTAGGAATAATGACATATCATAACATATTCAATGCGTTATGAACAGAAATTCATGTTGGCTCTTGTTCATCTTCACTGCACTAGTTTAATTATACTTACATTTGATGTGGGCTTTCTGATTACAGGTGAGCTATTAGATGCCAGTGTAAACTGTAGCTCTAGTGCTTACCTCAACAATCCAGCTGCTGAAAGGAGCAAATATAAGTACAATGTTGATAAAGAGATGACCCTCCTCAAGTTTGTTGATGATGAATGGGGTCCTTATTGTAACTGTTGTATAAGATTCAACTGCTGTAAACAATTCAAATAAATAGTTAGGAACGAAGATACCAATTTGTTCTTGGGTTGAGTCGCGGACTAGGTCGCTCTCTTTAAGACGTTTCGCGGCTCTACCCAAGATTGTGCAAGCAGTGTACTAGCCCCGCCGTCCCCAGGATAAAACAGCCAAGAATCTTCTCTGTCTCGTTCAATCAATTGCACATTTGATGAACGGAATACTATCACCCTTAAACACTTGTTTTTGCTCGGAATCATCAATACATTGTAAATAAATAAACAACACGAAAATTTCTTCTTTGATAGAAATGCTAAACAAAAGCAAAACTAATTACAAAAACGAAATCTCTCTTATTGCAAAAAGGAAGAATTCTTGTTTTGTTTTTCTCTTCTTTTTTTCTCATATCTTCACTTCTCTAAACTCTAAGTTGTGTTGTATTTATAGGAGAAAGTATATTCATTGAAATACAGAAACATGACTAGATTCATCGCGTGGAAAATTTAATTAAATAAAAAACATGATAAACATGTGGGATTTAGAAAAACGTCTAGATACATATTTGCATTAAAAACGTGGGGTGAAAATCATGGCGCAATGCATGGAAAATCTAAACGTAATCGCATTTAAGAAAAACGTGGAAATAGGAAGAAGTCTAGATTCATGTACAAAATTTTGTCTAGATTCATTCATTCTTCATAAATTCGTAGCAAAAAGAATGGGTTGCTCTCTTAATGACTCGACCCGACCCGACCCTACCCGATCCTGACGGACAGCGGCGGCGGCGGGCGCGAGAGTCTATCTCTCCCCTCCTTATAAAAGAGTGGTACCCCCAAGGGGTCCAAGCCCAAGTCCTGACTATCTCCTTATAAACTCTACCACAAAGAGTTGTATAATAGATATGGGACTAAATTTTAGAGAGTGATTCATAGATCAAAACAGGAGAGAGGTCAAGGGTTCAAAATCTGTTAAATACCCATTTTCTTTTATTTTAAAAAACCATATTTCCAACAGTCCTGTTGGTAGCTTCAACTGGTTTGCAACTCATGGAACTTCTATGAGTCGTACTAACTCATTGATCAGCGGTGACAATAAAAGAGCTGCTGCAAGATTCATGGAGGATTGGGCTGAACAGAATGGTTTACTGAATGATGTTGAGAATAATGTTTTAGGATATAACACTAGTAAACTGAAGGGAGTCCCTAGAAGGGTCTCGACGAAAGCTCCTAATCTGCAAGAAAACTGCAAGTTAACGTCTTTCCCACAGCCACATCATTGTACATCAAGGATGCACGGACTCAAACTCGAACACGGATACGACACAGCGACTTGGCAATTTTCAAAAAAATAGGACTCAGCGACTTGACGACACGGTCAAACTTAATTTTTTAATATAATTTTTTTGTAACTCATAAGAACATAAAATCATAATAATAATATTGAACAATCCAAATATATCAAAAAATGAAAAATCAAATGCATCATAAATCAATCATATTGAATTTAGCAAACAAATGTCACTTGCTTAACCTCAAAATATCTCCAATAGAAAAAATGTATAATAAAATAATATTTACTTAGGAAAGAGGGAGGACCATAAAATGTGGGAGGTCAACAATTGCATAGAGCATTTTGCACCACAAACTCTCTGTCCGGGCTACCCCTATACAGTAGCTTGCAAAAACCAACCCTTCCTTCCTTCCTTCTCATCATTCACTTCCTAGATTGGTTTTTGAAAGAGAGGATAAACAAAGCTACTGCAAGCTCTCCACACACCATCATGTCGCTGGTGTTTGGTTTTTGTAATTGGAGATAGATCTGTATGTATGATTTTTGAAAGAGAGGATAAACAAAACAAAACAAAAAGAAGAATAAGAAGAAGAAGAAAGTGATCGAAACAACTGGATTTGCATCTCTCCCTCTCGATCGATCTTGGATCTTTCCTTTCTTGAACAAGAAAATGTTGAAGGCGAGTGGGAGACAGAACGATCGATCTACGTCTCTCCCTCGATCGATTGATCTATCTCTCTGTCGACTTTTTAAATTGCATCGCTCTGCAAGCTCCCTCTCTGTCGATCGATCTACATCTCTCCCTCTCCCTGACGATCGATCTGTCGAAATCGATCTCTCTACCTCTACCTCCGTCCAACACTGTCGATCGATCGATCGAGCCGACTCCCTCTCTGTCTCTGTTCTCTATTTTTTGTGCTACTGCTCTCTCTGCTCTCTGTTACTGAGTTAGGGTTTGTGGGAGGGAGGAACCGAACGATCGAAGAGGAGGAAAATGGATTATTTGCACCCGACCGTGTCCGAACCGAGTCTTGATCGTGTCTGGCCGAGTCTGGACCGTGTCCAAGTCAATCAACAAATTTTGACCGTTGACCACGTGTCCAATACGTGTCGGGCGTGAATCCGTGTCCGACAAGTATTTGACGCGTGATTCGGAGATTTTTCGGAGAGTCGGTGCATCCTTTTTGTACATGTAACAAGAACTTGGTAGACATGTCACTTGATCCTATATGCTATTATATATTTTGTCTATGTAAAAATGACAGTTATATCTTTGGCAGTTAATTAGTGTACTTGAAGCAATTTAAACTATTCAATCACCAGGCCACCATTCTTGAAAGTACCACCTTATCTCAAAGGTCTGGTTAAGGATATAAACTTGACTAGCCGAAAATGATAAATTCAAGGTTGTATCAAAAGCAAGAAAAATTAAACAGTTTATGCAACTAGGAATCTATCATTCGTAGAGATGGCAACGATGCGGATTTGAACAAACCCATCTCCGCCCCGCAAGGGATTTCGGGTCCCTGAAACCGCCCCGCATATCCATTTATCATTTTTTTTAAAACCATCCCCGACCAGGACAGATAGGCCGATATCCGCCCCGCCCCATTTAACCCGGAAAAAAAAGATCTGAGATTTAAGAAAAAATATGAAGAAATTCCCATTCCCTGAGAAAAAGCAGGAAAAAGGAGGTCGATCTATGGGGATCGTGAAATGGTTTAGCGATCAAAAGGAGTTCGGCTTCATTGATGATGGTGGTGGTAGATCTGAAACGAGAGATCTGTCGAGAGGGAGTTCATATGTGATCTCTTCACAAGCTCAACGCAGACAAGATCGCAGATTTGTTGAGATACATCTGTCTGAGCTTGGCAATCGACATAGTATATTTCGGTGTATCTCAGACAGATCTGACCAAAAACATAGTTATTCCAGAAATTGACCGTAAGTTTTAGATCTGATATTGTCCTGGTTCTAGGCTCAAGATTCATTAGAACAACTCTCAAAATGTATCGTCCACCGGAAGCCTCGTTGTAGTAGACATTGATCCTCTTGAGTTGCAGATCTGAGATCCGCCATTGTACCGTTCGATAGGGTCAATGTTGTGATCGGCGCAGATGATCTCCCAAAACTTGGCTCTTATTTGGTTGTCGCATTGGTCACCTTGTACGTGAATGATCTTTCTCATGTCCTTCGGTTGAGTGTGTTTTGGTTTTGAAATGGGATTTCAAGAAGAAATCCTCCTTGACCTTGAATTGTGAGAGAAGAAAAGGGAGAACGAGGAGTTGTTGCACTAGTAGAGAAATGACTTAAGGAGGATATTTGATCTGACGGTTAAGAGTGTATGGCAGACTGTAGATCTAGGGATTACAGTAATATTTCCTTAAAGGGCAAGGGTAATATAGTAAATTTGCTATATAAACGGATATCCGCGGGGCGGATATGGCCAAATCCATATCCGCCCCGAATATTCAACGGATGTTGTTTTGATCCCTAAAACCACCCGAAAATCCATTTACCCATATCCAAATCCGCCCCATTCGGATTGGGTGGGGCGGATATCGGTGAAAACCCGCCCAACTGCCAACCCTATTCATTCAATATCATCTTTTGTTCGCCTTCCACTTCTTATTCACTTGTGTTTCCATCATGTGTGTAAAAAAAATGTTCATGTACACAACATCATCACACAATGCTTCCCCACTTCTGTGTATTGCTTATTGCTCTAATATTTGCAGATAATGAATTAAGGGAGCTTGCTGCTGTCTTCAAGTCTTCTGGTGGAAGACCTGCAACAAGGCTTCTTAGTGATGTAAGACGCGTTCTGAGTAATATCAAGCAAGCTGATAGACCAAGATTGTATCTGAATTTTGTCAATCAAATTGCGGTGATGTAAGCCCAAATGTGCTTGGTGCTTTCTGCATAGATACCAGGCTACCTTGCGATTTCAATCAAAGCACTTGCAATGGAAACAATGAACTGTGCTATGGCAGGAGACCAGGGTATATTTTTGTCATGGTAGCCTAGATTCTTTGCACTTTATCTAATACTTATATATATTCTCTGAGAGTACCTGTTATTTATATGCCTCAGTTACCCTGATGAATTCAAGAATACTCTTATCATTTGAGATAGGCAGTTCAAAAAGGCTGTTGATCTATTTAGCAAAGCATCTGAGCAATTGAAAGGAAAGGTTGATTCCCGTCACTTGTACCTAGACATGTCTAAGCTTGAGGTCACTGTACCTAAACAGGGAGGAGGCAATCAGGTGGTCAAAAACCTGTCTTGCTGCCATGGGATTTGCTTTTGCTGCTGGAACCACTGATGGACCTGGAGCTTTTGATTTCAAGCAAGGTGACAACCAGGTATGAGGTAGCATCAATTCTAAGAAAGGTGGATGGCTATACATGTAGTTATACTGTATTTATGCTTTTAAATGGTGAAATGCATGCGTTGTAATTGTTTTTACTTTTATATTGTCTCAGGGTAATGCTTTCTGGTGTTTGGTGCGAAACGTACTCAAAACTTCTGGTAAGGAGCAAGTAGATTGCCAGCATCCAAAGCCTATACTACTTGATACTGGTGAAATGAAGGAACCATATGATTGGGCGGTGAGTTATAACTTTTACATTGAAATTACAATTTTTATTTCCACGTGTCAATGGTTTAACCTGGGTAAACAATTAACTCTCTGGAAGTACCCATTTAGAGTAAAGATCACCAAACTCACTGGTAGGCTGGTTTTAATTTAAAAGTGTCTAATTACTTGAAATTCGATGCGGTTACAATGAATGGTGACAATGGTAGGTGGTGGTGTGGTGATGGGGGTTGGGTGGAGGAAGAGGATGAATCACCAGAAATCCATGGTAACACAACAAATTCACACATGAACACAATTATCTTTGAAATTTGTTGAACAAAATCAAATGTTGGACAAAAGGGACCTGTGATAGCAAAACAGGATCAACAATAACATAAATTGGTCGGAAAATATTATTGAACAGATAGTTTTTAACAAACAAATACGAGGATATATCCATGGCAACCTTATAATAACCACTTTATGTAAAATATGAATCCCTTTGGCTGACACTGATCAACCTATTGTTATTTTTCCATAAAAGCTATATTTCTGTAAGGCATTTCAATATACAGGCGTTTCATTCCCTTGTTAATCCCTTATTCTGGTTTTTGTTTTACATAGCAATCAATACTTCCTGTTCAGATTTTGCGGGTTGGACAGCTTGTCATTCTCAGTGTGCCTGGAGGTGTAGCTCTCTTCCTTGCTTTTCATTGTTCCTTTCCTCAAATTTTGACATTCCTTTTAGTGTTAATGTTTTGATACGTCATCGATGCTTTTAAATTTAAAATTATTATCAAGAACGGTTTGTCGGAAGCTTGCAGTTGCAAGGCATATTGTATACATATCAATTTCTTTAAAACTACGTACTTTTATTTAATATTATGAACCCTATCTCTATTCCTACATGTTCCTTTACGAATATTCCTTTCAGTTTAATAATTCCAAAGAGTAATTGTGTCTCTTGCTAGGGCTCAAGGCTTCCCAAATTTACTAGAATTCATATAAAAACTTGGTAAGGGTGGATATTGGATTGGTTCATCAATTGTCTTCCTTCGGTCAGAATCCCTTTTTGACTTTGCACCATTGATTCCCTTATTATTAGTGATCAATCTCTAATAGAAAAGTTTCTTCATATTCATAGACATAGGGGACATAATTCACATGGATATAGTAAGTCTAGCTTAGGCTGCTTTAGTGGTAGTCTTTACATTTTCCCTTTATATTTATGTATATATACTGAGGTTGCAAGTTGCAACATATATCTTAATATTCATAATTGGAATTTTCAATTTGTTTATGAACCATAATGACTTATAAAGTGTAAATATTGACTTTAGTGGATGCAATGTATGATTTTCTAGGTTTTTTGGATTTCTGAATTTATATTACTATTATCCACAGAATTCACTACTATGGTTGGGCGGTGTCTCTGCGATGCAGTGCGTACAGTGCTAACAAGTGGTGCTTGTGGGAGCCAAAAAATAACCCTCAGCCCAACAAGATAGAGAAGCCCAAAGATTTGGGTTGTTTCTGAAAAGCCCAAAAATTACCCATGAAAGGGGCCCAATATAGCTCAGCAGAGGAATAACGTTCAGCGCTGACCACCATGCTCAGCTGAGTACACAAGCTTTCAAGAGAGATGTCACTAAACAGGAAGTTACAACCGCTAACAGGAGGTTAAAACTACTTGAGAGAAGTTACAAATGGTAAAAAGAAGTTACAACTACCGAAGAGGAACCGCTTGCAAGCAAATCACTTACTCATCTACAGGTGTCTCAAATAATCTGCGGAGTTACAACCGCTTGCAAGCAGATGACTCGCTTATCTGCCACGTGTCTCACTAATCTGTTGAAGTTACAACCACCTGCAAGCATATCACTCACTTATCTGCCACGTGTCTCACTAATCTGTGGAGTTACAACCGCTTGCAAGAAGATCACTCACTCATCTGCTACGTGACTCACTCATCTACTAGCAGTTTACTTGATCTGCCTCTATAAATGGCCAAACACAGCCATCTAGAGGTAACTTCTTCTTGATTCATAATTTTATCTTCGAATACAGAGATATAAACATTTTTCTGAAGACATTGTTCTAACTTTGGCATCGGAGGCACCACACCGGTGTCAAGAATTAACTTCAATCTTATGCAGATTACTCAACGAGATCAGCACATGATCCGGTGAAAATTTGCATCCACAAATTGGTGCTTTCAACGAGAGTTTGAATCAAACTCATTATATGCTCTCTTCCATTCACAAAAAAAAAAAATTCATTCAGTTTGAATTTCATTCACAAACACTTTTATTTTCAATTCAATATAATGGTGGGAACTCGAAAACAAACTAGCAAAAATAATGTTACAAGGTGTTCTGCTCGTACTAGGCTGCCATTGTCATCATGGGTTCTGCCGTTACCAGTCAGACAACCACTGATAGTGGGTCTGCCACCGCCTTCTGACCATCAATCGCAACCTTCTGCCAAAAGCCAAATTGAGATGACACAACAAGAAAAATCTTGCAAGTCAGATCGCCAATCTAACCAAAATATTGGAAGAACAAACCCAAGTGGTAGAGCGATTAATGAGCGAACAACCAAGGCAGACGACACATCGTTGTCTACCAGCAGATCATGCACATAGAAGTGGAAATAGTCATCCATCAAAAGGAAACAATCCCTCTGGAAGCATTTCATTCGAGATTAGGGTCACGAGTAAATGTGCACTCTAGGCTCAGACCTCAAAGGGGAATCTTTTCAAGGTTGGGCTTCCAAGCAACTGTGCACTCAAGGCTAGGACCGCAGACTACGCCCAATATAAGTGGTTGGTGCAGAAGACAGAATTCCGATGGATGTGAACAACGCAAGGGACCATATCTAGATCAATACACTGATTTGTCCCACGTCCCACATTCAGAGGCTCGTCAAATCAAGAGGAGCTTTCAGGCGAATCCCATTGAGACTCTACCTCACTCACATGTAGGTAAGTCACACTCAAATTCAGAATATGATGAGTCATCTACCACAAATAATCAGAATTGAAATCACCATACGGTTAATCAGCATGATACACACAAGCCCTTGGGAGCAGATGATGTGGCACGATTGGTCAAAGAGCAGTTGATGAATTTACAAGTTATGAGAAATCCAGACGATACTCTGTGCAGAGAGGTAGCCTTGGTGAACACTTCACCTTTTACATATAACATCAGAGAGGCTCCTCCATCAACAAGGTTTACCACACCAACCTTTACCCATTTCAAAGGATATTCTAATCCTGAGAGGCACTTGAAGCCTTTTTTTAAATGTCATGACTCTGCACAAAAATGATGATCCGCTTATGTGAAAAATATTTGCTATGACTTTACAGGGAGTAGCCCAAGATTGGTTTCACACTTTGACCCCCCAGTCGATCAACAACTTTGGAGATCTATCTCTTGTCTTCACAAAAGAATATTTTTCTTACCGAACTGTCAAAAAGCATGTTGACCACCTCTTTAACATGAAAAAGAAGTCAAGTGAATCGCTCAGAGACTTCATTAAAAGATTCAAGGCAGAAAAAACAAGCATAGTTGGGTGTGATGATCAAATTGTGTCATCAGCTTTCAGGAAGGGTCTACCCGCATGTCACCCATTGTATGGCGAGCTGACCATGAAACCAGGTAAAACTCTTGTAGAAGTCTTCACCATGACAAAATGTTATGCATTGTGGGTCGATGAAAAAAAATATTTCTAAGGTATCTGATGTGTTCAAGAAGGATAGCCAACCTATACAAAAGGAGAGTAAGAAGAATAGGGGTGACAAGCATATAACACGTTCTCCAACAAAAGACTCCTCTACCAGTAGAACATACACAGAGTTCTCGGTTCCAATCAATCAAACTCTCTGGCGCAGAAAAATCTGATGATTATGGCAACCGACCATTTCACAAAGTAGATTGAAGTTGAGGCGTCTTAGCTTTTTCATTTTTAACTTCTTAGAAAAAAAAATGCAATGTACATGTAAGAAAAACTTGGTTGTATTTTATCTATTTATTGTATTTTATCTTTTCAACAAAAGACTCCTCATCTAGTAGAACATACACAGTGTTATCCGTTTGGGTCAATCAAATTCTCCACGAGAAGAACCAATCTTGGCCGAAGAGACCGCCATCAATGAAAAAAGACCTGCAAAGAAAAGATCTGAACAAATATTTACATATACCACAATAGATGATACATTATTTTGCACTTAAGCAAAAAAACACGCCTTCCTCAATTGAAATAGGGAAATACGAGAATTCATTGTACATGTCATACAATAGAAGACATTCAGAATACAAATATTTATGTACACCTCAGTAAAGGATGACACTCTATGTGAGTGGGTAATTCAATGCATAGAAGCATCTTACTCAGGATTACTTAAATCCGTTTAAGTTTAGTCAAGTGTTCAGCAGACCACACAAGCAAAATGCCTCAGTAGAGGATCACACCTCAGTAGATGATGGCACTCTACGTGAGTGGGTAATTGAATACATAAAACCATCTTACTCAAGACTACTTAAATCCGTTTAAGTTTAGTCAATTGGTCAACAGACCACACAATCAAAATGCCTCAGTAGAGGATCACACCTCATTAGAAGATGACACTATCCGTGAGTGGGTAATTCAATGCATAGAAGCATCTTACTCAAGACTACTTAAATCCGTTTAAGTTTAGTCAAGTGGTTAACAGACCACACATATATAATGCCTCAGTAGAGGATCACACTCTCTGTGAGTTGGTAATTCAATGCATAAAAGCATCTTACTCGGGACTACCTAAATCTGTTAAAGTTTGGTCAAGTGGTCAGCAGATCACACAATATTTCCATGAAATTTCCAAGATAAACAGATTTAAATCCATGATTAACTTTCTCAAGTTATTCTTAAATTCTGACTTAGCACATTGAAAACTCATGAATGAGGCTAATAAAGCTTTTGCGCTCTTAAAGAAAATATTTCTAAGTCAGCAGGCCAACAACATACACAAAGTTTGGGGATCATAAAAGCAAAGAATAACACTATTTTATATGAAGTCACCATCAACTCCAAAAGAAATTCAAACTCTCACTAGTAGAGCAACAACTTTGGATCGATTCTTGAGTAGATCAGTAGACAAATCAAGGAGAGGACATGCACATTTGTTTGGCAGTTTCAAATGTAGCAGTTAGCTCAGTTTTCATCAGCGAAGAGTTAGGGGGCGCAACTTTCTCTCGGATGCTTGTCAGAAACTCATGAAATGAGCGATAGAGTTGAGCCAACATGACTTAATCTATCGGCCGATGACAACTATAAAGGCTCAAGCCTTAGCAGAATTTGTTTCCTCCTCAACCGGGGAAACAAAATTGGCTAGCATATCAGTGTCCCGTCCTTCAACAAATGAAGACTCATCAACTCATGCTGAAATAGGGGCAGGTTAGCCCAAAGATATGTCACTCCTCAACTTATGCTAAAACAGGGATAGGTCAACCTTAAGATATGTGACATTTATAGGTGGATGGGTCGTCAAATCACCAGGAAGCCAGAGTATGACTTGTTTTATTCATCTAAGGATGATCGTCTATTTGGACAAATTCCAATAGCCCAAGAAAAGACTATGTATAAGTCACCCGGTAGATCATCTCATCTGCAGCAAAAGCCTCTACATGCAAATCATTTTATCTTCAACAGACTACATTTCAACAACAACATGAGCCTCTACATGTAGATCATTTACTTGTATTAATAAAGACAGATAAGTCAGCAAGATCAGGGGCATTCTATTTCTATTTTTAGCGAGGCTCCTTAGTGAAAATACATCTCCCCTGTTTAAGTAAGAAAGAAAATAAAAATGGTCAGCTCAAAAGCAAAAGAGATGAGGGCATTTGTGGGAGCCAAAAATAACCTTTAGCCCAACAGGATAGAGAAGCCCAAAGATTTGGGTTGTTTCTTAAAGGCTCAACCCCATTACAGCTCAACAGAGGAATAGTGTCTAGCGCTGACCATCGTGCTCAGCTGAGTACACAAGCTTGCAAGAAAGATGTCACTAAACAAGAAGTTACAACCGCCAACAGGAGGTTACAACTACCTGAGAGAAGTTACGAGTAGTTAAAAGAAGTTACAACTACCTAAGAGGAGTTATAACTGCTTGCAAACAAATCACTCACTCATTTGCCACATGTCTCACTAATCTGCGTTGTTACAATCGCCTGCAAGCAGATCACTCACTTATCTGCCACGTGTCTCACTAATCTGTTGAAGTTACAACCGCCTGCAAGCAGATCACTCACTTATCTGCTACGCGTCTCACTAATTTGCGGAGTTACAACCGCTTGCAAGCAGATCACTCACTCATCTGCCACGTGACTTACTCATATGCTAGCAGTTTACTCGATCTGCCTCTATAAATAGCCAAACACAGAGCCATCTGGAGATAACTTCTTTTTGATTCAAAATTCTCTCTTTGAATACAGAGATATAAACATTTTTCTGAAGACATTGTTTTAACTTTGGCATCGGAGTCCCCCTGGCAGGCACCACACCGATGTCAAGAATTAACTTCTATTTATATAAATTACTCCACGTGATCAGCACATGATCCGGTAAAAATTTGCATCCACAGTGCTCATGGACAGTTAGACAACAATGTCCATGTTGTTATTGCGGGGTTAACAAATACATATTCACAATATGTGACTACCTTTGAGGAGTATGAGATACAAAGATATGAGGTCAGCAGACTTCTTCCATTTGCTATATTTTGCACCTGCTTTTTTTTCTTCCTTTTGAACAGGCCATGTTACAGGACTTATTACCTATGATTCCCTAAAACTAAATTTAAATGCCTCCCGACACAATGCATGGTAGTATATGTAATGTCATCCCAGAACATCCATCTTGGTACAGCAATTATCAGATAAATGTTGTGTACTTTTTATAGCCAAATGGAAAACTAGGCAGTTCATATGCTAAAGGTTGCCAGGTTATTCATTTACAAATAATGAAGTTACATTTTTGTCTATGCTTAAGGAGCCAAAGTACACCCACTCATTTGCCTAAACAATTTCATTCACCTATTCTGGGATTCGGGGTGGCTCCTGCGCACAAAGCACAGGAGGACGCCCTGCGCATGAAGCACAGCTGTCGAATTTGATCCAATGGGTCAGATTGACGGATTTCAATTTTTTTTTTTTTGAAATTCAGTTTTTTAAATCCTTCGATCTGAATCGTCGGATCTAATCCAACGGTTGTGCTTCCTGCTCAGGACGTCCTCCTGCTTTGTGCACAAGAGCCACCCCGGAGTCCCTATTCTGTGGTTTGATTTATCTTTTGACTAGGCATTAATTACTACTGGACTGTTATTTTGAAATACTTGATGAATAAAGAAAAATAAATGAAGCATGAGAAAGCTTTGTTGCTTGTTATTTTGTTTTCATGTTTTGCTCAAGGTGGAACTAATTATCAATTTCTGTCTGATTTTTCAGGGCGCTTCAACACTGTTTGGCCCACACACTCTAAGTGCTTACATTCAAGAGTTCCAGAAACTGGCAGGAGCTCTTCTGAATGGCAGCCCTGTCCAGGCAGGCCCACAGCCTCCAGATCTTTTGGACAGGCAACTCATTTTACTCCCTCTAGTTGTTGCAGATTCCACTCTTCTAGGAGTCAACTTTGGAGATGTCAGCTCCGAAGTCCCTGATAACTCATTATTAAATGGATATTTTACATTATTAATTGCTCATAAGCAAATGAGTCCGCTATTACAACTCCAACTTAACTAATCTCTTCCAAACACCACCAAGAATTCTTGAGTGATAGGAAACCTAACAATTTGTTGGTAGAGTACAAGACTCTTGAGTGATAGGAAACCTAACAATTTGTTGGTAGAGTACAAGTCAAATTTGTCTTCCTGGCATCAGATGATATTTATATGTGGCCATTGTTAATCCCATTTCCATTGTCCATGGGATGTGTTAAATCCATTGCAATCTCCGTGTAAATTACTGTCATTTTTGCTTATATATGAAAAGATTCGCCCACTTTACAATTTTGAATCAGTCATGAAATGCGATTAAAACAAAAAATTTCACTTACACTTATACGCACAAAATTTATATACTAAGAAAGAACTATACACTAAAGTGGAAAAAGAATAAGATGATGTTGTAATGATTAAGGTTGATGATACGTCCAAATAAATTGATCATCACGCTCGTAAATGTGGCATAATAAATCATCATGAGAATATAACACTCGATCTATTGGGCCAGCTCATAAAGCCCAGGAAGAATGATGTCAATTGATGATACATAAAAATGGTCACACCCCTAAGTCGTACACGTGTCATGATGATCTCAAGGAACCACGGGTTCAAACAATAGCCCAATACGTATCAACCCCGAGCGATTCTCAGCCCGCTCAACTCCATCTCACTAGGTGGGCCAGACTCTCAGCGCACGCTAGGCCCACACGTTTCATCGCTATCCACGATACTCGTAAGTTTTTTCAAGCAAGTATCTCGAGGATCTGCTTCGGACGGGCAACCACAGTTGCTATTTGCTTCCAACTAGAAAGAACACACCAGCGTATCTTCCACACATGGAAACTCCCTTCGATTGATTGCTTTCGGATTGGGAACTATCTCCCGCGTTTGTAGGAGCACGGAGCTAACAAGAAACTTCCCTCCTACAGTACGACTCCTAATTAAAAGGGGATCTCCACGAAGATCTCCTCCCTAATCTATGCCTATGATGGCCAAGTTAATCCAGGACTCCTTGCGTTATAAATAGGACATGAGCTTGGTAAGCTAAGGTATGCTACAGATTTCCTGTTACAACATTACACCATCCTTGGATCCTTGTTTGATTTTAGCATCAGAGTGTCATCGGCCACCCCACGGTGGTTTGTAACTTACGTGTGCTACTTGTGCAGGTCAGAGCAGGGAGCAAAAAACTACTGGGTCAGTTTGGCACCGTCCGTGCGGACAACATAGTTTTTAACTTTACACTAAGTGTTGTCTCCTACCAAATTTCAGAGAGATGGTGACCACTAGGTCATTCAACAATGAACTATGGGATGGTGACCACTAGGTCATTCAACAATGAACTAGGTGACACGTCCAACACTCCGGCTGTCCCTATACCGGTTCCTGCCATGCATGAGCAACCTACTCACGCCCCTGCACCAACGGCAGCAACGACAAACCCCCAAATCGAGGTGCTGGCATCCCAACTACAGAAGGTTATCAAGGCAGTGGAGACGTTCACGAGGCAGAATCTACCCGCTCCAGTGGACGATAGGGAGCAAGCGCAGGAGAACCAAGCCCCCACCAGTTTCCATTGGACTGGAGGTTGTGCAATTAACGCTGATCTAGCTGCCAGGACATAGAGGCTCGACCCCGGGAATCCCCTTCGAAGAGGAACGCATGATCCTTACGTCCTGTATCGCTTCTCTGTCCCACCATTCGTAGACTGGATAATGAATGAGGCCCTCCCAAGGAAGTTCACTCCTCCGAAGCTTGATTCCTATGATGGAACCACCGATCCCTTTTATCATCTATGTCATTACCAGCACGTGATGGCTTTCAAGGAAGGATCCGAATCTGCCATGTACAGAACATTTCCTACCAATCTCAAATGCTCCGCATTGATGTGGTTCCACAGCCTTCCGCCGAAGTCAATTGATTTTTTCAAAACACTTGTGAGTGAATTCCTGATCCGCTTCGTTGGAAACCAACGTTTCAAAAAGGCTTGCATTACATACTCTCTAAGGAAGAGGTTTGGTGAGTTGCTCCGAGAGTATGTCACGGGCTTCAACAACGAACTGACCCTCATCGATGGGTGCAACGATAATACAGCCTCGATGGCCTTTACTGCGGGCCTCAGAGAAGGAAAGCTCTTTGAGAACCTCACCTTAGAGCCCCCTCTAGACATGGCAGAGCTCCTGATAATCACATAATTATAACATTATTACCTCTTATTATAATTTTGTTAATCCTTGTTTTATCTTATTTTAGATTAATTATTAAATTTTTGTGTTTTTGTAGAATTTGGAGCAATAATGAAGAAATTGAAGAAAAATGAAATGAACAAATCACAGATGGTGACTTCAGAGAAAGTGGAGGTGAAAATAACTTGAGCACTTGGCTTAAACCCAGAACCAAATCCATCAACTCAAACCCATTGCCAAGCCCAATCAAACCCAAAACATATTCTCTTAATTATCGAATATTCTGGTTTGATTTAGGCCTTAAATCACTCATTGAATCCTTCCCTTTAAGTTGTCCATATTCATTTTTCTAGTTATCTATAAATACAAGGGAAATAAATGAGAAAAATGGGAGGAAGAGAAGGGAAGAAAAAAATAAGCAGAAAATCAAACCCTTTTCCTCACACAGTGATTCTCATCACCATCACCACCTACCCACCTCTTTTTCTTCTCCCTCCTCATTTCCATCAAGCACCACCAAACTACTACCACCTGGCCCCCACTCTCTCCGCCACCTGGAAACAAGCCGGAGTCATCACCATCCACACCATACGCGCAGCCGGACAACACGCACAGCCTAACAGACAACACACAACCACCCTCAATCGGATAGCACGCAGCAACCGGCTGGCGCAGCACCACGCACGCCGGACAATCCCATCGTCTTCCTCTCCGCCATCCAACGTCCTGCCGCACGCTCAACTGCCCTCCAACAATGCTCCTGCTTCAACTGGAAGTTTCCCACCTCTCTCTCTGTTCAAATCGAAGAGGAAAGTTGGGGTGCTATCTGCACCCCACCTTTTAATCGAGTACGACCACATAAGAGGGAGGAGCGCTACTGGCACCCAGTAGCGCATAAGAGCACCCCGGCTGGGCATGGCCTGACATTATGGACATCCTAGAAATCTGACGTACCACCCCACTGGACCTGGCGCTATTTGAAATCTATTGAGTACCACCGCACCGAGGCGGTGACAAACCAAAAGGGTTGTATAATTTATTTTACTGACTTAAATGCTTAATTGTTAATTACAATTTTATTTCAGAAATTTGAAAATTTTCTTTCACCTTTCATGTTCAATTGAAACTAGGTATGTTTGGTAGTTAGATTCACATTTTATCAATATTCAAAGCATGTGCTAAAAATTATTAAGCTTAGACTTTGATTAAGTGTGCCTTAAAAAAGAAACTTAATGTTTGGTAATAGTTTATTTGCTTGAGATAAATTGTTCGTGTTTGACAGAAACTTGATATGGTGTAAGCAAGGGATCCTCATCCCTAAAGCTTCTCGTTTATAATTTCAGTAATTTAGATTTAAATATATTTGCTAACTCATCGGTGAGTCCAAACCCCACAAAATCCATCTCATCCATCTTTTCCTTTTATTTTATATTTCTTATTTTTAATTTATTTTTAGTTTAGTTTTAAAAACACTGTAACCCCATTTTTCTGTAAATTAGTTTAGATAAATTCTAAAATTCAATTGCATCCACTTTCCTCGTGGGATCGACCCGTACTTGCCGTTGTCTACCAATTAGACACCGTGCACTTGCGGTTATTACAAGTGTGTCAAATTAGCCTATTTATTTAGGTCGGTTATGCCCGCAACAACTCATCAAGAGCGTTCAAAGACACATCACCCTGGAAGAATCAAGGACAACTAAGTGGGAAACCAAAGGTGACAGAAAGGCCCCTGCTTCAAGGGATAAGAAAGAAGGAAATATACATGAGAAAGAAGAGCGAAGCAAGAGGAAACGCACTTACAACAGACTGGATCCTAATTGTCCCAGACCAGAGAAGTCATCCAACTACGTTGGATCCAGAGCCGTGACACCCTTAAATGGTAGTCTGTCGAATGTACTCAACTCCATAAAAAATTGGGAGGAATTGAAGTGGCTCTCGAAAACACGCGGAGACCCTGCCAAAAGAGATAACGACAAGTACTGTGCGTACCACAAGTACTACTTAGAGCACTAGATCCGCAAGGGAAAATTGAAAGATTTCCTGAACTTTGAAAAGCAGCCAGAACCGACCAAGGACATAGGAGAGTCGATCAAAGAGGTAGAAAAGGAGACTCTTGGGATAATATATGTCCTTCATGGAGTAAGACCAAATAAAGACCAGTCGCACAGATACTGCAAGCGGACTCTGTTGGATATGCCGACACAACCCGAGGATGAGAACAGACTAGTTTGTTATTCAAGAATTCAGAACCCCATTCCCACTTTGACCTTCACGAACATGGGCTTAGACAGAGTCCGAGTGCCACATAACGACGCCTTGGTCATCTATGTGTCCATTGCAAAGTGGGAAGTGAAAAA
This sequence comes from Berberis thunbergii, assembly GCA_003290165.1. Classification (NCBI taxonomy): domain Eukaryota; kingdom Viridiplantae; phylum Streptophyta; class Magnoliopsida; order Ranunculales; family Berberidaceae; genus Berberis; species Berberis thunbergii. The sequence continues at coordinate 18,503 of QNQO01007005.1, read as the reverse complement.
ATCCCTCATTGACATAGACAACTTGCTCAACGTTCTGTTCTACAATGCTTTCTGCAGCATGGACCTCAAAGAGGAAAATCTAACGCCATCAGAGCACCCGTTGATCGGGTTCAGCGGGGAGAAGTGTTTCACCGTCAGATAGGACAATATGTGGAGACCAACCTACTGCATGAGGCTGCCACTACGCGCATTGAAACAAATAAAGTGGTCCCAGATCCAGATACATCATGCAAAGCAGCCTGACCCGATGCAAGGCATAAAGACGGAAGGGGTACCATTTTTTAGCGGAACAGGAGTCACTCTCCCGCCTAGTGAGACGTAACAACAATGGCAAACAAGAACACGCCCCCCGACAAGAAATAAAACAAGAAATTCAGAAACTAACTTTATTGATTATTGGAAAGATGAAACAACAAACACCTTAAGGTGGATACAAAAAACTACATACTGCAAACGTCCTGAGGCGGGTACAAAAACTACATGCTGTGAGTAAACATGGAGGACTTGCTTGTACTTCCCGATCTCACAAACGACGTGAAGATACAGATACCATCAAATATGGTATGAGGGAGGGGGGTACAAAATCGACAACCATGAGTCCCGCAGCGAGTCATTACTAGACACTTGCAGTTCACACCCTGATATCCAACGAAACGACAAACCTGAGACAAGTATCAAGTCACCACAGGTAGAGTGCGCCTTCTGCTCGTAGGGGTTAGAAGGGCGTCCACGAATCAATTGCCCATTCCATGGACCATTCCCAACTCCTCTTCGTCTTAAGACCCCGAACCCAAGCATGAGGCAGGGAGACAAGGCTAATCGAAAAGCGGTGGAGGCGACCACTATGGAGTTGGACTCAGATGTTATCTTTGATATCAAACATTCGAGAACAACAATAAGGCATCTGCTCATAAAAGACGAACTCTTTCCTTGGAAGGGAATCCTTACTACTCTGCGATATGAAAAGAAAGTATGAGACCTTAGCAGATCAATTACGTTCCCACCCATATCAGGTGACCACAATTAACAACAACTTTCGCCATGCATGAACGACAAAAACATCAGAACACTTGGAGTCTCAAAACATGGAGATACAACTTTAGCCTTTGGAAAACTCAAAGCATCTTTTTTAGTCTTTAGAAAATTCAAAGCGTCTTCTTCAAACAAAAACATTGAAGAAGATAAACTCTGTGAAAGATACTGCCTACAACAACTGGAAAACACATTTTATAGGCGTAATGGTTCACCAAACAGGTATTCAAGCATTAAATGCCAAGCATTGAATAACGTCTGAAAAATAGGAAGGCAACGGTTCCCAAGGAAACTACGTAGAACACATCAATCAATTAATGGAACTGCACGCAACCCCATCAATTGACGTGGAGTAACCGATACTCAACCGTCATGCAACCTGCGTCGTACACGTGTCACCGCACGATTTACACTGTACACACAACGCCCCTTGTAGGAAACCCTAGCCCTTCATCTGCGGGTCCGACGTGATAATCAAACCCCGTCACATGCATGACATGGGCACCAGAAGATCCTAGTCAACCTTGGCATATGGATAGTACCTACAGATCGCTAGTCGGTTTAAGATAACTTCTTCCACACCATGTGCCAAGTGGATGGATCAAGTTCACACGCCCCTTAGCAGACATAACCTCCCTCCAAACCAGGCAAGCTTAGTCTGCCATGACTGATAACGATAGCTTCTGGTTTTCCCCGACACCTAGTCCGCCTAGCGTGGGCATTGACGATTTAGGAAGTGGAAGTTTAATCTGTGTTATCACGCCTGGTGACGACAACTTGCCAGGGATCATTGCCCCCTTCGCGGATAGTGATCGCTGAACCTAATCAGGTAAGCCTAGCTAGTGACGACTAGCGACGAAAGCTTCTGATCAAACCCTGGACTTGTAGTCCCCAATGTGAGGGTGTAGATAGTCCAAAAGGTGGGAGCCTAGCCAATCTCGAAATGATTCCGATGGCTATCCACGGGACCATCACTCTTCAATGTGACCGCCGAATCACCAACCCTAGACTTGTAGCCTCATTGCAAGGGTGTAGATAGTCTAAAAGGTGGGATCCCAGTCAATCCCAAGGTGGGATCCCAGTCTAAAAGGTAGCCTCATTGTTTTTTAGTGCGACCGCCGAAACACTCCCAAGTTTGTAGCCTGGTGCACTCAAGTGTAAATAATTTGGATGATGGGCTCTGAAGGCTTGCCATGAGACCACTGTTTTTCAACATGATTGCCAAACCCTCTCCAATTCGTAGCCCCCACTGCACGGGAGGGCATCGACAGTTTGAAAGGTGGAAGCCTAGTCAGTCCCGAGTTGATTCTGACGGCTTGCCACGAATCACTGCTCTTCAGCCTGGTTGCCAAATCCATACTCCCCGAATCTGTCGCCGCCGTGATTGGTCATAAGTGATTCAGATGGTGGAAGCCTAGTCAGTCCCGAACTGATTCCGACGGCTTGCCATGGAACCACTGCTCTTCAACCTAGTCGCCAAACCCTTACTCCCTAAATCTGTCGTTCGCCCTGATAGGTCATAAATGATTCGGTTGGTGGAAGCCTAGTCAGTCCCAAACTGATTTCGACGACTTGCCACGGGACCACTGCTCTTAAGCCTTGTCGCCAAACCCTTACTCCCTAAATTGTCAACCACCTTGATCGATCATAAATGATTCGGATGGTGGGAGTCTCAAGCTTCTCGCCGCACGACCTCCGCTGTCCCGCTCAACTAGCGGACGCAAATATGAATCTAGCCAAGTCAGCACCTTTACGCTCAAACAAATTGGCATCCTAACATTGGAAAAGGCCACTCGTGCCAAACACTCGGCCACCACAGCTTGCCGAAGGCAACAACTACAGCCGACTAGTCAGACAAACAAGCAATGACCTAGGTCATTCACAATACAAACGGTCAAACCCTCTACCATAGTCAGACAAGTCAATGTCCTATTGATTCAACTAGCTTATGCCAAAGCATGACGATAAGGCAAAATGGAAAAGCATGCAATAGAGACAAAAAGGCATGAAACGGATAACGTTGTTTTCATTAATTGTCAAGACAAAAGAGTACAAGTACACAAAATTGCACCTAATCAGGGGAAGGCACGGAAATGGAAGAGTTGAGCCTAGTAGAAACAGGGGCGGAAGTCGCATCCATATGCACTTCAACCTGAACGTTAGGGACCAAATCCTCCTCCTCATCTGATGATGCAGAAGAGATAGACAAGTTCGCATATGAAATCTTCTTATAACGATCAAGGTCTCACTCCATATGCTCTTCATTCATTAGATACAATAGCTCTAGCTGGCCATGTCCGACCCACCGGAACTCACATTTACCTTGTTCCTGAAGAAACTCTTCCTCTTGCACATTTGCATCAATAAGTTTGCGCTCCAGCAGCTCCAACTTACCCGTCAGCGCATCAACCTGATACTGCTCTTTGGCCAGAAAATTCTCCATAGCACTGAGTTCATGACACCCCACCTTCAGCTGGTCTTCGACCTTCTTAGCTTCTCAAGCATAGAAATCCACTATTGCTTTTCAGCGGCCCAGCCAGCTTCCCTTAAAGCACCCTCTTCAGCAAAGGATTGCCACTCAGAACGCGTTTTATCCGCAGCCTCCTGTCAACCTCGACTTCTCGACGTATCTGGCTAAGTTTCTGCCTAAGTCTGTCCCTCTTGAACACCGCCTCTGCCAACTTGTACTCAAGGTCCTTCAGACGAGCCCTCTAAGCCTCAGCGACCACATTTAATTGATCCAACCACATATTTTTGCCCTGATTATTAAGCTCATCAATTTCATGAAGCGCATTAGAATACAACTTCTACACATGCAAGAAGACACAATCCAAGGTACACACTCTCTCACGAGCCACCTCGACTTTCGTTCTAGTAACGACCACATGACTCATGTGAGACATACCCAACATAAGGTACTTCAAACCCTTATCCATACACCCGTCAAGCGAATCCTCCTAGGGTTTCGGAGCGTGGTCCATTAGCCAGCTGTGACGCCTGCTTATATGCTTCCTCAAAGCATACCCTATATCCACCTTTCGATGCTAGACCCGCAAGCTCATCTTCACCAGGTCCGATGCCAACAAGCTTATTCGCGCATCAGGATGAAACATCCCCTGATCTGGAAGTATGCCAGTGCCACCCTTCATGGTTACTACAGTCCTCAGACTTTCCTTCATGGGTTTTCCTTTATCAAGAGTAGCCAACCCTTTACTGCGAGATGATTCAATAGGATCCGGAAGCAGAGGAGGAGGCGAAGTATCCAAAAGACCTTCCAACACTTCTAACCGTGGCTCTCGACTAGATGGTGAACCACGCGGACTGCAAGAAACACCACCAATACCACGACCACTCTCAGGCAAGTCATCAGTTGGGCGATCAGATTCGACTACCTCGGGTGAATCTTCAAAAGAGCCATCTATTGGAATAGCCCCACATGAATCAGCACCAGCAAAAGCCGCCATTGCAACTCGCACCAAACAATCATTCAAAGCCTCAGCCTGCGGGTTACTAAGTTTCGACCCATCTGTGACTCCTGCCAATCGCATATAATTTTCCTCCAAGCCGGAAACATTAGACACCGCTTCAACAGGCCTAGCAGACTAGCTATCATTTTTAGGTGAAGCGGGTCGTGCCGAAGACGAACCAGTTCTAACACGAGGCTTCTTCTTCATAAAGGAAGCAAGCATCTCAGATGACTCCTCCACATAAGACAGGACAAGACCATTGGCCCTAACAACCTTCCTCTTTTTTGAAGGGCCCCATATTTCGACTTCATGCATGCCTCTCAGTACAACGTGGGAGCTACGTGCCAATTGTCCTACAGCCTACTGCGGATGAAGTTGGAAACTCTGACTACATCAGTCGCCTCCTTTTGAGGAAATTTGCAAAAAATTTCTATGGTGGTTCGCTCATCCAAAGTAACAGGAATAGTGCGGAACCTCATTGCAAAAGAGCATGAGCAACGGTTAGTTAATCTATCGTCAAACACATAAACGTTGGAAGACAAGAGTCGAACTTACGAAGCGGTCTGAACTATCGTTCGAGCAGACGACCCTTGCATCGAAAATACTTCGAATCTGCATGGGCCAAGAAACAAAACTTCTGCTAGAACTTGAAGTCATCAGGTAGTCCACCAAAGCACTTCAGCATCCTCAATTTACAGACAACATTACTCTGCAGCCGGGGAGCGGTAAGCAACTAGATCACACGCGTTGTCATGTTAACGCTGGCCTCCCTAGCACAGAGCTGAATAATGAGGATAACCTTGTATCCATTGGGCCCCAACTAAGTCGAGGGAATCCCTAGCAGATTTAAGAACTCCCAGATCACATCTAGAACCAGGAAATGCACTCCAGTTTGAAGCATCCCCCGGTGTAAACAAATAAGACCATCAGGAGGCAACATTGGCTTCTGGTCACTCGTTAGAAGATACGTTGGCAGATCCACCGGGACTCCAAACCTAGTATGAATTTCAACAAGACTAGGTTTAGACAACAACCTGTCTTTAAAAAACTCTAGGCCCTCGGCAAAGACAACATCATAAAAAAGATCTTCTCAAGCCATGGGAAATACGAACAAACTATTCTAATTAGAACGATATCTTTGAAAAAAAGAAAAGTAGAAGAGTCAGACGCTGCACTGCGGATGACCTATTTAGGCGATGGGTTCCTGCCTCTTTTTCGCCGAACCAATGCATGTTCAATTAATGCAGCGCGCGGCTCAAGCAATGATTCAGATTCAATCATCATGAGCAACACATCCCTTACAGATACGACATACCGAACCAATGTGATGGCCCACTAACTCGAGGGGAGTAGCTGATGATACATAAAAATGGTTACACCCCTGAGCCGTACACGTGTCATGATGATCTCAAGCAACAGTCCAATACGAATCCAGCCTGAGCGATTCTCAGCCCGCTCAACTTCAGCACACCAGGCGGGCCCAGACTTTCACAGCATGCTAGGCCCACACGTCTCACAACTATCCACGACACCTATAAGCCATTTTCAGGCAAGTATCTCAAGGATCTGCTTTAGACGGGCAACCACAGTTGTTATTTGCTTCCAACTAGGAAGCAAATACCAGGGTATTTTCCACACAAGGAAGCTTCCTCAATGGAATGCTCTCGGATTGGGAACTATCTCCCGTGTAGCTAGGAGCACGGAGCTAACAAAGAACCTCCCTCTTACAACACGACTCCTAATTAGAGAGGGATCTCCACGAATATCTCCTCCCTAATCTATGCCTACAATGCTCTGGTTAACCCAAGAACTCCTAATTAGAGAGGGATCTTCTCGAAGATCTCCTCCCTAATCTACACCTATGATGGCCTGGTTAACCCAAGACTCCTTGCGCTATAAATAGGACATGAGGTTTGTAAGCGAAGGTACACTACAAATTCCTTGTTACGGCATTACAGCTTTCTCAGATCCTTGTCTGACTTTAGCATCGGAGTGTCATCGGCCACCCCACGGTGGTTTGTAGCTTACATGTGCTACTTGTGCAGGTCAAACGGGTCAGCGGGAACGGGTCAGAGCAGAGAGCAAAAAATGACTGCATCACCAATTATAGAGGCCCATACTTGGCCTACCACTGAGGAGACGTAAGTATAGCCCAAATCTAGGCTCAAACAAATTAGAGCCCGGGTCCAAGCCTGGTACACGTTCTCTCATAAAGAAGGAAAACGTTGCACCAAGAAAAGAGTCGTGGAGTGCTTACGCCTCCATGAACGCATCTCCATTAAGGAGGATACTGTTACAAGAAACATCTCCTTCCATTGCGCCTCACATGCTTAAGTCATGTAGAGAGTTAACCAGGACCATTATAAAAGGTAAAGGGAACATTCGACAAAGGTATGCAACTTTAACTGAGTTTGTCCAGATTTACATAATTCTTCCATCAGAGTTACCGACTTAAGCATCAGAATGCCTTCGGCCATCAAAAAGGCAGTCCTTGATAATCTAATAGTTGTTTTACAGGTCAAACTCACAGGAGGATGATTTTTGTACGCATCAAATATATTAAGTGTCATAATACTTTATGATACATCAAATAAGACTATCATCACGACCATACACGTGGCTATAATCACTTATCACGAGGACCAAGTATTTCAAGTTTGGATCGACTCACAAAGCCCAAAAAGGGCAGATCCAGTCATTAAAGCCCGTCATAACAAATCATAGCGAGAGGCCCAAATCTAGGCCCGTCAAAGCTCTCCCTTAAAGAGGAGCAACGTTACAAAGAAAAAAAAGTCGTGGAGGGAGTTACTCTCCCAAGGACGTATCTTCATAAAGGAGGGGACTGTTACAGAGAATGTCTCCCCTCGTTTAGCCTAACATGCTTAAGTTATGCAGAGAGTTAATAGCGACCACTATATAAGGTAAATGGAACATTAAAAACGTATGCAATTTTAACTGAGTTTTGTCTCGATTAATCTTCATCTCGAACAGACTTACTGACTTAAGCATCAGGGTGTCTTTGGCCACCAAATAGGTGGTCTTTGGCAATCTAACATTTATTTTACAAGTTGGATTTACAAGAGCTCAGATTTGGTTGCATCATCTTGGCATCGTCCGTGGGGAACAACAGTTTCCTTTCAAGAAGAGAGTTTGTAGTTGGAAACTTCCTTAGTTCTAATCAGCAATAAAAAAATTTATAGCGAATGGAACATTCTACAAACCCTTAAACCCAACAATAATCACGACAACCCTTCCACTAGTGAAGCTGAGTTACCAATAGCGTCTGTTCCAAATCCAATAACAACCGGGTTAATTGTACTAGGTAACGCAGTATTAGAACAAGGAATGGTAGCCCAATCATCTCAGACATCTGGCGGCATTGTCACAAATCCCCGTGTGGATCAACTCCTGGCCCAGATGGATCATCTGACCAAATTTGTGGACAAACTCACCTAGGAGCGTGCTCAATTTGCCGAAAATGTTTAAACACCACTGCAACAGAACTCTACCAACCACGTCCGAGAAAACAAAAAGTTCGTACAAAACTTCAACGAGTGAATCTAGAAGGCAATGAACCACAAAAAGATGGCCTCTAGAGCGATGGGATCCCTACACAAGTTCCATTCAGGATCGGAGCCACAAATCCCAACGTGTTGTATGAATTGGCTAGACCACCATTCTCCAACGCACTCATGTGGACTCCTCTACCAAAAAGTTCACTCCCCAAAAGTTCGAAGCGTATGATGGCATTACCGATCTGACATACTATCTGTGACACTTCCACCACATGATGGCCTTGAAAGAAAGTACGAAGTGTATTATGTGCCAAACCTTTCTGACCAGCCTCACGTCCATGGCAATGACTGGTTAGACAGTCTACTGCTCAGGTCGATAGACTCCTTTCAAGCATTAGGCACTACGAGATTCATTGTCAGCCAACAGATAAGAAAGGGTCCATACTACTTGTTGCACATTAGGCAAAAATCTGAGGAAACCATCAGAGAATACGTTACTAGTTTCACCGACGAGTTAACTATGATTGACGGATGCAACGATGACACAGCCATAGTCACCTTCACCACTGGATTGAAAAAAGGGTCATTCTACAACTCTCTAAACTTAGATCCCCAAAGAACATGGTGACTTTATTAAAGACTGCCAAAAATACATCACCCTCAAGGAAATGGTGGTTGCTAAGAAGAAGAATGAATTTGAAAAGAGACATTCATCAGCTAGTCGGGAGAAGAGAGAAGAAATACGAAGAAACGACAAGCCTGGGGGGAGAGGGAATGCCAGTAAAAAAACATCGAACCAGTGGCAGGTCTGAGTTCCACAAACAAGAATCCGAAAGGTTGCAACCCGAAAGATCTAGATATGAACGGTTGACAAATACAATCAACACGACATAAAATTATTCACGACTTTGAAAACAAGTCAAGCTGAGGGCCTGAAGACCATGGCGAAATGGGAGGATGTTAAATGGCCACCCAAGATGAAAGGGGATCCCCATGGGCAAGATAAGAACAAATATTGCTCATTCTGAAAAGATTATGAGCACGACACCAAAGACTGCTACAACTTGAAGGACGAAATTGAAAAAAGGGACAACTCAAAGAGTTAATCAGGCAAAAGGAGTCCAAAAGAAAAGAGAAGGTGAACATTACTACTAGATCAAATAAGCGACCAAGGGAGCTGATATACATCTTGCATGGCGTAACTGGAGAGGAGCCATCCAATCGATCACGGAAGTGATCAATCTGGGATTTACAAATAAGAATACGATATCCAGGGCCTTCCGTATAACACGCCAGAATGACACAGCGAGCTCTAACCTTTTCCGATGAGGATGTGAAGGTACTCCATTTCCCTCATACCGATGCTCTGGTGATTTCAGTGTTGATAGCTAGGTGGGAGATCAAAAGAGTATTGGTCGTTACAGGTAGCTTGCCCAACCTTCTGTACCTAATAGCATTTTGTAAGATGCAATTCACCAAGAAAATGTTCTCGCCCAACTATCAACCAATGGTGGGTTTCGGCAGAGAACAGTGTCGTCCACTCTGAATGATCAAATTACCAGTCGAAGCGGGAGAATCGGGTAGACAACAAGTCCTGTTGACGGATTTCCTAGTTGTCGCCACTCCATCCGCATACAATATGCTTCTCAGATGTCCTTGGATACACGATGGGTGCAGTATCCTCCAACATGCATCAATGTCTAAAGTATCTTGTCGAAGACGACTTCGACATAATCAAAGGAGACCAGCCAGCTGCACGTAAATGTCACTATGCAGCAAAGAAAGCTCTGCACAGATAGTAATCACTGCAATAGCCAAAAGAGACGCTACAATGACTTGGATGAGACTTCGACCTCCTCGACGACAATACAGCTTCAACCAGTCCAAGAGATTGACCAAATACCGAACAACAGTAGTCTACCTGGACAGTGGAGAAGAAGGTAAAGCAGTTTGGATTGGATCGAAAGTTCACCTAGAATTAGCCATGAACCTGATCCAACTGCTGAAGAATAACCAAGACGTTTTTGGCTGGACAATGAAAGACATGCTGGGTATTGATCCCTCGGTCATTACTCACAGATTGCAAGTCAATCTAGACAAGAAGCTAGTCTGACAGAAAAGAAGGCCAGTTGCCCTAGAACACAACCAAGAAATAAACGAGGAGGTGCATCATCTGACAATGGCATGAATGATCATGGAATATTATTACCCATACTGGCTAGCTAAGACCATCTTGGTGAAGAAAAGAACTGCAAGTGGAGAGTATGTGTAGATTACACTGATCTGAACAAAGCCTGTCTGAAAGATAGTTTCCCACTCCCTCGTATAGATCAAATAGTAGATGTCACTGTCGGACAAGAACTTCTAAGCTTCATGGATGCGTACTCTAGTTACAACAAGATACAGATGCACCCGCCTAGCCAAGAAAATATGTTTTTCATAACAGAAAAAGGTATGTGCTTTAACCGAGTGATGTCGTTTGGACTGAATAATGCAAGATCTACATACTAACGTTTTTTCAAGAGAATGCTCAAAGACCAAAAAGGCAAGACAATTGAAGTGTACATTGATGATATGTTGGTCAAGAGCTTACGCAAAGCAGACCATATAAAAGACCTCAAACAAGCCTTCTCTCAGTTCCGAAGATACAAAATGAGGTTGAATCCAGATAAATGTACATTTGGGGTAGAATCAGGGAAGTTCCTTGGACACATGGTCAATCAAAAAGGAATTGAAGCTAATCCAAAATAGATACACACACTTCTCAACATGCAGCCGCTACCTAACATAAAGGGTATGCAAAGCCTCAATGGCAGAATAACATCTTTAAACAAATTCATTTCCAAGTCATCAAGCAAATGCCAACCTTTCTTCAAAATTTTGAAAGGAAATAAGACGTTCAAGTGGAATGAAAAATGCGAAAAAACTTTTCAAAGCTTGAAAGCATACACGGGAAGTACTGAACTACTATCAAAACCGAGCATAGGAGAAACACTGTATTTATACTTGTTCATGTACGAACATGTGGTCTGCTCAGCATTGATACAAGACAAGAAGGGTGAACAAAAACTAGTGTACTATGTTAGTGAAACACTTGCAGATGCAAAGATTAGCTACCCGAATTTGGAGAAACTGACACTCGTCTTGACTGTATCTTCAAGAAAGCTACGACCATATTTCCAAGCTCACCTCATCATTGTCATAACATAACAACCACTTTGGTCAGTACTGCACAAACCAAAACAATCCGAAAGGATGGTCAAATGGTGATAGAGCTCAGGTAGTTCGACATCAGCTACGCTTCTAAAATCGCAAATAAATCTTAAGCTTTGGCAGACTTCGTCGTTGAATTCACAGGCAACAACGAACGCCAACCAGACAACAATCACAAAGAGGAACAAACCGAATGAGTTGTTCACAAATGGATCATTCACTGTGACAGAGCATCCAACGAGTCGGGAAGCGAAACTGGCATAATCCTGTATATTTCAGAAAGCGTAACATTAGAAAAGGCAATAAAATTCAGTTTCAAAACCTCAAACAATGAAACCGAGTACGAAACAGTGATAACTAGGTTGTAGCTGGCCAAACACTTGAGAATAAAAGAAATCAACGTATTCACTTACTCCAAATTGGTGGACAATCAGCTGAATGACGAATTCCAAGTCAAAGATGCTCGAATGAAAGCCTACCACCAAAAGACTACCGAGTTCATGAAAAGTTTTAAAGCTGCAACCAGTCAGTGTAGTGCAAGAGCATAGAATGCAAGAGCTGACGAACTAGCTAAGGAAGCATCACGAGCAAAAGAAAATGATAATTTGCTCGTCATGATACATGAAAGTTTCATACTAGAAAATCAGGTGCAAGAAGCATGTGCAACGGGTCAGGAAAACAACCGGACGACTCCAATCCATGCATACATAATAAACATAAAACTTCCAACGTATACGATAGAGGCCCAAAAACTGAGAAATCGAGTGGCACAATAGACACTAATTAATGACAGACTCTACTAGAGGTCTACCACAGGACCGCAACTAAGATGTCCCTCACCCGATGATGCTGACTATGTTCTGTGAGAGATTCACCATGGCATATGTAGAAACCATTCAGTGGGAAGAACACTAACCCACAAAGCTCTAACACCGGGATACTATTGGACAACAATGCAAGCGGATGCAAATAAGTTTGATCACGCTTGTGACAAATGCCAAATATTCACTCCATATACTCACATATCATGCTAAAATCTAATCTCGATAAGCAGTCCATGGCGATTTGCATAATGAGGGATGGACATCGTAGGACCACTTCCAATGCTTGGCAGAAAGAAATTCGTCATCGTTGCGGTGGATTACTTCACCAAGTGGGTAGAAGTGGAGCCGTTAGCAAATTGACAAGCCAAAGTCACCAACAAAACAATCCTAGAGGCGATCAAAAGGAATCTCGAAACATCGAAAGGATTATGGGTGTCCAAATTACCATGCATCCTTGGGCTTACAGAAAAACGAAACGAACTCTTACAGGAGAAACTCCATTGTCCCTTGCATACGGATCTGAAGCAATGATACCAGTAGAAATTAGTATGCCAACATTCAGAATCGAAGAGTTTCAAATAGAAATGACAATAAAACATTGAAAGTCGGATTGGATCTCCTCGAAGAGAAGTAAGAAAATGCTTCGATCAAAACAACCTACCAACAACGGATGGCTAGCTACTATAATAAATGGGTAAAGTCTTGCACATTAAACGTCGACGATTGGGTACTTCAAAAAATTCAACTCAGCACAAAGGAATAGGAGCGGGCAAACTGAATTTGAATTGGGAAGGACCATACAAAGTGGTAAAAATCAACAGACCAGGAACATACTGGTTAGAATATATGAAGGGTGAACAATGACCACGACCATGGAATGTAGAGCATTTGAAAAAGTATTATCAATAAAACTTCCAAGTTTATACCCTTCATCTCGTGTTCAAGCAATGAAGCTTAGTCAGAACGTCAAAGTCAGACTAAGAGTTTACTCGAAAAAATACAACACGACTAAGGTATCGGGCTACAAATAAAGTTAAAATATATGTATCATGACAAACAAGTCGGACATACACATAAAACTTCTGGTTTGATCAACCATGAAGTAAACTTATAAGTACCTGAACATATAAGCCAGACTTATCTATAACTTTTTTGGTCGACTAAAATGTACGACCTCAAAATACGTTTGAAAAATCTAGACACATAAGGTCAGATTTAGTAAAAAGCTTCTAAATGACTTATATGTCGAACCACGAAGCACACTTAAAATAATTTGGAGAAATAAGTCTGAATTCAACTAGGAATGTCAAAAGCAAAAACAAGTCTAATAAACTAGACGTACAAATGACAATGATAGATAAAATGAGATCTTCAACGATTATCTACTTCATTAAATCGAAATAAGTTACACAGATTGGAGAGGAATTATTAGAAGCATTTAGGAAGAGGCATGCAGAGGAGGTTATCTGTATCTACAAAACTGCCACTTAGATAAGGAGATTATTGTTTCCCATCAATGGGATTACTCCGTGAATCCGGAACGGATTCCTCTTCATCCTGGAAGATTTGATCAGCAAAACAGTAATACATCGACAAATCCAAACCTTGAAACTCCATAAAATCAAAAAAGTCATGACGATCATCAACAACTATTTTCCAGTCCGCCGCTTCTACATTCTTCAATCTATCAGTGACTCTTGCAAGTTCATCCCTCATCAACATAAGTTTGCCTTCAACAACGATGAGCCTAGAAGGAAACTGCAGATTTAGCAGTAGCAAGTCTAGCAGTCAACTGAACAATTCGTTCTACAGAAGCCTTTAGACTGGCAGAGTGCTCGGCAGCAGAACGCACGGCTTTATCATGACCATTTCTTTCTTCGGATAGTTACTTCTCAACAACATTCAACCGAGTACGAAGTTTATTCAACTCAATCTCCGAAGCCACAAGTTCAGAAGCGAACTCCGAACAACCTCGGCTTCCTTTAGCGAAACCCGAGCAGCTTTTTCAAGCTTCATACACAGCGCTTTCAACAGATCAAATTTACGGAGGACGTGAGAAAGAACCAAAGCATGCCCCACCATCTTCCATTCAACAAATGCCACCTGATCACGCACGACCCTATAATCTAACCCCATTACACTAGCGTAAGTGAGGTGTTTCATCCCCTCCACGATATGTGTCATACCTTCATCAAGGTGACTACCAGGCGGATACACGAGTGTAATGGGGTTAGTCACATTGATGAAGGGTTAGTAACCTTGATGGGGTTAGTCACCTTGATGAAGGTAGTCACCTTGATGAAGGGTCACCTTGATGGGGTTAGTCACCTTGATGAAGGTATGACACATATCGTGGAGGGGATGAAACACCTCACTTACGCTAGTGTAATGGGGTTAGATTATAGGGCCGTGCGTGATCAGATGGCATTTGTTGAAAGGAATATGGTGGGGCATGTTTTGGTTCTTTCTCACGTCCTCCGTAAATTTGATCTGTTGAAAGCTCAGTGTATGGAACAATTAGTCTTGACCATGTCCTGAAAAAGAAGTGATATACCAGTTCGGTTCATGGTACTACTACTGTCCTGCACGTCAACAACTTCACCACCACCCTTTCCGAAAGATATCGGATGGGGAGGAGGAACCGTAGTAGTACCATGAACTGAACTGGCAAGTTGCTTCTTTTTCGGGACATGACCAGGACTAATTGCCAATAACTTAGATGGATTGGCAGGCCTAGCAATTTATCTCTTTCTGATGCTCGAGCCAGTATTAACAACATCTCTAGCAGTACAAGGAACATCGAGATTCTTAATCTTCTTAACGAAGCTCACTTCCCTATCGATGCTCACATCACCAACGCCAACCGGAGGAGTACGCTCATGGTCCTCGTCAGAAACAGCGATATCACAGGCATGTGCAATGGTAATCTCCGAAGCTCGAGCCTCAGTAAGTGTCACACTCTCCACCTCACTCATAGTGGACATGCCACTATGCTTGATAACATTCGTAGCAAGGAAAGCCTTTATTATGGCCCATGGCTGCTTATTGAACCAATCATGGAACTCTTGTTCTTCCACAAACAAGGACAGTTCATCCTCTTGGGTTCTCGGAATGACCACATAATATACTGGTTGCATAACTTGAAATAACCAGAAGTGATGGACGCGTAAAACAAAGACCTCGACCAACTTCTATAATCATCCTTAAGATTCCTAAAATATGAAGGAAAACAAAGATATAAAGTGCGGATATTATGTACATTAAAACCCACCACGGAATGTAAAACCTTGGTATTCATAGGAACCTCGGACAGACTGACCCTCACCAAGGTTGCAATCATCACCTTCCATCCATTAGGACCCATTTGGGCAGGAACGATGCCCAAGAAGTCTAGATACTCGTAGAAGATCTATGAGGATGGAAACCTAAGACCTGACTGAAACATGCCAAGGTATAGTGCAATGTAGCCAGGCCTCGGATGACAAGGATTGTCATGATATCCAGGCAAGATGACCTCAAGGTCAGCTGACAATGAATAGTCATAGCGAACACTATCTAAAGTCGCTTGTGTCGCCCACTTAGGCGAAAAGAAAGCTTCAAAAATAGCAAGTGTATCACCACTCAAAATCCTGAAACCAGAGCTTGTGACGAGATGAAAACAAATGAGAGAAAAATCAAAGTCTGGGAATGAAGAAAACATAAAGAAAGCGATACAACCCTCACCTCCACTATTTATCAGACTGAGCAACAAAAATCGCTTATGGGAAAATGTGCAAGATACGATGGCTGCACGAAATGCCAAAATGGCACTGAAACAAAAAGACGGACGAGACATCATACGTAATAACAGTTTGTTAACGAGATTAAATGCACTGCAATGATGATATTGAAAGCTACTGTAGTAGAGTTAATGACCACGTCAGCATACCCACTAACTAAGGGGAGTAGCAGATGATATATCAAATAAGACTATCATCATGACCATACCCGTGGTAAAATACTTATCACGAAGACCATGTATTTTAAGTCCGGATCGACTCACAAATCCCAAAAGGGCGGATCCAGTAATTAAAGACCAAAAAGGGCCTGCCAGAATAAATAATAGTCAGATGCTCAAACCCAGGCCCAACAAAGGTCTCCCATGATGAGAAGGAACGTTACAGAGAAAAGAGTCGTGGAGGGAGTTACTCCCTCAAGGACGTATCTTCATAAAGGAGGAGACGGTTACGTAGAACGTCTCCCCTCGTTAAGTCTCAGATGCTTAAGTCACGTAGAGAATTAATAATGACCACTATATATCGACAAAGGTATGCGATTTTAACTAAGTTTTGTCTAGATTAATCTCTATCTCCAACAGACTTACTGACTTAAGCATCATAGTGTCTTAGGGCCACCAAATAAGTGGTCTTTGGCAATCTAACATTTATTTTGTAGGTTGGATTTACAGGAGACCAGATTTGAAAGCATCATTACTAATCTTTGAATGATTTTTTATGACAAAATAGACTAATCATCATGGTCGTACACATGGCAAAGAACATCCATCAAGAGGATATGGCTTCCAATCTGTTGGGTCAGCTCATAAAACCTAAGGAGAATAAAGCCAATCACAAGGGCACAAACAAGTCTCATTAACAATAAGATAAAAATGAAGCCCGAAACCCAGGCCCGAACAAATCAGAGTCGAAATCCAAGCCCGATACGAGTTCTCTCATAAAGAATAGGAACGTTGCACCAAAAAGAGTCGTGGAGGGAGTTACGCCTCCACGGACACATCTCAATTAAAGGGGAGACTGTTACGAGAAACATCTCCTTCCGTTGCGCATCACATGCTTAAGTCTCGCAAGGAATTAACCGTGACCATTATAAAAAGTAAAGGGAATATTCGACATAGGCATGCAACATTAACTAAGTAACGAAAAGTTTCCTTTCAAAAAAAAAATCAGTAACAAAACTCACTGAGACTTGGCTAACAATCAAACAACTATAACGATCAATGAAACACTCCAGAAATCCTCAATCTACTAGTGAACAAAACAATGTGTCGCCTAACATCAATCCAGTGACAACCGTCGAATTAACCGCACCTGATAGAAGAGAGTTTCAGTAGGTAACAATTCAGACGTTTTTGACATCTTGGGAACCCTCGAGTAGAGACACTTATGGCTCAGATGAATAACATAATAGAGATGGTGAACATAATTATATGAGACCTGGAGGGTAGCAAACCTTGAGAACAAATCGCCCATCTTAAGAGACATCAGACCAATAATAGTTCCTTAATCAAGGGAAGTTCAAAAAACTACAACCAAAGAAGTCTAAATGCAAAAAATCATTCGCGACCTTGATAGCGAGTCGAAGCGAGATCCTAAAACTATGATAGGAAGGGAAGATGTCAAATAGCCACAACAATGAGAGGATATCCGCATAAGCTGAGCGAAAACAAATATTGCCTCTTCTTACGATCACGGTCACGATACTGAAGATTGTCATAGTCTAAAGGGTGAGATTGAATGCCATATCAAAAATGGACGACTCAGAGAATTCATCGAACTCGATAACCAAAACAATCATCTTAAGAGAGCGAGTAAAGGAGGCAATATATGTCTTGCATGGTAAGTTGGAAAAAAGGAGCAATTCAATCGAATCCCGAAGCGTATAGTTTGAAACTTTGCAGGCAAATATTAGATTCCAAGAACCGTCCGCACTACGCGCAAAAAACGATGCAAAAAACTTTAACTTTCTCAAATGAAGATGCAAATGGGGTTACTTCCCACACAATGATGCTTTGGTGATTTCGGTCATGATAGCTAAATGGGAAATCAAAAGGGTGTTGGTCGACACCGGCAGCTCATTCAACCTCTTGTACCTGATAACTTTTCGAAGGATGCGGTTCACTAATGAGATTTTTTACCCAGTGAACAATCTATGGTGGGTTTCAGCGGAGAAACAATGTCGTCCGCTGGGCATGATCCAACTATTAGTCAAAAGAGGAAAACCAGGAAAGCAACGAGTATTATTGACAAATTTCCTTGTCGGTTATACTCCTGCTTCATACAACACTACAAGAAACAGGGTCATTAATAGCGTTTTCGTTTTAGCGAACGCTATGTTTGTCGGAGCTATAATAGATATATGGTCTATTATAGCGTTTTAAAAGCGCTATTGTAAGTTGACTACGATAGCGTTTCAAGTCTATTATAGCGTTTTAAAAACGCTATTGTAAGTTGACTATTATAGCGCTTCAGAAACGCTATATTATTTATAGTGTTTTTGAAACGTTATAGTAAGTCTATTATAGCATTTTAAAAATGCTATCGTAAGTTGACTATTTATGGTATTTATAGCGTTTTTGAAAAGCTATAGTAAGTCTATTATAGCATTTTAAAAACGCTATTGTAAGTTTTTTTTTTCGCTATCAAATGACTTTTTATAACATCTTATAAGTTTTA
>QNQO01007004.1:0-43266 GCA_003290165.1 Berberis thunbergii | reverse complement strand
TTGTTTGATTTAAAAAAAAAACATTCTCCCACTTATGACTGCCAAGAAGTTAAAAATTGCAAAGACCAAGAGAAGAAATGAGACTGCTAAGAAAGTAGAAATTGAGGAACAAAACACTAAAGAAAATAAAATTTTTTAATTCAAGCTACTTGTTGCAAATGATAAACTGCTAAGGCAGATAATATAATAAAATTAAAAGCCTACATGGCTGAGAAGGCCACAAGGCAAGGGCTACAAATGAGTGCTACATTGTGAAATTAAAGGTGCATTTGGGAAAACAATAAAAATAGTGACATAACACTACATTACTTCAAAATAACAACAATGAAGTCCAAACCCGAGAAGATTATAGTGGCATAAGGATACATACCTCTATAGGATCCAATTGCAGTATGCTTTCCAACAGTGGGCGTGCCATAAGTGTTTCATCAGCACACCATATTGATTTTGGTTGCAGCAAAGAACTATATACATCCGGCAAGACCAAGCAAATCAACTGCCATCGATAATAGTGTTATTAGAATTGTATTGGAGGTATAATATTAATGAGGTTCAAGTGCTAGAATACAGTATTTCTTTGATGTTTTATATTTGTAGAGATCAACCTCAAAGGATCAACCATAATCATGAGGGCAGTTGTTTGAAGAATACAAGATAAGGAATCAACATGGAGAGCAGGTTTCACCTGTAAACAATAAATAACAAGAATGCTACACTCAAGAAATTATTGTTTTATCGACTGAAAAAGATGCATTAAAATAAGCTCGAAAAATGCAAGAGGAGAGTATCATTTAAGCATACAAACCCAAAAATTACACCAGAAGAATCACAAAACAAGGAAGCCCAATTGAACTAAAAAATTTCAAAGGAGATGTCTTTCAGTATGTCCTAGGCAATGCCAAACTATGAAGCTAATGTCTTGCCACAGACTAAGGATACACTAAGGATACTACATACACAAGACTAATGTCTTTCAGTATCCTTAGTTTTTATTTACACTAAGGATACTACATACACAAGACTAAATGAAAACTAAATCATTTGAGCTCCAATTGAGCTGAAACCTTAAGGAAAATAACGAATTCACATCATAAACGTGTTAAAGTTTCTGCCTGTTTTGACACAGCACCTCGAGATATGCATAAAAATAATTTTGAGGGCCCACCTTGAGTGCAATACAAACCGGCTTCCGCCAGTTGTCCAAGACCCTTGAAGAGGCGTCTAAACAGATATCTCCAGGAGCAATGTTTAAATATGCTGAAACTTTTACACGCTTGTAGTGTTAATTAGTATTTTCCTCAAAATTTTACTTAAAATTGAGCTCAAACGAACTAAAAAACACATAAATTTTTTAGTTTAGTAGTGTCGTTAATTTAAAAAGAAGTAGGGATCTTAATGCCGGGTCAAAATGTGTTTTGTCCATAACTACCACATGACCCATATAATTATTCCAGCACCAACATCCCACTTCCACTCCTCCCCCCAAAGCAGTAGGAGAAAATCTGTTGAAATTGCAAAAAAAATTGAAGTTTATGGTTTCAACTTTATACCTTTTGGGGTGAATTTTATTGTGTTTTATAATACAGATTTTTGCTGCACTATAAAGAAGACTGGTAGTCCATTAAAAAAGGTGAAGGATCCAGCAAATATGTTTGACTATGTATTGTAAAATACCCTTTTGAAGCACTTCAATACTAAACAAATTCTCATAAACTCTTTTTAGTCAATACCATAATCAACTCCAAATTGGGCTTTCTTTATGTTTTTAAATTTTTCATGAGGTTGTGTTTATCTAATACGGAACAAAACCTCCCAGAACCATTTTCCCTTTCTTCAAAATAAGTTCGTTTAAAAGGTTCATTTAAAAAAAAATATGTATATTACCGAGGCTCTTCCCACATTATCGCTTGCCCCCATGAATTGCACAAAAGATGGCAAACTATATGTGTTATTAGATATTTGACATAATTGAGGGGTGAATATGAATGTCATACTTCATTTAACTTATGTTATGAGATGTGAAAAATATCTTTTAACGTCGTTTAAATGATTAAGGACTACATAGTGGCCTTTCGTTATGGTGATATGTTATAAGAAATGTTCTAAAGATTAATCCATGTTAAAATGGAATGGAAATGAAAATACAACTTATAAAATGCAAAGAATGATGCTCACTGTAGCTAAAGTAATCATACTGCTTCAACTGAAGCTCTTGACGATGTCTTCCTCTACATTGAATGATCCACCCACTTCAGCCTGCAAATAGCATTTTCAATCATTAAAATTCCAATACACCTAAAATTTCAACACAAACCCTTCAAACAGGGAAGAAAAAAAAACTTACCTCTCCTTCAAATATGAAATAGATTCCATCTCCCTTATCCCGTTCGCGAACAACATAGTCCCTGGGGTCTACAATACATCACAAGCATATAATCTCAATCACCAATTTCAAATCCTTACGAGCATCAACAAAAAAATTTGTGCATTCTGACTTACTGTAATGTTTGATTTGAACAACTTCCGCAATTTTCTTGATTGATGAACTCGGAAGCCTCTGGAGTAGAGGAACATGACCAAGAAACCCGACCACTTGTCATCCATTGCAAAACAATCAGAAAACGAGATTGTTTTCAATAAATCAAACAAAGCTATTTAAAGAATCATAAAATGATAAATTAGGGTTTCAAGAATCACCTGATTCAATATCCATTTCAAAAGTTTAACAAAAGCTAGGTCTTTCTTTTCGTTCTCGAAGCCCTCTCTCCCGCGATTGTGGAATTGATGTAATGTACGAAAGCAAGAACAACAACGAGAGGGATTCGGGAAATTGATCCATTCGGAGAAATCTTCTTCTTCTCCTCTTTAGAAATCGAGCTGGAGAAAAGAAGAAAGTGAGTTCTAGGGTTTGCTTTGCTGAAAGAAGAAAAAAATCAGAAGAAGAGATTAACAAAGAGATCTAAAGAATAAGGAGATCTAAAGAAGAAGAAGGAGATCTTACCTTCTCTTCTTCTTCTTCTTCTATCGTCCTCTCCTTCATTCGTCCTTCTTCTTCCCTGCTTCAAGAGTCTATTTCGTCCCTGCTTCTTCTTCTATCGTCCTTCCCTGTTTCGTCCTTCTTCTTCCCTACTTCGTCCTTTTCTTCTTCCCTGTTTCGTCCTTCTTCTTCTTCTTCCCTGCTTCTCCTTCATTCGTCCTTTTCTTTCTTTCGAGAATATCTGTTTTTCATCATTTTTTTTCGCCAAAGCGCGAAAATCTCCCTCCCAAGCGCGAAACCATTTTGCGAAAGTGTGAAAGTTAAAAAATTTAGCTACGGTGTCAAACCGTTGGCAGGTTTAGCCACGGTTATAAACCGTTGGCAGTAACAGTTTAAAACCGTAGCAACCCTTTTAGTGTAGTGTTTTTCCCATGGTTTTATTTTTAGCAACGGTTTAAACCGTTGGTCGTTATAGCCACGGTTTTAGCCGTGGCAAATAAACCAACGGCTTAGAGCCGTGGCCACCTCCCCGTAGCTAAACGAGCCTTTTGGTGTAGTGTATATAGCTTGTATGACATTATGACTCTTGTGAGGACTCTCTTTATGTAGTATACGAGAGTTTAAAATGCTTAAATTATATTAATAATTTCAAAATTTACAATTGAAATTTTATGCTTTTTCCATACACAACAAAATATTTCTTAAAATCGAATTTTTGAAATTACCTCGAAAAACGAAATCACAATCCTTGTTTTCAAGTCAGCAATATGCTATCTTCCAAAAATGAAAAATGTACGTAGTTGACATGCATATAATTTGGTGGAAAAAAATGATGTAGTTGTTTTTCGCTCCCTAGTTTGACCTGGTTCCTGCTGACCTGCACGAGTAACACATGTGAGCCACAGACCACCGTTGTAGTGGCCGATGAC
Source organism: Berberis thunbergii (assembly GCA_003290165.1). Classification (NCBI taxonomy): domain Eukaryota; kingdom Viridiplantae; phylum Streptophyta; class Magnoliopsida; order Ranunculales; family Berberidaceae; genus Berberis; species Berberis thunbergii. Next base: position 39,360 of record QNQO01007004.1, on the reverse strand, counting down.
ACTTCGATGCTAAAGTAAGACAAGGATCTGAGGAAGGTATAATGTTGTAACATGGAATTTGTAGCCTACCTTAGCTTACCAACCTCATGTCTTCTTTATAGTGCAAGGAGTCCTGGTTCTATCAGACCATTGTAGGTGTAGTTTAGGAAGGAGATATTCGTGGAGATCCTTATCTAATTAGGAGTTGTCCTATAGGAGGGTTAGCCCTGTGCTCCTAGATACAACGGGAGATTGTTCCCAATCCAAGAGCAATCCGTGAAAGGGAGTTTCCATGTGTTGAATGTACTTTGGTATTTGCTACCTAGTTGGAAGGAGAAAGCAGTTGTAGTTGCCTGTCCGAAGCTGATTCTTGAGATACTTGCCTTAGTAGAACTTATGGGTATTGGAGAATAGCTGTGAGACGTGTGGGCCTAGCGTCTGTGAGAGTTCGAGTTCGTTCTTGCGGACAAAAGTGAGTGGGCTTAGAACCGTTTGGGCCTGTCCCAGTGTTGGGCTGATGTGGGGCTCGTATTTCCTCGAGATCATCATGACACGTGTATGGCTTAGAGGTGTGACCATTTTTTATGTATCATCAGCTACGCCGCCCGCGTTAGTTGCCGTCAAATCGGTTCGCTAAGTCATCTCTTGAAGGGATGCGCCGCTCATGATGATTGAGTCTGAATAGTTCTTGAGCCGCACGCCACATTAATGGAACGTGCGCTGGTTCGGGCGGAAAAAGAGGCGAGAACCCAACCTCTATTTAGGTCGTCCCCAGTGTAGAGTCTAACTTTTCTACTTTCTTTGCTTTCGAGGATATCACTCTAATTGAAAAATATTGTTCATCTTCTTCATGGCCGAACAAAACATTCTTGATGACACAATCTTGGCTAAGGGTACGAATCTGTCCTGGCTGAAATCCGTGCGAAGTTTGAAGTTCCTGAGGACCTACCATTGTATGTCTTGACGAGTGACAAAATGCCAATCTCGCATCCGGCCAGGTTTCATTTGCTTGCATCGTGGGATGCTTCAGACCGGAGTGCGCTTTCCAGTTCTGGACGTGATTTCAAAGTTCCTGAATCTTTTAGGGATTTCTCCGGCCCAATTGGGACCTAATGAATATAGGATCATCCTCATGATTCTGCTTGGTGGCCAAGAAGGCTGGTGTCACCCGTGATTCAGTTGCTGATTTCTCCACGGCTGAAGGGTAACGTTGTCTATAAGATGACGTCCCCGACATTTTTGTTAATCTGCCTGATGACTTCAAGTTTTGGTAGAAGTACTACTTCTTGGCTCCCGCGGATTTGAAGTATTTTTAATGCAAGGGTCATCTGCTCGAGCGACAGTTCATGCCGCTTCGTAAGTTCAACCATTTTCGGCTTGGAGAAAGATTACCTACGATTTGCAGGAGTTGTAGACAGGATGGTGGCCAACCGTGAAGGGTGGCATTGGCCTAATCCCTGATCTGGGGAAGATTCATACCGAGTGTACAGATAGGTCGGTTTGCGCCAGACTTAGTGAAGATGAATTCACAAATCTGACACTAAGAAGTGGACATAAAGTATGCTTCGAGGAAGCATATAAGCAGGCGTCAAAGCTAGATGATGGACTACGATCCCAAAACCCAAGGAGGATACGTTGGAAGGATGTACGGATAGGGCTTGTAGTACCTTATGCTGGGTAAAACATTCTGGCCATAAAGCAATCTCAGGTTGGACGCTACTCCTTGCTCCATCTTTCACTAGACTTAGCTCCCATGTTCCTATACCTTATCCTGATAAGGAGTAACCTTGGTGTGATTGTACTCCTTTCCGTTTTGACTGTTGATGAAAAACAATTTTATTCGTTTCATGCTTGCTGTCTCTATTGCATGTTTTTCATTTCGCCTTGTCGTTTGGCTTTGGCATAGGCTGGTTGAATCAATAGGACGTTGACTGGTCTATCTGGGATAGAGAGCTTGACCGCTTCGTATTGTGAACGACTCAGGGTCATTGCTGTGTAGTCGTGTCTGATAGAGGTCATGCTGCGGACAGTGGGGGTTGATTCGCTCGAGTTGTGTCTTGTCCCCAAGGTAAGCTTCATGAGCTCACCTTGTTGGTCTGATCGATCGGCTATAATTGCTGCTATGTGTGAGTTACGATGGCCGAGTGTACGTGTCAGAGTGTTCGTAGCAAGCCGTCGAAATCAGTTTAGGACTGATTAGGCTCCCACCTTCTGAATCGTTTATGACTGAGTAAAGTGGACTGCAGATTCGGGGAGTAAAAGTTCCGCAACAAAATCCCTAATCACGCTAGTCATAATGATAACTAATTTGATTTCACTTCCTGGCAAGGATTTAGTTGACTATGTTTTTAAAGCAGCCTTCAAAAGATTCAAAATGTTATGAACATAAGCACTTCCAGGCTTCTAGATGTTAACAATCAGTCAAACGCGGTGGATATGCAAAATTAAAAACAGATGCATGATCCACCAAGTATTTCTAAAAAAGGTTCAAGATGTGTGGACTATAAGCATATTTACAATATCAATCGTCCTTTCAAAATCCAACACTATGAACATAACAAAGTTTAGCATGCCAAATATTAAAATACACAAATCTCAAAATCATGTGGATTTTTTTTTTTAAATAAATCCAAACAAATATAACCCTCTTTCCAACCTTTCAAATGTTACCATGGGGTTGTATCCTTGCATAGAAAACTGCTCCCAACCCAATTTGACAACAACAACTACCACCCAAGGTAACAAAGATACATAGTGCAAACAAAACTAAACTCCAATCCTTGGAACAAAGTTTGTTTAGGCTAATGGGTTCCATAACAATTAATTTAAACAGACACATTGAAAACAAAATGGCAATAACATACACTTCCTTGAATAGTCCAACTTGTACAAAACAAGGAAAGCGTCCCATTCATATATTTGTTTGGCTCTTCAAAAGCAATATTTCAAAGCTTCATACATACATATCCTCATTTATTACTTTTAGACTTATATAACCTTAATAAACATGGCTGCTACTCCATTTTTATGCTTGTTACATGACAGGGAAAGATTCTCAAACTCAATTGAATGATTTTCCCAATCAACGAGCGTATAACTAATACATGAGAACATGAGGATATAACTTAATCTATAACCATGAATAAGAGTCAAATCAAAATGCACAGAATCATCCTCTCTAATTAACGCATAACAAAACAGTGTGTCAACAACCTTATAGAGCCAACTTTCCTAATATTTTCACATCAAAGTAATGTTTGGCAACCTATCCTGGATCCCTTTGGAGCAAGGAATAGTCCATTGTTAAGTCAGTGTCATAACTCAACTTCACTTCTAGTGTGTGCATTCTTGTATTACAAATATATGCAAACTTTGTTTAGCAAATTCAGTATTTATAATCATGGCAGAAGGAAATCGTCTTAAAATTGTTGTAAACTGTTGTATGTGGAGCAGCAGCTAAAATGTCACAGTAAGACATTTCCAAAGTATTTTGAAACTCATATACTGACCATGTTTGCTAGTATAATGTATTAGATATTTACTCAAGCAAATTTCAATATGCAAATATAAAGCATAAATCCACCCAAACATTAAGCCTACGAACAATACCAAATGCAAAAAACTCAAATCGAATCTTTATGCAAATGCAAATAAACATACTAATGTAAGCAAACATTCTTTGAAAAAAAAAGGAAATCTATGAGGTAAATTCATCCTTAACATACCTGTTTGTTGTAACTTCTGTATAGATTCAACTGCTGTAAACAATTCAATAAATAGTTAGGAACGAAGATACCAATTTGTTATTGGGTTGAGTCACGGACTAGGTCGCTCTCTTTAAAGACGTTTCGCGGCTTTGCCCAAGATTGTGCAAGCAGTGTACTAGCCCCGCCGTCCCTAGGATAAAAACAGCCCAGAATCTTCTCTGTCTCGTTCAATCAATTGCACATTTGATGAATGGAATACTATCACCCTTAAACTCTATTTTGCTCGGAATCACCAATACATTTGATATAAATCAACAGCAAACAAAAATTCTTTTTTGATTTGATTGAGATGCTAAATGAATACTGTTTGCAAAAAATGAAAAAATGATTTCGAAGCATTTTTGCAAAACTCTCTTGTTGTTCTCTCTGATTTCGTTTGTAAAAAACTATTTTGTTTTTCTTTTCTACATACTTTGAAGCTATAAGTCTATGGTATTTATAGGGCGAATACCATTCGAGTAGATCACGACGCAACCGTTTGATTTAGAAAGATGTCTAGATACATGTACACATTCTCTCTAGATTCATTCCCTCTATTTATTTACATTAAATAAATTTGTAGCAAAAAGAATGGGTTGCTCTCTTAATGACCCGACCCGACCCGGACGGCGGCGGCGGGCGCGAGAGCTTATCTCTCCCCTCCTCACAAAAGAGTGGTACCCCCAAGGGGTCCAAGCCCAAGTCCTAACAATCTCCTTATAAGCTCTACCACAAAGAGTTATGTAGTAGATATGAGACTAAAAATTAAAGAGAGAGATCCGGAGACTAAAATCAGAACGAGATCCAGGGTTCAAATCCAGGTTCACACCCATTTTCTTTTATTTTAAAAAACCATATTTCCAACAATCCCCCACTTGAATTTTTAAAAAGATATTTCCAACAATATGCATAGACGTGGAGGGGTGTGCAACAAAACCCTTGCCTGAGTTGTTAAAGGAAAGTTTGATTGACAAAAAATCTAGAGCATTTCCCGCCAATTCAAAGACATAATACAGCAGGGTGTAAGAGAATCACAAAAAAAAAAAATGAAGAGCTTACTAACACCTTCAATCTACAACCTTGCCCACTTCTAAGAATACGAGATTTGTGGAGAGGGTAATTGTAGACCATTTCCGGACACCAAAGTTGAACCTATCTGAAACAATTATATTACGATAACTGTTTACAATCCAAGTTCAGTGACCCATATTGCCCATTTACATATTCTTCTATTTGAATCACTTTCCAGATGTGTGCCGTGGAACCAACCACACTGAGGAAGCTCTAGCCGGCAACTCATTTATAGTGGCTATGATCATGCTGAATCCTACAGAAAAGCAAGAATTGAATGGAACCTATTGTAAGGCGCAAATGTTAAATCGTATTCCTTTTTATTTTTTGGATAATATTGTATTCTGATCTTAAAGACAGTAACTCAAAACAACACTAACACTAATTAGACTGTTACATAGTTCTGAGTCGGAACTTGTGACTGCTTGGTTGGGACATAAACACCCAATGGATTGATGGTAAGCTAGAGTTCAAGCTCATAAAACTTAAGTATCGACTATTGGGCTAAACCTGTCCTAAGCCGTAAAGTTCTGATGCTGGAGATGTATACAAGTACAAGAATAGGGTCTATCGAGGATGATCAAACCCCCTTTCCACGAATTCAATTTTTGTTAAAGCATCTCCAAGTGTGTCCTTTAAAATCCATCCCTCGTCTCTTGCTTCTCAGGGTCTGTTAACGGGCTTTAGCAAGGCCGTAAATTTACTTTAAAATGTGGAATTTAGGGAAAAGCAACTTGAAACCCTATGATTTTGGGGGTTTAGGGCCTAGAATTGGAGACATCTTCCTCTAAAACCAATTGTGACCCTGTTTTGGGGGTCACGGACTCCCATTTGAGACGCCCTTACTAGTTTTCATGTAACAAACCACTAAAAGAATGTATAAAGACAAAGAATTAAAGCTTACTTGAAATTTAATTATGCAAATGACCAACAAGTTGACGGAGAAAGAGAATTGTAGCTTAGTCAATCAGCCCCGAGAATGTTGCAGGATCAAGTTGTTGGAGTTTGTATAGCAACTAACAAATAGTCCCACATCTATTGTGTGAAGTCATCATAATGTATTATAAGTGTTGATTTTCAACAATAAATAAATTATGAAGAAGCATTGGGCCTTAAGCTTATTAGCTATTTGATGACAATATATATTATGAATAAGCATAGGGCCTTGAGCCTATTAGGTATTTGATGACATTTCATTATGGCCTCAACTTGTGACTGCTATATATATTTACTGTGACTGCATGGCAGCCATTGCATGAGTGAAAATAACATTTACAATTGCAAGTCTAAGCACATAAGACGACGGCATAACACTATAAAACAATTACTCAAAACTGTAATCATTTCCATTGACTATGTGAAGTCAAAGGAAAATATTGCATATCAACTTACAAAGGGTATACCAAAAGAGCAAGTGTTAAAATCATCAAGGGGAATGAGCTTAAAGCCAATCCAATGAGTATACCTAGCGGAAACCTAACCTAGCCAAATGGAATTCCAAGGCCTAGGTTAAAAAAAACAAATTAGTTAGGTGAAAACTTTGGTGGTATTGTTTCTGAAGTCAATATGATGACAGATAGTAAGGATTGATGGGTTGACACTGGGTGCAACAAGGCACATGGAATTATTTATCAAACGACTACACCTTATACTTTCCAACAGAATGGGGTTAAAGAACGTAAAAACAAAACTTTGAAAAACATGATTATTTTCATGTTGAATAGTCTTGAGTTGCCATTAAAAATGTGGGGTGAAGCATTGCTTACTGCAAACACCATGTTGAATAGAATCCTACTAAAGAAAAGTGATCAAACTCCATATGAAAAATAAAACAAAAGACAACTAACTTATAAAATACTGAAAGTGTGGGTTGTCTAGCAAAGGTTCAAGTGCCACTTCCAAAAAGGGTTAAACTTGGGCTTAAAACGGTTGAATGTGTATTTATTAAATATACCAATAATAGTGCAGCATACCGGTTTCTAGTCATTAAATCAAAAATTTCAAATATTCATACAAATACTATCATTGAGTCCATTGATGTTGAATTTGTTGAGAATATTTTTCCCTACAAAGATAGCCTTACTGAAAATAAAAGAAAATTACATGATTTCAATCATGTTAATGGCGCTTCATTATCCGGTGTTCAAGACAAAGACTTGGAACCGAATGAGTCTACACAGGTTGTCCAAGAACAACAAGTAGAGCCAAGGAGAGGGAAAATAGTTAAGATTGCTAAAGATTTTGGACCTGACTTTTTAAGGTTTCTCACTGAGGGTGAACCACAAAACTACAAAGCAGCTATTACTTCTACCGACTCTATTTATTGGAAAGAAACAATAAATAGTGAAATTGATTCCATCTTATAAAACCATACGTGGGAATTAGTAGATTTACCTCAGGTTGTAAGCCAATAAGTTACAAATGGATTTTTAAAAGAAATTTAAAGTCTGTTGGTACAATAGAAAAGTATAAGGCTCGTCTAGTAGCCAAAGGATGCCGTAAAAAACAAGCTAGATTTCTTTGACACTTACCAGTAACTAGAATTACATCCATCAAGATACTAATTGCAATTGCTTATGTTTACAATTTAGAGATACACCAAATGGATGTAAAAACATCATTTTTAAATGGTGAATTAGATGAAGAAATCTATATTGAGCAGCCAGAAGGTTTTGTGGCAAAAGGTCAAGAGAAAAAGTTTGTACGTTTGTAAAGTCTCTTTATGGACGTAAACAAGCACCTAAACAATAACATGAAAAGTTTGATCATACATTGATATCACATGGATTTCGGACCAATGAATGTGATAAATGTGTTTACATCAAGCAATTTGACAGTGGTTCTATTGTTATTGTATGTTTGTATGTTGATGACATGCTCATAATGGACCAAACTTGGATATCATAAGCTCCACTAAGAAAATACTAAATTCGAGTTTTGATATGAAAAATATGGGTACACTACAACACAAATGCTCATTGATAGCATGTGCCAATAGCGTTTTTTATAAATGTGCTATAAAAAGTAAAATTTGAATGACTTAGAAAATGAAAAATAACGCTATAAGAAATCTGGCGGGCGTTTTGGCGCTCTCCCAAATGTTTTTTGTGCTTCGCGACTTTCTCTCCTCTCCCCCATTCAGTACACTAAACCACAGAGCTCGCCTCTCATCTCCTTCTCTCTCGCCTCTCTCTGCTCGACCTCTTGCTCGTCTCCTTCTTGCTCTTGTTATTGCCCTAAAACATAGCAAAATCGAAAGAACACAACAATCCTTCACTCCATCTTCTTATGCAAGCAACATACCATCCTTCACTCCAAGAGACGGAGATTGCGAATTCACTCTCATTCGTCTCATTTCCTTCCATCTTTCCTTTCTCTATCTCTAAGCCAAACGAAACCAAACCATACGAAAGAAACCCTAGAGAGAGCTTTTATTTCTTTTTTCAATTTGCAAATGGGTTCGGATGATCTTGCCTTGCCAACACTGCTGGAACATAGCAGCAATGTTAATGTTTGCATCCAAATCAAGAGGTGAGCTTCGTTTCATTTTCTCTCTGAATTTCCGTATCTACATTCACGACGTCTTGATCTGATCTTGGGAGGGTTAGGGCTCAGTTCTTGATAAAATTTCATTTCGAGAGAGGGATTTCAAGATTCTGCAAAATGGGGTTTTATAAATCCGAAACCCTAGACTGATTGACTGATTCCATTTAGATTGGGTAGGTTTTGTTCACACTCTTCTTCTGCATCACATCTCTATGTAACAGGTCCTCTTTGAATGAATCGATGAGCTCGAAGAAGAAGAGGGTGTCGATGAGAGACCCATCACCAAATGTGTCGAAACAGATCCAAGAAATTTCTTCAGCTCATCATCAGCAGAAGCAGCAGTAGCAGAGGCCAGATGCTGAAACTTTAAAAGACTTTAAATTTGTAACCTTTCTCCTTTTTGTTTGATCTAAACTTAAAATTCTGTTTGTAGGTGAATTTGGTTGATTGGTTGAAGACAATGGTTGGAAATAGGAAAGCTGAGGAAGTAGTGGATCCTAAGTTACCAAAGATGCCAACTTCGAAGGCTCTTAAATGGATTCTTTTGGTTGCTCTTCACTCTTGAAGCCGAAATCACCGCACCATTCTGTGACGATTGGACCCCTCTCTCTCGTATTCAACTCTCATGTTCATTCAAGGTAACTCAACTTACAATTCTTGATTGATTTTTCTTCACTTTTCAGTTTGTTTTGCTGAATCTGTGTTTTGGATCTCTGAACATTTTTCTTTTGTTTGTTTGATTGAATTTGTATCACCTTTGCAGTAAAGGAATTGTAGATTTAGAGCTTTGAAGGATTACATTTGCTGGTAAGTCTCAGATATGGCGTGCCTCGCCTTCATTTTGCTTGGTTTCGGTGTTCTAGGGTTCTTAGTTCTTGAATTTTTCGGAATTAGTTTTGATTTTACTTCAGTTTGTTTGGTTATTAGAGTTCATGATCTTTTGATAGATTAGTTGTTTTTTGTCCTGCATTTCACACTAGTTTGTTCTAAGATTTTGTTGCTTTGAGTTCAGATCAGAATTCGAGGTGAATTTTTTTGATAATTAGGAGCGTTTTACTTGATGTTGCGAACATGCAAACACCACCAACCTCTTGATTTTGAGTTTGAGTTCAATCGAAGAGAGTGAACATGTTTACTTAATAAAAGATTTTGAGGTTTTCTTGTTAATTCAGAATGTTAAAATTTTGTTCAGCTTGGATTGGTTGTGTTCTTTTAGAACATGTTTGAGTTTGCATCCTGTGTTCTTATAGTGAATGATGGATCATTTAGTTTTTATGTATTTATGATGGGTTTAATTGATCATTTGATATGGTAGCTTTCATCTTAAATATGGATTCGAGTTTTCTTTTTCACATATGGATTCAAGTTTTCTTTTGCATTGTTTTTACTTGTCTATTGAGTTTTGTAGGCGAGGAGTTTGCGTTCTTTTACTTGCTATTGGTATTGGAGATATCATTATAATTTGGAGATAAAGCTTGATTGTGTTTTATTCAAGGTAAGCTCTGAATAAATAGATGGCTACTTTACATGTAAGTTCAAGGGATTGATCTCATGACGTGTATACTGAACCATTTGCAGACCATAGGATAAATTGGAGCATTGATAATCACTGTGTCTAGTTTGAAGGGTAAGCAAAATATTAGCTTAGCTTCCTAACAAGAGGAATCAAACTGTTAAACAAGACATTTCTTTTCCCCACAGGTCTTGTTGACACCTACGCATCTTGCTATTGTCATGGAGTATGCTGCTGGAGGTGAGCTCTTTGAGAGAATATGCAGTGCTGGAAGGTTTAGCGAGGATGAGGTCATTGATACAACCTATTCAAATATCTGTTGGTTAACTTTGGTTCTTGTTTCTAACTTCTTTCCATTGGTAAAATGGCACATACTACAACAGGCGAGATTTTTCTTCCAGCAGCTACTATATGGAGTAAGCTACTGCCATTCCATGGTATGAAATTCGCTCTGCATGTTTCATAAATTTAAGTCATTTTTATTACAGTAACAATGTAGCCATTCCACACTTTTGATAATGTTGAATGTACTCTTAGATAATGTTCAATTAGTCCCCAAAACACTTTCGCTCACCCATTTAGACCACATATGTATCTTTTTAGTACCTATTTTTTAAATCTTTGCACTTGACTGTTCTTCTAACCAATTCTTCATTTCGTCAACCTCCTTCTTCCTCCTTTCTTCATGGCCACCACCACCACCAATCTGTCACCTGCAGCCAACAACCAACACCAACAGCCACGACCACTCCAACCCCTTATGAAGTTAGTCCATGCAAGCGGACCACCTGAGACCACCGCCATGACCATCACACACCACCATCACCAACAACAGAAACCCTGGATCTTGAGTTTAGAATGTCCACAGGTTACACATGAAGAGGCAGTAAACAGGAGTTAAGTTTTTTTGTAGCTTTTTTTAGTATTGAAGTTTCACGAAGGGACCATTTAGCCATGCCCGATGGATTATTCATTCATCCAAACCCTATATGGGACCAAATCATGCTGTTGTAATCATGTTTTGGTTGTTTTCTTTTGTTTCTACTACAGGAAATTTGTCACAGGGATCTGAAGCTCGAGAACACTCTCCTGGATGGAAGCGCCAGTCCGCGCCTTAAAATATGTGATTTTGGTTATTCTAAGGTTGGTACAGTCTAGATTATTTTTTTATACGGTTCAAAATATGAAATTCTCCACTCCTTTCCATTTCATTAAACACTTTTTTTGCCTCTTGGATGTCAGTCTGCTATATTGCATTCACAACCTAAATCAACGGTGGGAACACCAGCATATATTGCTCCGGAAGTGTTGTCATGCAAGGAATATGATGGGAAGGTATATTTCCCATTTGATCAGACAATTTCTGATCAGTCTTTTATACTTTACGTCATCATGTCAATTTATGGTGCATAGGTTTAGAGGCCTGCTAAATGTTTCTAGGCATTTAAGTAATCAACTAACCAAAGATATAATGAGAAAAACGCAGATAGTCATAACAAATTTTTTGTATTCATTGGGGATTGTTTCAGGGAAGATGGCCGTCTAGTAAACTAACATAGTGGTTGTCAACTAATTTCTCAGGTGGCACTACCGACGTAATTAGCAGTTTTTTTTTTGTTAGCCACTTGACATAATGAGGGTGACTATAAGAGAATCTAATTGGAAAATGGCATTACCACTAACATGTCTTTATGAGTTAGTAGACGTAACCATCATCATCATCATCTTCTTGTATACATGATGTTGCAGCTAGAGAAAACCAACCTTACCTATCAGATCCCAGAATTCAATCAGCTTGTGAGTGAAACGACTCATTTTATCAATTTCCAAACTGTGTATATGACGCTTTGTTCTTAAAGAAAGCTTTGATTATCTCATGTCAGGTGACGGAGGCCATCTACTATTTAGACTTGGGATCTGTTTGTCCAGGAAATGACCCGAAGTAAGGCTGCTCATTTACTTTATGTTTTGTCTCATTTGAGAGTTTCAGTCTTTGTATTACTCGAGCATTTTTCTGTCACCAGCATTTCGCTCAGTTTTTACATTTTAGACATTCTAAACTCGTATAGTTTGTTCTCAAGTCCTGAAATACTTTTACCAAGTCCGTTACCACCCTGGTTTCTAACGATTACTTGCTGCTGCAGTATAAGGTTTCAGCATCGGCAATCAAGTTTTAAGGAACTCCAATACATATGTGATGCGGATAGCAATGGAGTTATATACTTTGCAGGCACATCATTTGGTGAACATCAGTGGGTTAATCCAGTCTTGGCGAAGGTAACCTTTTGAACTTTTTTTCCCCTAATCTGAATCTGTATCTGAACTTAAAAGATGCAACTTGCTAACATGAATTGTATTTTAAATATGGAATTACAGAAAATTATGGTGACACCTAGCACCCCAACTTCAAGATATACCGATCCCAAGGCTTTAGTCTCGAGGACATACCAGGTATGTGGGATATAAATGACAAGCAAATTTCTTAGATTCTTTAATGACAGTAAAAATAAACTTGGCATGCATAGGGAACCTCCTTTGCTGGGTTGCGGGTTGAGGATGGAAAGAAATGTTCATGGTGGATGGTTGACTTAGGCAAAGAAATTTGCTCATCAGAAATGGTGTGGGTTTGATGAGTTGTATGACAAGTATTGTGAAAGGATGTTGTTCTTTGATAAGATGAGTGCTCAGCAATTGCGCGAAGGAGGTAAATTTTGAACAAGTTTGATTTACATTTCTTGATTGTTAGTACCAATCTTCGCATTGTAATTAAACATAGCCTTAATGAAATGTGTGTTAATTGTTTTGACTACATTGAGATCAATCACAAGACTAGAGTGATTTGTGGCAATGAATCAGAGTTTGGTTGACGAATTAGCTAGTTTATATCAAATCTGGGATGCTTCTCGTATTCATGCTTGCATTTTCATTGCCTCATTAGATGTTTCAAATCTCATCGGATCTAAGGTATTGGCATTGGATGGCTTTCACTTCCAATTTTGTTATTACAGATGTCAATCAAGAGTTTCGACCGTTTATGTGTTCGATTGGAATTGATCACAATTTTGGGTAATGCTTGAAGTTGATCAATTGTATTTTGCATTTTTTGTCGCATTAAAGATAACGGAAGCGACAAACTTGAATTACATAACTGGCCTATCAGCATTACTTTTAGATCATACTGAGCAGATCCTTCGTGATTAGGCTAAGTATGGGTTGATTGCTGAACATCATTTAATTGTAGCTGAAAAAATGGATCATGCTTTGTCTTGATTGAATTTAGATCATTTGCCCGATTCTTAACTATTATTGAAATAGCAGACTTACTTTCTCCTTCCCCTGTTTTAACTGGGTTTTTTTTTAAAGTGATAATAACCCATGCAACTCAATTTCTTGCGCTGCAGGCTCTCTAGTTTCACCCAGTCCATCACCAAGATCTGCATCTAAGAAGCTAGCATTTAGCCTTCGCAGCCTTTCTTTCAAGAAGCGGGAAGATCCTCAAGATGATGGTGAACTTCTGCAGGAGCAGCAGCAACATGACCCATACCTAGATCTTGAGACTGCATATGTTGCACACCTATGCTTAACTTGGGAAGCGCTTCACTGCCAATACACACAACTGAACCGAGAAATCTCATTCTATCCGGAAAAACCTACTTGTTACAGCCATGCTGCTCAGCAGTTTCAGCAATTTCAAGTATTGTTGCAGAGGTTTATTGAAAATGAGCCTTTTGAACAGGGTCCTATGGCGGAGATTTATGCCAAACGAGAAGTTCCTTTCCAAAGTTGCTTCAGGTTCCTCGAATTCAAGGTAATGATTCACTAATGGAGTGGAATAAATGTATAGTATGTAACACGAATCTTTGTAACACGAATTCAAGGTAATGATTATACCTTCTTCGGAAGTTGGGACTAATTTAAGGGTCTGAATGTAACACGAATCTTTGTACAATATTCTTTCAGTGATAGTTATATATTTAGTTAGCAAACTTCTTCTTCTGATATTAGGGTATCAATTTTGTATATTTAGTTGGCAAACTTTCTTCTTCTTCTGTTTAACTTTGGCACATTTAAATTTTTATTTTCTAGACATAAAACTTATGAGATGTAATAAAAAGTCATTTGATAGTAAAAAAAAAAAAAAAAAAAAAAAATTTGCTATGTATACTTACCATAGCGTTTTTAAAACGCTATGGTAGAGTCTACCATAGCAGTTTAGAGGCTACTATAGCATTTTTAAAACGCTATGGCAGAGGCTACCATAGCGGTTTTGAAACGCTATAACAGGGTAATTTTCTATAGCGGTTTTAAACCACTATAATAGACCCTGGGTCTATTATAGCGCCGGCAAACATAGCGTTTACTAAAACGCTATGGTATCCTACCATAGCGGTTTTGAACCGCTATTAAAGGGCATTTTTTTTGTAGTGGTAAAGCTGATGTAATTTTGGGAATACGAATTCTAAGAAGTAATGATATCTACATACTTACGGCCCAATCACATTATGTGAAATTTTTTTTTACAAAAATTTGGTCATTTTGATAGCACTCCGGCTAAAACACTTTATGATCCAAGTTGCCAGCTCAAGAAGAATAAGGGAGAAAACGTCTCTCAATTGGAATACTCCTGTATCATTGGGATACTACAATACTTTACAAATTCTACTAGACCGGATATTGCTTATTCAGTAAATAAATTGGCCAGATATACTATCAAGCCATCCAAGGACCATTGAGTAGCTTTGGTCAGATTATTGCGATACTTGAAGTTCACAATCAACTATGGATTACATTATACAAAATATCCTCCAATTTTAGAAGGATATATACTAATGCTAATTGAATATCCGGTAAAATTGCAAAATTCACAAGTGGATATGTATTTACACTTGGTGGGGTAGCAGTGTCATGGAAATCACAAAAATAAACGTGCATAGCAAGTTCCACATTGCAATATGAATTTATAGCCTTAGATCATACTGTTGAAGAAACAAATTGGCTTAGAAATTTTCTTGAAGATATTCCATTATGGCCTCAACCTGTGACTGCTATATGTATTCACTGTGACTGCATGACAACCATTGCACGAGCAAAAAATAACATTTACAATGGCAAGTCTATGCACATAAGACGATGGCATAACACTATAAAACAATTGCTCAAAACTTGGATCATTTTCATTGACTATGTGAAGTCAAACGAGAATATTGCAGATAAACTTACAAAGGGTATACCAAAAGAGCGAGTATTAAAATTATCGAGAGGAACGGGCTTAAAACCAATCCAATGAGAAGTATACCTAATGAAAACCTAACCTAGCCAAATGGAATTCAAAGGCTTAAGTTCAAAAACGCAAACTAGTTATGTGAAACTCAAAGAGTAGAGTGTACACACTTACTCATTCCTATGATAAGAAATGTATACTACCTGTGATGGTCAGGGTGAATATTTATTTATTCTTGATGACATTAATCTCTTGAGAGATAAGATAAATACAATAGAGTATTAATAATCTAAGTGTCACCTATATGGGATCGCATTTATGAGAATGATATGGTTGATACTCTAAAGTTCTCATGAATCCGGGATTTGTTCAAGACCAAAATTAACACAACCGTATGAATTGAAAAATGTTAAGATATGATATGTGAGATACTCAATGTCTTAATTTACTAAACATGGTGAATAGTTCAATGTCTCCTATACACACTGCGTCATCAGTAAATTCAATAAGTATTCACTAAGGAAGGTTCAAGTCCAAAAAACATGTCTCCCAATGCATATCATGTGAAGTGTTTTTTTTTTTTTTTTTTTTTTTTTTTTTTTTTTTTTTTTTTTCCAGAAGACAACTTTATATACTTCCTATACAATGTGGGGTATTGCTCGAGTTTAGATAGCAAATAACAAATAGTCCCACATCTATTGTGTGAAGTCATCATAATGTATTTATTAAGTGTTGATTTTCAACACTTAATAAATTATGAAGAAGCATTAGGCCTTGAGCTTATTAGCTATTTGATGACAATATATATTATATATTTATAAATCAAAAGATAGGGCCTTGGGCTTCTTGGGTTATTCATTCTTCCTTCACTTCTGAGAGATGTCGCATTCGGTAAATTCGCCAGAACCAGCACCCTAGCACAAGGGTGTTGGTATCAGACGTCTAATGAACTACAAACACTGAGTAAGGACGAAATTTGTTTATAGGACATAGCGTCTCCACTAGCTTCTATGTAGAAATCAAGAGGTATCAACTCCGCCAATTCAAGCTAGTGATTTTGCAAGCCTCTATCAGCATGATATTCACATAATTATTACATAATATATCCTTAATTTATATATGTTAGTGTTTCAATTAGTATATTTTATTCTAATTATTTCATTTTCATGTTTTTGTAGGAATTTGAGCGTGAACGATGAAATCGCATAAATGCGACAATTTGAGGAAATGATATATTAATTGGTCGATTCTAGAGGTGGTACAAAGTAGCGGGTCACATACTTAAACCTAACCCAAACAAACCTAGGTCCACCTAATTTACCCTAAGCCCAAGCCCAAAAATCTAACCTAAAAACTCAAGCCCAAGAAAATAGGAGAACCCTATTTAGGTTCTCCCCTTTTTAGAGAAAACCTTTCGACTGGTACGTTCTTTTCTCCTCCTGTCTTTTTCCAGCCACCATTCCTCCCCTCTACTTCTTAGTAGAGACATAGAGACCTTTGTCACTCGCCACTAATCAACTGCCATCACACTCCATGTCGCTGTCGCAACTACTGTCACCTCGCCAACACACCATCAGCCGCCACCTCCTCCACTTTCCTGACCTCTCTCTGGCAGCGTCTTCACCTCGCCATCCACAACATCACCGTCCAAGCCACCGGCCAAGCCACCATCACCTAGCGACAGAGCAAACCACTCATACCACCACCTCGCGACAGAGCGCCACTGCCATGTGTCCCTCCTCCATTCTCTCTCTCTTCCTCCTTCGGTCTCTCTCTCTATTCATCCATCTCCCGGCCCTCTCTATTGCAAGGACCAGAGCTCACCAGCAGCAGCAAAAATAGGGAGCGCTTTTCTGTTTCACCACCCTTACTCCTCTCCCATTCGTCCTTTCTTTCTTTTCTCTCGTATCTCCCTCACTTTGTCTCCCCGTTTCTTGCAGGTTTCAGAGCTTCAACGGAGAAAGAATACGCTCGCGAGGAGCATGGAGGAAGAAGAAGCAACGGTGCATCTCGCTGGAGCAAACAGAGCGCGAGTTCTGGCGGGAACCAACTGATTTGAAAATTAGTTGGTTATTTGCACCCTACGGTTCTGCTCTATACCACCACAGTGCATTTGCAACCTTTTCTTGGGATTCGCAGTTGTGCTGAGATGGATTCCACCTACACCAGTGCTATGACCACCGCTACCATGATCTTTTAGACCCTGCGTCGAGGCAAAAATGAAACCACAGGGTTTCCTAGAGTTTGTTGTATTTGAATTTATTGTTTTCTATATACTTGAATGCTAAACACAGTTGATTTCTGAGTTTCAATAATTTGCTTTCATCGATTATATCCGGATTAATTATCTAGACTAGTCGGTAGTTAGAAGTACCCTTTATTGATATTCAAAGCCCACTTTAATCAATTAATATGAATTTGTGATCGTGTGTCCGTAAGAAGACATGCAATGCTAGGGGTTTAGAATTAGTTAAAATAAACTTGTGATTGTGTGTGCCGTAATACACCATGCACACAATGCTAGGTGTTTATACCTTTGCTGAAATCAATTGCAAACTTCGATTAATCTTTAGTTTAGTCATGTTAATTCTTGTAAACAATAATTTGGATTACACAATCTCGGAGAACCTGTGGTGGATTCGATGTCGCGGTTCGTCTCTATCATCTTATCAGTTTAATTTTAGTTGTCAATTTCATTTTCTTAATTTAGTAATTTTCATCTGCTGTAATCCCCAACTCTAAATTAGTTCAAATAAGTCTTAGAATTCGACTGTCTCGTCAATCCTCGTGGGATCGACCCGTATGTGCCACTGTCTAACAGTTAGACAGTCGTGCACTTGCGGTATTACAAGTAGGGTTTATTAGCTTATTAATTTAGGTTAATAAAAACTCCATCAAGTTTTTGGCGCCGTTGCCGGGGATTGTAACGGTACAATTCAAATCTAGGGTTGTTTTTGCTAGTTTATAAATTAGGTTTAATTTTCTTTTTATGAACAATGTTATGAGTGAGTTTCTTATTTGTTTTATTTTATTTTCTTATTTGTTTTATTTGTTTGAGTTCGAATTATTTTTGCAAGCGGTCACACACATAGGAGCTCAAGTGGGAACGAAGTGAAATATTGCAATTCGCGAGGAAACTCTCAGAATTTGACTTCTACCAGGCGTCGCAAGTAACCCGAAAGAGGTTCATGCCGGAGGTAACTTCTACCCACCGCATCTGCACGCGGTTTCTGTGTGATCACTTTTGTTTAGCTTGTTCTAGGTAGTATTGCATGCAAATTTGAATAGTGGTAGGATTGAGGCATAAACTTTCGTGCCCTCGCCCGGGGATAGGTTAATCACCATCTATTTTAGGGTTAGGAACCTAAACCTTCACTATTTAAAATTTGTAGCAAGATAATTATCTAGGACAGGTGTGACACTCATAGGAACCCTCTTTGGACGTTTGATAGCTTAAAGTGGTCGAGTCAATGAACATATCCCATCTAGGAACAGTTCTTGAACTGGCATTTCACTTTGAGCTAGAGAGTGGAAAAAGAGGTAAGAGCAATTTTGTAGTGGCTGATTGATAGGAAATTACCGTGCCTCTCCCATGGTTAGGTAAATTGAATTGAATTTCAGCCCGCATTCATTTTGTTTGTGCATCATTTAGGGGGGTCCTGTTGTTTTTTTATTTTTTTAGAGTTAGGTCAACTTCATATAGTGGTTAGGCTTGCATTAAATAAATTTAAATTTTTTTTAAAAACTGAAGCCTATTTAGGAGTGTTGACTTTGAGCCTTCGTTATCCAGTAGTTTATGCATACCTGGGTGCATGATTCTAATAATAGACTTGTCTGACAAGAATTTGAGGAGTTCTTTGAAGTCCCCATTACCTATTTAGGTTCATCACCCTTGTCCATTGATATGGCTGAGGGGAAGGCATTTAACGATTACTTCGCCCCTTTTTCTAGTAGTGCTCCGTCTTGCATTATCTTACCTGAGACAAATGCAAACAGTTTCAAACTCTTCATGTCAAAGAATTTCTTGACATCTGCGCTACCCTGAAGTACCAAAACTTTTCTGATGATTCAATCTGTCTTAGGTTATTTCCCTTTTTTCTGAAGATAAGGCAAAATCGTGGTTAAATGCATTAGAGACATGATCCATCACATCATGGGATACGTTGTCAAGAAAAGTTCTTGACAAAGTATTTCCCCATTCATAAAACAAATGCTCTCCGACGAGATTTATCTAATTTTCAACAAAAAGAGGGTGGAACATTTCTATGAATGTTGGGAAAGGTTCAATGAGCTCATTGTCAAGTGTCTCCATCACGAAATCGAGAAGTGGCGGCTAATTCAATACTTCTAAGACGGTTTAACCCCTCAAAACCGTCGTATGATTGATGCCACTAGTGGTGGGTCATTGATGAAAGTGAGTGTCAGTGAAATTTAGGAATTCTTTGAGACGCTTTTCGAAAATTCTCAGCAATGGGATTATTCGATTAAGGAGTCTGATAGGCATAAGGGCAGTCAATATGAAGTTTGAGATACATCTGTTCAACCCCCTTCTGCCTCAAAGTTAGAGATGGCTGTTATAACCATGACTCAAAAGATAGGTGCACTTTTGAATTTGAGTCAACCTGTACTTCCCGCAAACGCTTCATTTGAAGTCTATGTTGCATGTTCGAGTCCTGGTCATTCAATAGCTAATTGTGACTTGCAAAACGATTATCCTGCATACTATGCTGAGCAAGTCAACTCTTATAATGCGATGCAGCGACCTGGCAATAATCTGCAGCCTAACTATTACAATTCAGGGTTCGCCAAACATCAATTCTCTCCTGGACCCATGGCCCACACCAAGAGGGACCTGTTGTTGTCTCCCAGGTTCCTCAAGCCTCTAGCCCTGTTAGGCCCCACCTTAACCAAGTTCCTCCATCCAACACATCAAGTTTAGAGGAAACGGTTAATCGATTTTTGCAGCGCTCAGAAAGTATAATTAAGCAGCATTCTAAGGACATATCTAAGTTGAAAGCCACGACTCAACACCAATCTCAAGCCATCAATAGACTTGAAATAGCTGTGAGTAAGATTACTCAATCCTTTTTGAAGAAAGAGCTAGGGAGATTTCCCAGTCAACCTGTTCCAAACCTAAATGGTCAATTTGCAGTTGGTAGTACATCTGAGTCACACGATGAAGATGTCCAATCTATTACTATCATTCGGAGTGGAAAACAAGTTGACAATCGGGTAGAAGTGCTTGATTCGAGTGTCGTTGCATCTCCGTCTAAGTCAACGCAGGTTGCATCTCCATTTGACAATGGGGTTGATAAAGCCTCATCTTCTAAATATGTGCCTTTTGACTCTGACCGCACTCATGCATCTTATTTTCCTAGGGCACCGTTTCCATCACGGTTAGCTCCGGCAAAAAAAAGGAACAAGTTCACATAAATATCCCATTACTCGATGCTATCAAGCAAGTTTCTAACTATGCCAAGATTTTGGAGGATCTTTGCACACAAAAGGGGAAGCTCCATGTGCAAAAGAGAGCCTTCCTCACCGAGCAAGTAAGCTCAATTATTCAACACAGAACCCCGCCTAAGTACAGGGATCCTGGTTGCCCGACTATTTCTTGTATTATCGGTGATCATGTGATAGATAAGGCATTATTGGATTTAGGGGTGAGTGTTAATTTATTGTCATATTTTGTTTATGAGCAATTAGGTCTCGGTGGGTTAAAGCCGACTCGAGTAACACTGCAATTGGCAGATTAGTCTGTCAGAGTGCTCCGTGGTGTTATAAAGGATGTAATTATCGAGGTTGAAAAATTCTATTACCCTGTGGACTTTATAGTTCTTGATACACAACCTGTTCATAATCCCTCTAGTCACATTCCAGTCATTTTGGGTCGACCATTTTTTGCCACATCCAATGCCATTATTAACTGCAGGAATGGAATTATGAAATTGTCATTTGGCAACATGACCGTCGAACTCAACGTTTTTAATGTTAGTCAACAACCTTCCGAGCTCGAGGATGTTTGTGAAATTGACATGATTGAGAGTTCGATTGAGAATTCCTTATTGCAGTCTGTATCAGATGATCCCTTAGCAGCATGTTTTGACTCACTTCAGTTTAGACTTCGATATTGATGATTCCATTAGGGAAGTGAATGCTTTGCTTGATTCAACCCCTATTATGGATCCGGGTTACACATGGAAGCCTAAAGTGGAACTCCTACCACTCAGTGAGTCAAAACTGAGCCCTTATGCTGATACTATTGGGCTTTCTTACCCATTCCCTTTTCCGCCTGTTCATGATGACCCATTTGATATATGTCCTCCTAGTGACTTTTACATGTAGTCTGATCCTCAATATTCTTTGGAGAGATTACATGCCATAGGTAGTGCTAATTCTAGGTTTGGGGGTATTGTTGTGTCGTCTAACTAATCATCTTGGTGTGATTCATTTTGTTATGATGCGCCTGTACCACCTGATATATCTATAGACATACCGCTTCTCATCCCTTTAATAGTGATTGACGCTACCTATGTGAATCCCTTGTTTTTAAGGTATGATTTTAATTTTGACCATCCTAATTGTGCAACACATTCAATCTTCGTATTTGACACCAGACATAAGATGTACTTTTTTAAGAGTGGGAAAATAGTCATTTGCTGGATATCCATGTTGGTGACGACTTTCTACTCCAGATCCCTATGACTTATTTACGACCGTGGGTTCGTATGCATTTTTTCTATGATTTTGCATGGCGTCTTCGCCGTTTAGGGATGTGTTAGTTTTGTTGTTCTGCATGTGGGTGCTACTATATGTTGGACGGATCCTCATCTTTTTCGGTTATTGCTATATGATCTAGTCAACATTATGGACTAAGTGTCCAGGTTTGGGGGAGTGTTCACTATGTTCTTCCTTGTCATTTCATGGTACATAATTTATGAGGAAGAATATATGTCGGGCTAACGATGTTAAAACTATGGGTGGGCATTTAGGACCGAACACCCGGACCGAACCGATAACCAGAACGATTGGGTCGGTTCGGATTGGTTTTATTTAATTAAAAAAAATTTTGTTGTAAAAGCCCGGCCCGCCCCGAAGTTTCTGGTCCGGGCCTCGGTTTCCATTTCTGAAGCCCGTCGAATAATCGGCCCGGCCCGACTCCTTCACTTAAGTGTTTCTCCCTCCCCTCAAACTCCCTCGACTCCAAGAAATTCACAGGAAACCAGCGAGGACGCCTCCCTCTCCCCTCAAACCCCCTCAACTTACAAAAATTCAGAGAGGAAACCAGCGATTAGCGAAGGAAACCAGCACAGCGAGGATGCCTCCCTCTCCCTCTCCCCTCTCTTTTCACATTCGAAGTTGCGGAGGCCGCTTCCCTCTCCCTCTCCCCTCTCTTCTCACAGCCGAAGCCGCGGAGGCCGCAGAAGCCGCTTCCCTCTCCCTCTCCCCTCTCTTCCACAGCCGAGGCGGAGGCGGAGATCCACCAGCTCCCTTTCTCAGTGAAGGCGGAGGCCGAGCCGCCTCCCTCTCCCCTCCCTTCCCCGACTTTCCATAGATCTTGATCTTGATCAGACCAGATCAGATCATGATCAGATCCGATCTTGATCGATCAGATCTTGATTCGATCAGATCTTGATAAGATCTTGATTCAGATCTTGATTAGATCAGATATTGATGATCAGATCTTGTAATTTGTTGTATTTATTTTTTGTAATTTTTTGATATAATTTTTGTTGTATGCTATAATTTTTTGTAATTTTTTTAAATTTTGTTGATTGGTTCCAGTATTTTTTTAATACTGTAGAAGCATTTTTTTTTGCTCTTTGGACCGAGACTAGCCCGAAACCGGCTCAAAATTCGGTTAACCAGGACCTCGGTTAACCGGTCATGTCGGTCCGGTTTTGGGCCTCATAAACACGGGCCCAAATTTTTCGGTCCGATTTTCGGTTTTTACCCTTTGGGCCGGTTACCCGTACTTGCCCAGCCCTAGTTAAAACAAGCACTCCTAGGAGGCAGCCTAGCTTCAGTTGTGTCATTATGGTTAGTCTGGATTGATTTTCGAGTTATTTCTAGTTGCATTTCACTCATACTCGTTAGCTCCGTAACAATTTTTACTTACAACTAATCCATGAAATTTTTATTTTTTTCATTTTTATACTCTTTTGTGTCCTATATTGTTTTTATCAATTTATTATGATGAGTCCATAGTTCTTATGTTTTTTAGCGTTCATTGGTGGATGATTTTGTCGAAATTGGTAAAATAACAAACTTTCCCATGGTAATATTACTCTAATCTCATCTTTTATTTTTCTTGCATTTGTCATGATCATATTTTATACATTGAGGACAATGTTTGGTTTAGGTTTGGGGGTGAGGTTTATGAGTTTTTTTTGCATTTTTCAAAATTTTGAACTAAAATTTATTTCACAATTTATTATTGTATTCTACTCATGTCCATTAAATATATAGTTAATTATGATTGTGTGAAAATTTTTGGATTTGAAAATGCATTCAAAATCTAAATTCCTTTCCAATGAAGAAGATCTGCTTTCAAGTATGCCTGAAAATTTAAGGAATGCATGCTTACACTTGTCACTTTTATATATCAATAGGAAAACATATGGTTTGATATTATCTTTAAGTTAAATATATTTCATGATATTTTTCGACTCGACCACTCTTGCACTATAAGCCAAGTTAGCATAATTTGAAGTTAATCAGTAAGATATTAACTAGAAAACCTTAGAATAACAGTGGAGACTTAACCCTTGTGAGTTTTGAGACATTCTATTTTTCTTGAGGGTTATGAAATAAACTCTGATTTTTTCTTGAATCTGCATTATCTCGTTGATGATCTCATTGTTATTGTTTCTTTTATTGTTTGCTTTGAAAATGACGTTAAAATTGAATTATTACACTAGAACTTCTTGATTTATTTAGTTGAGATGTCATAATACCGACTAGAGCTTAAGAAGTGATATAGGCAATTTTTTTTTCTTTGAACCGTTCTTTAGCCTTTTAGCCTACATAATAATAAATATCCTTTTGCAACCCTTTTGAACCTTTAAATAAACTTTTTCTTTGCTAACCCCATCTCCATTACCTACTCCAATTAGGGAGTAATATCTCATATTATTTTTATCCTTACCCAATGTCTCTGAGAATGTGTATGGTTGATATATTTTGGAATGGGCAAATAAAAAGAGCTGAAACTAAATATTTCATGAATCCTCGGGACTGAAATGTTTTATTTTGCAGAAGGGGAAATCATATCAAAAAAAATGATTGATGCTTCGAAGAAAAAAAATGAAGAATTTCAAAGAAATAAAAATTAATGGTGTACAACATTGGTTTATTCTTCATAGCCCAACGTGTTTCTTAAATGGTATATCCAGAGAATTTTCTCGAATCCTTTTACATTCTTGTTAGCAAAAATCTTAGCCTCATTACAACCTAATAAAGACCTAATTGATCTTAAGTAAAGGTCTGGTTCATAGATGTGGAAATTAAATAGACAAGAACTATGGCGTATGATTCTACATTGTCAAAGTAATTGATATTCATGTCCATGAGATCATATTCATTTCATTCTTTTAAAAGTCAGTTTTTCATGATTATTATATGTGAGATATTTGTGTTTCCATAATTTATTCTATTTCTCACATATAAACTGAGTGATAACTAACTATCTCTGAGTGATTCATTTCTGAGTGACAAGAGAGATTTGTAGTCGAAACATATTATCCAAAGGTTATCTAATTGTATATTTACTAAGAAAAAAACAAGTTATGTTGATAAGGCTATGTACACACACACTTTGAGTTGAGAATAACTGATGAAATTTATTTAACCTTTGGGTACTATTAAATCTATTATCCTCAGAGTAAAAATTTCTGAAATTTTTTGCAATTAGATTATTACTATGAGGATAATAGATCGAGTAACCAAGTTACCATGTTTTGAAAATTTATCGAGTTATAATGTTTGTGGGTATCATTTCTGGAAACCCTCACGAGACTATAACTCGTCCACTAGAGGTAATCTAGCTGTTTAAAGCCTTGTTACAAGTTTAAGGAAAGTGCAACCGATGATTCCTGCGAAAGTGAGTTAGAATTTTATTTTTATTGTTTTGCTCGTGGACTAGCAAAAAATAGGTTTGGGGTATTTGAAATTCACGTAATTATTACATAAAATATCCCTTAATTTATATATGTTAGTGTTTCAATTAGTATATTTTATTCTAATTATTTCATTTTCATGTTTTTTTAGGAATTTGAGCGTGAACGATGAAATCGCATAAATGCGACAATTTGAGGAAATGATATATTAATTGGTCGATTCTAGCGGTGGTACAAAGTAGAGGGTCACATACTTAAACCTAAACCAAACAAACATAGGTCCACCTAATTTAACCTAAGCCCATAAAGCTAACCTAAAAATCCAAGCCCAAGAAAATAGGAGAACCCTATTTAGGTTTTCCCCTTTTTGGAGAAAACCTCTCGACTGGTACATTCTTTTCTAGGGGTGGGCACGGGACGGGATGGGACGAGATATACTCATCCCTATCCAATCCCGTTCATACGGGAACGGGACGGGAGGGGATAGGAAAAACCCCATCCCGACTTCGTTCCATCCCAAACGGGTTCAGGACGGGACGAGCCGGGATCAGCGTGTTGCCTGTGACTGCTGCGAAGATTATCATCATGAGCAGTTCTACATGGCGAGGAAACGAGCGAGGGGAGGGAGGTGGCGGGTGGGGATCGTTCACCTCCCTCGAGATGCGCGTGCAAAATTGATGGCACGCATCCCGAGGGAGGTGAACGGTTCCCACCCGCCACCTCCCTCCTTTCGCTCGTTTCCTCGCCTACTTCCTCGACATTTAGAATTTCTGTATCATCATATAAGAACGTGAAAAATAACTATTGATGTGGTGGGCACGGGACGGGATGGCGCTTACAGGTTTAGTGAACTCAAGCAGTAAACCAGGCTTTACAACTTTACTTACAAGAGCACGCATTGGTGAAGCAACAATTTATGATTGCTGATATTTCAAAATGGTCCAATCAAACACATAATCAAACTGAAAACCTGAAAAAGGATGATTTAAAAATGTCATTACATCTTGACACACATGCAGAAGACATCATAGCAAACTCTGAGAGCTGGTGTTGCTTTTCCACCTCCTAGCTGCATACTAGGGGAGGGAGGAGAAATACAAAATAACAAAATGAAACGAAACAAACCTTCACGAATGAAAAGATCGCAAAATATCCTTTTAAGATAAGCATAATCAGGCTTATCATCAAATCGTAAGGACCTGCAGTAGTGGAAATAAGATGGCAATTCTGTGGGATAACCACGACATAAGGCTTGGGGAAAAAGAAAGTACTCCAGTTTGTTTAGTTTTATATGCAAAATAAATAAGGTAAATCAAAATTCTATCTCAATTTCCCATCCCTCAATAGATGTGGAAACCTTTCTCTTACTAATTTTTTCATACTTCTGTTTCTTAGTTTCACTTTAAGTCCCTGCCAAGGAAGACTAGAAAAAGAAAGAAGGTATGAGTAAAGAACTTATGTAGTATAGAAGAAAGCTTTTAAACTTGATAGAAAAATTGGCAGCAACTTGCACCTTCCTCTCAAGAAGTACATGAGAACGTATCCAAGAGATTCCAAATCATCCCTTCGGCTTTGTTCTAAGCAAACCAAGAAATAAGTCATACATGCAGAACAGAGCAATGATAAAAGGAATGTCTTATACTCCATCAAGTTAGCTCCATCACAAAAGAATATTTATCAACATCTAGACACTAGCACATAAATACTGCTTAACAACTTTCAAACAATAGAAATATCGACTGAAAGTTCACTTTACATACCAATTCCAAGGTGGGTCTTCATGCTTGCATATCGTGCAGTACCAGTCAGGTTCTTATTTTCTCTACAAAATTTACACCGAGATCAATCTTATGTTTTTAATATTATTTAAATTTCAAGAATTAATCTAAATACCATGGCAAAACTTAAATCTTTTGAAACATTATACAAAATTCAAATTTTAATTCAAGCAGAAGCACATACACTTGAATACAACAAAACTATAAACAAGATTAATTAGGTCACTGCTCAGAATTATATCATTACTAACCGTGTTTACATTAATAGAAAAAAGAAATCGGGTGCGGTACAAGCCATACTCATGCATGAAAGTTGACTTAACATCGTAAATATCTCTCATTTTCTCGACTAAACTTGGTTCCATATTTTGGTACATTAAATAAATAAATAAATAAATATATTAATAATAAATATTAAAAAATTAGCTCGGGACGAGACGGGATTGGCGGGATTGAAAATCTTCATACCATCCCATCCCATTCTAGATTGGGACGGGACAGGATTGGGATCGCGGGATGGGATGCCCACCGCTATTCTTTTCTTCCTCCTCTCTTTTTCCAACCATCACTCCTCCCCTCTCCTCCTTGGTAGAGACATAGATACTTTCTTCTCTTGCTACTAACCAACCACCATCGCCGGCATCTCAATCCACGTCGCTGTCACAACTATCGTCACTCGCCAACACCACCATCAGCCACCACCTTCTCGACTTTCTTGACCTCTCTCTAGCAGTGTACCTCACCTTGCCATCTACAAAATCACCATCCAAGCCACCATCACCTAGCGACAGAGCAAACCACGCACACCACCACCTCGCGACAGAGATCCACTGCCCTGTCTCTCTCCTCCATTCTCTTCCTCTTCCTCCTTCGGTCTTTCTCTGTTCATCCATCTCTTGCCCCTCTCTCTTGCAAGGACCGAAGCTCACCGGAGGAACATAGCTCGCAAGCAGCAGCAGAATAGGGAGCGCCTCCCTGTTTCACTTCCCCTGCTCCTATTCCGTTCGTCATTTCTTTCCTCTCTATCTTATCTTCTCACTTTGTCTCCCTTTCTCTTGCAGGTTTCAGAGCTTCAACGGAGGAAGAATACGCTCGCGAGGAGCACGAAGGAAGAAGAAGTAGCGGCGCATCT
The DNA here is from genome assembly GCA_003290165.1 of Berberis thunbergii. Classification (NCBI taxonomy): domain Eukaryota; kingdom Viridiplantae; phylum Streptophyta; class Magnoliopsida; order Ranunculales; family Berberidaceae; genus Berberis; species Berberis thunbergii. Next base: position 11,256 of record QNQO01007004.1, on the reverse strand, counting down.
TGCTGGAGAAGACAGAGCGCGAGTTCTGGCGGGAACCAATTGATTTTCAAATCAGTTGATTATTTGCACCCCGCGGTTCTGCTCTGTACCACCACAGTGCATTTGCATCATTTTCTCAGGATTCACAGTTTTGCTGAGATGGATTCCACCTACACTAGTCCAATGACCACCGCTACCATGATCTTCTAGACCCCACGCCGATGCGAAGATGAAACCACAAGGTTTCCTAGAGTTTGTTGTATTGAATTTATTGTTTTCTATATACTTGAACGTTAAACATAGTTGATTTCTGAGTTTCAATAATTTTCTTTCACTGATTATATCCGGATTAATTAGCTAGACTAGTTGGTAGTCAGAAGTACCCTTTATTGATATTCAAAGTCTGTTTTAATCAATTAATCTGAATTTGTGATTGTGTGTGCCGTAAGAAGACATGCAATGCTAGGGGTTTAGAATTGGTTAAAATAAACCTGTGATTGTGTGTGCCGTAAGAAGACACGCAATGCTAGAGGTTTTTCCTTTGCTGAAATCAATTGCAATTTTAGATTAATCTTTAGGTTAGTCATGTTAATTCTTGAAACAATAAATTAGATTACACAAATCTCGAAGAACCAGTGGTGGATTCGATGTCTCGGTCCCCTTTCTATCATCTTATCAGTTAATTTTAGTTGTCAGTTTCACTTTATTAATTTAGTAATTTTCATCTGTTGTAACCCCCAACTCTAAATTAGTTCAAATAAGTCTTAGAAATCGACTGTCTCGTCAATCCTCGTGGGATCGATTCGTATTTGCCACTGTCTACCAGTTAGACAGTCGTGCACTTGCGGTATTACAAGTAGGGTTTATTAGCTTATTAATTTAGGTTAATAAAAACTCCATCACAACAATTCAAGTTAGTTGATTTATTTATTTTATTTTATTTCATTATAATTAATTTATAATCCAAATAGTATTTGTACTGCTACATTATTTATTTCAAATAAATTTAAATATTGTTCTCATTTTTCCCCAACAATCTATAGACAAAATAATTGAACAATCAATGAATGGTGTCAAACCCCATGTTGAGAAACCAGATAAGTTCAAGGATATGGATTTCAAACGCTGGCAATAGAAGATGTTGTTCTATCTAACAACCCTAATATTTTCTCATATTGTCAAGGAAAATGTTCCCGTTACTAAAGGAGATGAATATTTTCGCAGATCAGTTTAATGCAATTGATGCATAGAAACATTGTGAGTTTTATGCAGAAACTATATCCTAACAGTCTCGATGATACATTGTATGATGCGTATAGATCATACAAAACATTAAGAGAACTCTGGGAATCCTTGGAAAATAAATATAAAATTGGAGATGTTGGTTCAAAGAAGTTTATTATTGGGAAATTCTTAAAGTACCAAATAATAAACTCGAAGACTGGTGTGAACCAATTGGAGGAACTCCAGATTTTGATCTTAGAACTTGTTGCAGAGGAAATGAAATTGCAACACCAATTTGCAGTTAGGGTTGTCATTGAGAAGTTTCCTCCATCTTGGAATAATTTCAAGATTCATCTCAAACATAAGAAGACTGATATGACAATGGAGGATTTGGCTATCAAATTAAGGGTTCAAGAAGATCATCGCAAGAGTTAGGGAGTGAATGATGTCGAGATCAACGCCAAAAGCTAATGTTGTTGAGGATGGAAACAAGTCCAAGCCTAAGCACAAAATTCAGAAAAGGAAAAACAACAAGTATGATGGAAAACGTCCATACTCACATGCACTTGTTTCAAAACAAGAAGAATTTCAAACAAATTAAAAGTGCATGTTGGGTATGTGGAAAGCCTGTACACAAGGCACAAGACTGCCGCCACAAGAAGGATTTTTTAACCTCCAAGGGGGAGAGACATCTATGGGATGCCAGACCTTTATTACTATAGAAAAAGGCTTCATAGAAGTCGGGGGTGCATTATGACTTTACCCGAATTAAAAACTAGGGAAAACATCCTATTGAAAATCTACTAAAACCAAGCTATAGGAACTAAATTTTTTACTCAAGAGATAAGGCCTTACTCAATAAGAAGACCTAACTCAAAAGAGAAGCACCAAGAATCACTAAGCAAACCTGACCAAATTAAACAAGCATTACTCCTCCTAGCAGAAAACACCAGCTGCCAAACCGTGATCATAATGCTTGAACACGAACAACAGTGAATCCGGAATAACACCCAGCAGCAAACACCCAACAGCGATGCACCCAGCAATGACACACCTGCAGCCCAACATGAAATTACTGCTCTGACCGAGATGTTACAGCAGCAGCAGCCACTGCCATAGCACCGCAAGACCACCATACAACTTCTTCATCTATCTAGTCTAATGTAGGGCGTTTGCCATCCATCCAACCGCACTAAACTCGCTATTCCGGCTGGGAGATTTGCACATTCAAATTCCTACTACAAATAATAAAACCCAAGCCAATGTTGTGGAAAACTTTGTTGGTGTTGTTTTTGAAGTCAATATGATCACAGATGGTAAGGACTAGTGGGTTGACACTATTGCAACAAGACACATGAAATTATTCATCAAACAACTGCACCTTGCACTCCCCAATAGAATGGAGTTGTAGAGCATAAAACAAAACTTTGAAAAACATGATTATTTCCTTGTTGAATAGTTTTGGGTTGCCATTAAAATTGTCGGGTGAAGCCTTGCTTACTGCAAACACCATCTTGAATAGAATCCCACCAAAGAAAGTGATCAAACTCAATATGAAAAATGAAACGAAAGACAACCAACTTATAAAATACTGAAATTGTCTAGCAAAGGTTCAGTGCCACTTCAAAAAAGTGTTAAACTTATGCCTAAAATGGTTGATTGTGTGTTTATTGGATATGCCAGTAATAGTGCAACATACCGGTTGGTGTTTGCGGCTTTGGGCGGATTTAGGCAAACCCATCCCCGCCCCATTGGAGTTTGCGAATCCCCCAATCCGCCTGAATATCCGTTTATATATTTTTCAAAAAACCATCCCCGACCCAGACGGATTGACAAATATCCGCCCCGCTTAACCATTTATTTTCCAAAAAAAATAATTTCTCTAACCCGGAAGAAATAAAGAATGTTCTTTAGATCCACCTTCCAAACTCATCGAGATAAATCACTTGATTCAATAGTTACAGTTCAATTATTAATTTAATTTGCTTATCACATGCTTAAAATCCAAAACTGAAACAAAAAGTAGTATATTTTTTAGATTTGAATACAAAAACCTAATTAGATTATCCCTGATTTAGGTCAAATTTGAACTTGAATCTAAACATAACAACACTAGCACAACAATTGTAGATCCATAATATATACCATGGTTTTCAAGACCTCTTCAAATGCCAATTGTTAGATTTTGCTGATTTTTTATCACCCAATCTTCAATCTTTTCCTCTTGTTCTCCCTCTCTTAGTGTTCTCCTCTTCATCTGAAATACCATGGCTCGTCTAGATTGCTTTCACTCTCATCAGCATCATCATCATTTGGACTTCAATCGACATCAAGAGATCTTGCAGCAGTAGAGGACGTGAAGCTAGATCCGAATCACTTTCATTTTCATCAAGAGATCTTGCAACAGTAGAAGAGGTGAAGCTAGATCTTGCAACAGTAGAGGACGTGAAGCTAGATCTTGCAGCAGTAGAGGACTTCAATCGATATCATCTCAAACGTTTTCACTCTCATCAAGAGATCTTGCAACGCTAGATCCATCAATCACAACTTACAATGAGCTCATGGCACAGTACGTAGGCTGAGCTTTTGCTGTCGGGGAGAAGATCAGAGGCAAGGTCTTGGAGGCAACCAAGGTTCTTGAAGAGAAGAGAGTGAGATGAGAGATCTAGGGTTAGGGTATATTTTCCTTTTAGGCGGAGATGACTGTTGTTACATGCCAATGAGAAGACGGGGGTGGCTGATGATGGAGGCAGAGATGACTGGGTGGAGGTGGAGATGACTGGCTATTGCATGCCAATGAGGAGACGGGGATGGCGGGTGGCTTTCTCACTGTCTCATTGAACTGGCGGGTGGCCTTCTCACTGAAGAAGAGAGAAAAAATGAGGGAGAGAAGAAGAAAAAGGAAAGGAAAAAAATACTTAAATACTTAGGGTTAAATTTTTTTTTTTTAAGTACCAAGGGTGGTATTTCTATAATTTCCATACTTAAACGGATATCCGTGGGGAGGATATGGCTAAATTCGTATCCGCCCCAAAATCCGTTTAAGCATATCCAAAACCGCCCCAAATGGATTGGGTGGGGCGGATATCCGTGAAAATCCGCCCCACTGCCATCCCTACTCACCAACAACTTTAAAAAAAGATAAGAAAAAAATATATAAGTGCAAGGCAGTGGGGTTTGAACTTGAAACACATTTACTACATTTTGTAAAATTGTAACAAAATAATTGCCAACTGAGTCACAAATACAAAATCTCAATATTTTGGGGTCCCTATTTATAGATAATATCAAAAAGTTAGGGATCCAAAAATGACAAATTTTTGGGGTGATTCTCCGAATGTTTTTTATTGGTTCAGGGTCGGGCCTAGGATTATTGAAATGCTACTTAACAAAAAGGTTGTACAAAATAAATGAAATAGAGTGCATTATTAGGTTAGGGGTTATCAAGAATTGTGATTTCGTGAAATTATATGAAATTTCGTCGAATTTTTGGTTTTTTGAATTTAAGAAAAGCATTTTTCGAGGGGTTTTTTCATACATTTTGGAGTTTTTCGTAAAAATATAAAACCAGCTACTAAAATTTTCATTTTTTTGAAAGATTTCGGGATTTTGATTTTTTCTAATTATCATTTTTCTAATTATGTTTTGATTTTTGTAACCTCCCCCTAATTTCTAATTATCACTTTCTCTACTTATATATTGATTTTAAAACTATCCATTGATTTTCTAACTATAGGTATTTTGGTTTCATTAATGTGTTTAATGCATTTATTTACTCGCTTATTATTTTTTTTTCACATATTTAATATACCCCTCGAAATTCATTATATATTTCATTTATCCTTGAAATTTTAACCTTTTTACTTAACACAACGAAATATTTCTTAAAATCAGGAAACCAAAATTTACTTGAAAAACGAAATCACAATCATTGCATGACTTTGAAGTCCATTTGGCTTATCATACTTGAGTATTCTGTCTATTTTTAAAAAGGGTTGTAATGATGACACCCACGATTTGGATCATTGTCGCTTAAGGATGAGAACACCCAGTTTAAGTGAGTTGGGTTCATTGTGAAACAATTTGATGATTTAGTCAACCTGTTAGGATCAGAGCACCTAGTATTTATCTTCCCCAACTCGACTCTCTTCTCCTCCATGCTTTCTTCACTTCTCATCCGATGTTCATCATAAACCTCACTTCCTGTTGAATTGTTCAACCTTAATTTAACCACCGTTTTCTTTATCTCTCTCCCGCCTCCCTTGAATTTATCCCTTTAATTTATTTTTGATGCAATTCCTCTAATGGGGGATGAATTGAGCTCTTAAATGAATTTGGAAAATTGAAAAAATCCTGATTTTTATGAAATTATCAAATTTTAAAGACATACAAGTGTTCGTTACGGTCGACTTTAGGAGGTGCAGTCGGTAGATGATATGCTTTTAAAGCTCAATCTAATTTAATTTCTTAGGTTCTAATAGTTTTGCCTCATATCCATGAAATCCTTGTCAAGTGTAGTTTCTAGAAAGCTAAAAGATATTTTATTTGAAGCTTCATAAGAAAAATTAGGATGTTATTTGTAATTGGGTGTCATATGATAATGTATGTGAATACGTTAATTTGAAGTTAAAATCGATTTATATTGGGAGCAACTATAATTTGCATGGTATATATGGTTGGAAATGTATTAACTCTAGCTTTAAAACATTAAACCATTTTATTTTTGGAGCTTCGAAAAAAAGTTTATGATTTTATTTGTTACAATGTATCAATCTGATAATGTTTGTGAATGTGTTATTTTTTAAGTAAAAAGTGATTTTTTTTGCAGAACTCCAATGTAATTGCTAATATGGTTGGACGTGTTATAGAGTATAGTTTCTAAAATATGAAACAATTTTTATTTGGAGCTTTAAAGGAAGTGAAAAGAAATAATTGGAGAATTTGTATTGAATTGTTGTCATTGATTGAATATAAGTTTATATAAGCTAACTCGACCTAACCTTGTGGAAACATGAAATCTAAAACTTCTTATTCTATTTTGACTTTCCTAACATATTTTATGTTGACTTTCCTATTTTGTAACATATGTAGACTTTCTTTCTTTAACACTCCTCCCTCAAGTTGGAGTGTATGTTTGTTTGTAACACCCAACTTGCTAAGAAGATTATCAAATTGATAAGTGTTCAAAGCTTTAGTGAACAAATTTTCCCGTTCATGTAGTGTTCCAACATGCTTAGTCTGAATAGTACCCTCTTCTATCTTCTCTCTAATCATATCGCAATCAATCTCGATATGCTTCGTTCGTGCATGAAAAACCGAATTAGATGCAATATGGAGTGAAACCTTGTTGTCACAAAACAAAAGAGTTGCCTGAGGATGATTAATGTGCAAATCATTAAGAATGTACCTCAACCAGTTTAACTCATAGCATGTGGAAGCCATGACCCTATATTCTGGCTTCAGTTGTAGATCTTGCCACTGTAGTTTGTTTTTTAGCTTTCCAAGAAATTGGTGAATCGCCAAGCATGACACAATAACCTGTAATGGATCTCCTAGTATTTTTACACCTAACCCAATTTGCATCACAACAAGCTTTCAACTATAATGAGCTGGTGAAAGAGAAAAAAAATACATTGTCCTGGTGAAGCCTTGATATACCTCAAGACCTTGTGTGCATCATCCAAATGTGTTATTCTGGACTTGTCCATAAACTGACTTAGGACATGTACTGAATAAACCAAATCTGGTTTCGTGATCGTTAAGTATATCAACATTCCAAACGAGTCTGCGGTATGTTGCGGGATTGTGGTAGTAAATCTCCATCATCTTGTGTGAGCACCAAGTTTTGATTCATAAGGTAACGTGAAGGCTTTGCTCCTAGATACCCTATGTCCTCCAATATTTCAAGTGCATATTTTCATTGAGATAAAACAATCCCTTTAGATGACCTCGGCGACTTCAATGCCAAGGAAATATTCAATTTTCCTATATCTTTGAGCTTGAATTTTCAGCAAGAAATTGCTTTGTTTCTTCAATGCATTGGAGATCATTACCTGCCAATATTAAATCATCAACTTATACGGGAATTGCAGTAAAGCTTGTTACCCATGGATCACACGAATAATGAGTAATCATCTTAGATTGATTGTAGCCTGCTGATATGAGAGCAGAGGATAACTTAATGAATCATTGTTTCAATGCTTGCTGTGACCATATAAGGACTTGTTCAACTTGCATACTCGAGTGTCCCCCTTTCGGTCGAATCCAGGAGGAAGACTTAGGTACACATCTCTAAAAGAGATCACCATAAGAAAAGCAGTTTTGAACATCAAGATTGACATAAATGCCAAACCCTGTGTGGCTGCAAAAGCAAGGAGAAAACGAACAATTGTCAATTAACAACAGGAAACAAAAGTCTCTTTATAATCAATACCTTCACCTTGACTATATCCTTTAGTTACAACACGGGCTTTGTACGCTCAACACTACCATCTGGATTAAGTTTGATCTTAATGATGACCCAATTTAACAAGCAACCGAATGTTTGCCAAAAGGAAGAGGATGTAAAGTCCAAGTGTTATTGGTTTCTAGAGCATCAATTTCACTTCTCATGGCCTGACGCCACTTTGAATCCTACATAGCCTGCATAAAACTGGTGGGTTCTTTGACTAAAGAAAAGAACGTGGTGTAAGCCTTTTGAAAGGTGGATACATGATCATAGGAAAGAAAATCTAACAGGGGGTAAACAATACCCTTAAAAGACCCAACGTTCGAAGCGGATGAGTGGGACGATCGGGAAGGCAATTGAGCATCAAGATGATATTGTTGAAGATAAGATGGCTCATGGGTGGCACGAGTGGAGGTGCGAGGTGGGAGAGGAAGGTTTAAAGGTGGAATAGGGACAGGGGCGATCGCTTGGGGTTGGGTTTTCGGGGTTTCCAGCCAATCGGTGACCGAGACGTCAGATTGGGCGACTGGTCGATGGGAGTGGTCCGACTGGTCAGAGAAAAACACTGTTGGAGGATCAAAAAGTAGAGCATGAATGACCAGTCGGGGACGTGTGTCGGACCGGTCAGTGAGGTGATAGTGCATTTTGTCAGAAAAATAAGGAAAAATCTCCTCATGAAATATGACATCACGAGAAACAAGGACCTTTTTGTGGGTGAGATCATAGACTTTGTATCCTTTTTGCCCATGAGGGTATCCAAGAAAGACACATTGACTAGAACGAGCATCAAATTTACTTGGATGTTGGGCATGTGTGGAAGCGAAACATAGACAACCAAAGACTCGAAAGTGAGAGTAGTTGAGTGGTTTGTTAAAGAGAAGTTTAAAAGGTATTTTGCCTTTAAGAATAGAAGACAATGTGTGATTAATGAGATAGAAAACGGTGAGAATTGCTTCTCCCCAAAAATGTTTAGGGAGATGTGTTTGAAACAAAAAGGCACGAGCGACATTCAAAAGATGTCTATGTTTGCGTTCCGCCACCCCATTTTGTTGGGGCGTAGAGATGTAAGAAGTTTGATGGGTAATTCCTTTTGAAGCATAAAAATCAATGAGGGAAAATTCAAGTCCATTATCACTGCGAATGGTTTGAATTTTGGAAGAAAATTGGTTTTCAACATAATTAATGAATGAAATTAAGAGTATACGTGTGTCAGATTTGTATTTCATGAGAAAAATTCAATTACATCGTTTATAATCATCAACAATGGTGAGAAAATAATGCGCTCTAGAAATGGAAGCAACGTGATATCCTCCCCAAATGTCAACATGTAATAAGGAAAAACGAGCAGTACTTGAAATATGGGATAAGAGAAAATTTGTTTGGCCAAAGGACAAATAACACGTTTATTGAAAACACAAGTACTAGCATCGCGAAAAAAGATAGGAAGGAGATTGAGAGTTTTGTTAGAAAGGTGACCTAGGTGATTGTGGCATAACACAGGGTTGTTGTCTTGAGTGATGTGACAAGTGGTAGAAGTTGTGGTGGCGGTGTTGTCCAGGTAGTACAAACCATCAAGCTCAACTGTTGTCCCAATCATTTCCTCGAACGAAGGTCCTATATCAGAGAAAAATTGCGAGAAAAATAGAATGTTTTGTGAATTTGTTAATGGAAATTAAATTGAGATAAAAAGAGGGAACACAAAGAACATCATGCAAGGTAAAAACAGAAGAGAAAGTCATGCTGCCAATGTGTGTAACAACAACAAGTATACCATCAGGAAGCTCAACAGTTCGATTGTGGACGAGTTTGGAAAATGTGAGTAAATGAGGGTTATGAACTATATGATCAGTGGCGCCGTTATCAAAGATCCAAGATCCAAGATCCCAGATGAATGAGAGCCATGAGATCTGAGAGAGAATACTTTACCTGTCAATTCTGTAATTGAAAGGTCATTACCAATATTGTGAGCCTTAGACTTGTTGTTGGTCAACAAGGCCATGATTTGTTTGCACTACTTGGAAGTGAATGGATGATCCAAAGAAGTGGACACATTATTGCCCTTAGGACGATCTTTCTGAAAACGTCTTTGTTTAGTAGGATCGACTTTATTAAATTTCCAACAATTGTCGACAGTGCGGGATTTCAATCCACAATAATCACAAGTGAGATGAAAACGACAGTCGGTAGCAGTCTAACCTACCCCGTCACATGTTCCACACTTGACGTCGTAATTAAAGGGATTTCAGGGTCCTTTTCGACTTGTCAGTGTTGTGTGTACCTTTGGGATCAATATTCTGCATGGTAAAGGCGGCGGCGGCTATGTGGTGTATGGGTGAATCAGATTGAACTTTGGGGTGCTAATAGCCTGATCCATTAAAATTGGTTTTTTTCTTGTGTGGTGGTACTGAGTAAAGCTCGGGGTGCAAATAGCCCATAACTTTATAACATTTTGAATAAATTTTTTTCCTTTTCTTCTTCTTCTAGGAGTTGGATATCGGTGAGAAGAGATCTTCTTTCACAGCCAAAAGAGATCTTCTGATGGAGACAATGATCTGAGACGATCACTAGTGTCAAAATGAAGATGATGGATTGTTTGTTATGAAGATGATGGATCTGACTGAGATAATGATTTGAGAAGAGATCTTCTGATGAAAATGATCAATGGTTATGTTGATGATGATCGGTGATGATTGATCAGTGATTTCGACTGGATTAATTATTGATTCTGACGATTGATTAGTGATTTTGACAATGATGGACTAGATTAATCAGTGATTCCAACGATATGTTGATGATGATGATGAACTGATATGTGATGATTGATCGGTGATTCCAACGATGATGGACTGGATCGATCAGTGATTGCAACGATATGTTAATGATGATGATGAACGGATTGGTGATGATTGATGATGATGGAGAAGGGTTTGATGTTTCGATGAGAAAAAAAAGAGGGTAAAAAGGGGATGGGTCAGTAGAGATTTAGAAATGAAAGGTTGAGGGAACCACAACACTGTGATGGAGATGATCTAAGATTATGAAGATGAAGAGACGCAAGAGAAAATATCTGAGATTATTGGAGTTTTGAGGATGTGCAGAACAATTGATAAGCAGATTGCTGAAAAGGTTTGCTCAATTGATAATCAGATTGGTTGTTTCTTGATGATTGTTGATGGTGGTGTACTTTGAAGATCTCTGTTGACTGAGATGAAGAGATGAAAAATATCTCTGTTGATCAAGATCGTGATGAAGACAATCATGCTGATCTGAAACGCTGATCGAGATGAAGATATCTTCTTCTTTGATGACGCTCAATGGTGATGGACGACAATCTGATGATGGAAACGAAGTGAGTGATGCAAGATCTGACTGAAGGTGAGGAAGGCGAAAGCTTATTAAAGTTTGATTGGGGCGAGGATGGACGATCGGCGATGTGATGATGGACTGTTTGTAATTTCTAGCTGTGTGATGAAGGGTTTGATTCACTCGAGAAAGTGCGACTAGGGATTAGTTTAACAAAGAACCTCGCGTTGATACAATGAAAAGAAAATAATTGGAGAATTTGTATTGAATTGTTATCCTTGACTGAATACAAACTTATATAA
>QNQO01007003.1:0-55140 GCA_003290165.1 Berberis thunbergii | reverse complement strand
TAAATATTGTTCTCATTTTTCCCCAACAATCTATAGACAAATAATTGAACAATCAATGAATGGTGTCAAACCCCATGTTGAGAAACCAGACAAGTTCAAGGATATGGATTTCAAACGCTGGCAATAGAAGATGTTGTTCTATCTAACAACCCTAATATTTTCTCATATTGTCAAGGAAAATGTTCCCTTACTAAAGGAGATGATATTTTCGCAGATCAGTTTAATGCAATTGATGCATAGAAACATTGTGAGTTTTTATGCAGAAACTATATCCTAAACAGTCTCGATGATACATTGTATGATGCGTATAGATCATACAAAACATTAAGAGAACTCTGGGAATCCTTGGAAAATAAATATAAAATTGGAGATGTTGGTTCAAAGAAGTTTATTATTGGGAAATTCTTAAAGTACCAAATAATAAACTCGAAGACTGGTGTGAACCAATTGGAGGAACTCCAGATTTTGATCTTAGAACTTGTTGCAGAGGAAATGAAATTGCAACACCAATTTGCAGTTAGGGTTGTCATTGAGAAGTTTCCTCCATCTTGGAATAATTTCAAGATTCATCTCAAACATAAGAAGACTGATATGACAATGGAGGATTTGGCTATCAAATTAAGGGTTCAAGAAGATCATCGCAAGAGTTAGGGAGTGAATGATGTCGAGATCAACGCCAAAGCCAATGTTGTTGAGGATGGAAACAAGTCCAAGCCTAAGCACAAAATTCAGAAAAGGAAAAACAACAAGTATGATGGAAACGTCCATACTCACATGCACTTGTTCAAAACAAGAAGAATTTCAGACAAATTAAAAGTGCATGTTGGGTATGTGGAAAGCCTGTACACAAGGCACAGACTGCCGCCACAAGAAGGATTTTTTTAACTCCAAGGGGAGAGACATCTATGGGATGCCAGACCTTTATTACTATAGAAAAAAGGCTTTCATAGAAGTCGGGGGTGCATTATGACTTTACCCGAATTAAAACTAGGGAAAACATCCTATTGAAAATCTACTAAAACCAAGCTATAGGAACTAAATTTTTTTACTCAAGAGATAAGGCCTTACTCAATAAGAAGACCTAACTCAAAAGAGAAGCACCAAGAATCACTAAGCAAACCTGACCAAATTAAACAAGCATTACTCCTCCTAGCAGAAAACACCAGCTGCCAAACCGTGATCATAATGCTTGAACACGAACAACAGTGAATCCGGAATAACACCCAGCAGCAAACACCCAACAGCGATGCACCCAGCAATGAACACACCTGCAGCCCAACAATGAAATTACTGCTCTGACGAGATGTTACAGCAGCAGCAGCCACTGCCATAGCACCGCAAGACCACCATACAACTTCTTCATCTATCTAGTCTAATGTAGGGCGTTTGCCATCCATCCAACCGCACTAAACTCGCTATTCGGGCTGGGAGATTTGCACATTCAAATTCCTACTACAAATAATAAAACCCAAGCCAATGTTGCGGAAAACTTTGTTGGTGTTGTTTTTGAAGTCAATATGATCACAGATGGTAAGGACTAGTGGGTTGACACTATTGCAACAAGACACATGAAATTATTCATCAAACAACTGCACCTTGCAGTCCCCAATAGAATGGAGTTGTAGAGCATAAAAACAAAACTTTGAAAAACATGATTATTTCCTTGTTGAATAGTTTTGGGTTGCCATTAAAATTGTCGGGTGAAGCCTTGCTTACTGCAAACACCATCTTGAATAGAATCCCACCAAAGAAAAGTGATCAAACTCAATATGAAAAATGAAACGAAAGACAACCAACTTATAAAATACTGAAATTGTCTAGCAAAGGTTCAAGTGCCACTTCAAAAAAGTGTTAAACTTATGCCTAAAATGGTTGATTGTGTGTTTATTGGATATGCCAGTAATAGTGCAACATACCGGTTGGTGTTTGCGGCTTTGGGCGGATTTAGGCAAACCCATCCCCGCCCCATTGGAGTTTGCGAATCCCCCAATCCGCCTGAATATCCGTTTATATATTTTTCAAAAAACCATCCCCGACCCAGACGGATTGACAAATATCCGCCCCTTAACCATTTATTTTCCAAAAAAAATAATTTCTCTAACCCGGAAGAAATAAAGAATGTTCTTTAGATCCACCTTCCAAACTCATCGAGATAAATCACTTGATTCAATAGTTACAGTTCAATTATTAATTTAATTTGCTTATCACATGCTTAAAATCCAAAACTGAAACAAAAAGTAGTATATTTTTTAGATTTGAATACAAAAACCTAATTAGATTATCCCTGATTTAGGTCAAATTTGAAACTTGAATCTAAACATAACAACACTAGCACAACAATTGTAGATCCATAATATATACCATGGTTTTCAAGACCTCTTCAAATGCCAATTGTTAGATTTTGCTGATTTTTTATCACCCAATCTTCAATCTTTTCCTCTTGTTCTCCCTCTCTTAGTGTTCTCCTCTTCATCTGAAATACCATGGCTCGTCTAGATTTGCTTTCACTCTCATCAGCATCATCATCATTTGGACTTCAATCGACATCAAGAGATCTTGCAGCAGTAGAGGACGTGAAGCTAGATCCGAATCACTTTCATTTTCATCAAGAGATCTTGCAACAGTAGAAGAGGTGAAGCTAGATCTTGCAACAGTAGAGGACGTGAAGCTAGATCTTGCAGCAGTAGAGGACTTCAATCGATATCATCTCAAACGTTTTCACTCTCATCAAGAGATCTTGCAACGCTAGATCCATCAATCACAACTTACAATGAGCTCATGGCACAGTACGTAGGCTGAGCTTTTGCTGTCGGGGAGAAGATCAGAGGCAAGGTCTTGGAGGCAACCAAGGTTCTTGAAGAGAAGAGAGTGAGATGAGAGATCTAGGGTTAGGGTATATTTTTCCTTTTTAGGCGGAGATGACTGTTGTTACATGCCAATGAGAAGACGGGGTGGCTGATGATGGAGGCAGACATGACTGGGTGGAGGTGGAGATGACTGGCTATTGCATGCCAATGAGGAGACGGGATGGCGGGTGGCTTTCTCACTGTCTCATTGAACTGGCGGGTGGCCTTCTCACTGAAGAAGAGAGAAAAAATGAGGGAGAGAAGAAGAAAAAGGAAAGGAAAAAAATACTTAAATACTTAGGGTTAAATTTTTTTTTAAGTACCAAGGGTGGTATTTCTATAATTTCCATACTTAAACGGATATCCGTGGGGAGGATATGGCTAAATCCGTATCCGCCCCAAAATCCGTTTAAGCATATCCAAAACCGCCCCAAATGGATTGGGTGGGGCGGATATCCGTGAAAATCCGCCCACTGCCATCCCTACTCACCAACAACTTTAAAAAAAGATAAGAAAAAATATATAAGTGCAAGGCAGTGGGGTTTGAACTTGAAACACATTTACTACATTTTGTAAAATTGTAACAAAATAATTGCCAACTGAGTCACAAATACAAAATCTCAATATTTTGGGGTCCCTATTTATAGATAATATCAAAAAGTTAGGGATCCAAAAATGACAAATTTTTTGGGGTGATTCTCCGAATGTTTTTTATTGGTTCAGGGTCGGGCCTAGGATTATTGAAAGCTACTTAACAAAAAGGTTGTACAAAATAAATGAAATAGAGTGCATTATTAGGTTAGGGGTTATCAAGAATTGTGATTTCGTGAAATTATATGAAATTTCGTCGAATTTTTGGTTTTTTGAATTTAAGAAAAGCATTTTTTCGAGGGGTTTTTTCATACATTTTGGAGTTTTTCGTAAAAATATAAAAACCAGCTACTAAAATTTTATTTTTTTGAAAGATTTCGGGATTTTGATTTTTTCTAATTATCATTTTTTCTAATTATGTTTTGATTTTTGTAACCTCCCCCTAATTTTCTAATTATCACTTTCTCTACTTATATATTGATTTTTAAAACTATCCATTGATTTTCTAACTATAGGTATTTTGGTTTCATTTAATGTGTTTAATGCATTTATTTACTCGCTTATTATTTTTTTTCACATATTTAATATACCCTCGAAATTCATTATATATTTCATTTATCCTTGAAATTTTAACCTTTTTACTTTACACAACGAAATATTTCTTAAAATCAAGAAACCAAAATTTACTTGAAAACGAAAATCACAATCATTGCATGACTTTGAAGTCATTTGGCTATCATACTTGAGTATTCTGTCTATTTTTAAAAAGGGTTGTAATGATGACACCACGATTGGGATCATTGTCGCTTAAGGATGAGAACACCCAGTTTAAGTGAGTTGGGTTCATTGTGAAACAATTTGATGATTTAGTCAACCTGTTTAGGATCAGCAGCACTAGTATTTATCTTCCCCAACTCGACTCTCTTCTCCTCCATGCTTTTCTTCAACTTCTCATCCGATGTTCATCATAAACCTCACTTCCTGTTGAATTGTTCAACCTTAATTTAACCACCGTTTTCTTTATCTTCTCCCGCTCCTTGAATTATCCTTTAAATTATTTTTGATGCAATTCTCTAATGGGGGATGAATTGAGCTCTAAATGAATTTGGAAAATTGAAAAAATCCTGATTTTTATGAAAATTATCAAATTTTAAAGACATACAAGTGTTCGTTACGGTCGACTTTAGGAGGTGCATCGGTAGATGATCTGCTTTTAAAGCTCAATCTAATTTAATTTCTTAGGTTCTAATAGTTTTGCCTCATATCCATGAAATCCTTGTCAAGTGTAGTTTCTAGAAAGCTAAAAGATATTTTATTTGAAGCTTCATAAGAAAAATTAGGATGTTATTTGTAATTGGGTGTCAATATGATAATGTATGTGAATACGTTAATTTGAAGTTAAAATCGATTTATTTGGGAGCACTATAATTTGCATGGTATATATGGTTGGAAATGTATTAACTCTAGCTTTTAAAACATTAAACCATTTTATTTTTGGAGCTTCGAAAAAAAGTTATGATTTTATTTGTTACAATGTATCAATCTGATAATGTTTGTGAATGTGTTATTTTTTAAGTAAAAAGTGATTTTTTTTGCAGAACTCCAATGTAATTGCTAAATATGGTTGGAAGTGTTATAGAGTATAGTTTCTAAAATATGAAACAATTTTATTTGGAGCTTAAAGGAAGTTGAAAGAAAATATTGGAGATTTGTATTGATTGTGTCATTGATTGAATATAAGTTTATATAAGCTAACTCTGACCTAACCTTGTGGAAACATGAAATCTAAAACTTTTATTCTATTTTGACTTCCTAACATATTTTATGTTGACTTTCCTATTTTGTAACATATGTAGACTTTCTTCTTAACACTCCTCCTCAAGGTGGAGTGTATGTTTGTTTGTAACACCCAACTTGCTAAGAAGATTATCAAATTGATAAGTGTTCAAGGCTTTAGTGAACAAACTTTCCCGTTCATGTAGTGTTTCCAACATGCTTAGTCTGAATAGTACCCTCTTCTATCTTCTCTCTAATCAAATCGCAATCAATCTCGATATGCTTCGTTCGTGCATGAAAAACCGAATTAGATGCAATATGGAGTGAAACCTTGTTGTCACAAAACAAAAGAGCTGCCTGAGGATGATTAATGTGCAAATCATTAAGAATGTACTCAACCAGTTTAACTCATAGCATGGAAGCCATGACCCTATATTCTGCTTCAGTTGTAGATCTTGCCACTGTAGTTTGTTTTTTAGCTTTCCAAAAATTGGTGAATCGCCAAGCATGACACAATAACCTGTAATGGATCTCCTAGTATTTTACACCTAACCCAATTTGCATCACAACAAGCTTTCAAACTATAAATGAGCTGGTGAAAGAGAAAAAAAATACATTGTCCTGGTGAAGCCTTGATATACCTCAAGACCTTGTGTGCATCATCCAATGTGTTATTCTGGACTTGTCCATAAACTGACTTAGGACATGTATTGAATAAACCAAATCTGGTTTCGTGATCGTTAAGTATATCAACATTCCAACGAGTTCTGCGGTATGTTGCGGGATTTGGTAGTAAATCTCCATCATCTTGTGTGAGCACCAAGTTTTGATTCATAAGGTAACGTGAAGGCTTTGCTCCTAGATACCCTATGTCCTCCAATATTCAAGTGCATATTTTCATTGAGATAAAACAATCCCTTTGGATGACCTCGCGACTTCAATGCCAAGAAATATTTCAATTTTCCTATATCTTTGAGCTTGAAGTTTTCAGCAAGAAATTGCATTGTTTCTTCAATGCATTGGAGATTCATTACCTGCCAATATTACATCATCAACTTATACGGGAATTGCAGTAAAGTTGTTACCCATGGATCACACGAATATGAGTAATCATTCTTAGATTGATTGTAGCTGCTGATATGAGAGGCAGAGGATAACTTAATGAATCATTGTTTCAATGCTTGCTTGTGACCATATAAGGACTTGTTCAACTTGCATACTCGAGTGTCCCCCTTTCGGTCGAATCCAGGAGGAAGACTTAGGTACACATCTCTAAAAAGAGATCACCATAAAGAAAAGCAGTTTTGACATCAAGTTGACATAAATGGCCAACCCTGTGTGGGCTGCAAAAGCAAGGAGAAAACGAACAATTGTCAATTTAACAACAGGAACAAAAGTCTCTTTATAATCAATACCTTCACCTTGACTATATCCTTTAGTTACAACTACGGGCTTTGTAGCGCTCAACACTACCATCTGGATAAGTTTGATCTTATAGACCAATTTACAAGCAACCGAATGTTTGCCAAAAGGAAGAGGATGTAAAGTCCAAGTGTTATTGGGTTTCTAAGAGCATCCAATTTCACTTCTCATGGCCTGACGCCACTTTGAATTCCTACATAGCCTGCATAAAACTGGTGGGTTCTTTGACTAAAGAAAAGAACGTGTGTAAGCCTTTTGAAAGGTGGATACATGATCATAGGAAAGAAAATCTAACAGGGGGTAAACAATACCCTTAAAAGACCCAACGTTCGAAGCGGATGAGTGGGACGATCGGGAAGGCAATTGAGCATCAAGATGATATTGTTTGAAGATAGATGGCTCATGGGTGGCACGAGTGGAGGTGCGAGGTGGGAGAGGAAGGTTTAAAGGTGGAATAGGGACAGGGCGATCACTTGGGTTGGGTTTTCGGGGTTTCCAGCCAATCGGTGACCGAGACGTCAGATTGGGCGACTGGTCGATGGAGTGGTCCGACTGGTCAGAGAAAAACACTGTTGGAGGATCAAAAAGTAGAGCATAGTGACCAGTCGGGGACGTGTGTCGGACCGGTCAGTGAGGTGATAGTGCATTTTGTCAGAAAAATAAGGAAAATCTCCTCATGAAATATGACATCACGAGAAACAAGGACCTTTTGGTGGTGAGATCATAGACTTTGTATCCTTTTTGCCCGTGAGGGTATCCAAGAAAGACACATTGACTAGAACGAGCATCAAATTTACTTGGATGTTGGGCATGTGTGGAAGCGAAACATAGACAACCAAAGACTCGAAAGTGAGAGTAGTTGAGTGGTTTGTTAAAGAGAAGTTTAAAAGGTATTTTGCCTTTAAGAATAGAAGACAATGTGTGATTAATGAGATAGAAAACGGTGAGAATTGCTTCCCCCAAAAATGTTTAGGGAGATGTGTTTGAAACAAAAAGGCACGAGCGACATTCAAAAGATGTCTATGTTTGCGTTCCGCCACCCCATTTTGTTGGGGCGTAGAGATGTAAGAAGTTTGATGGGTAATTCCTTTTGAAGCATAAAAATCAATGAGGGAAAATTCAAGTCCATTATCACTGCGAATGGTTTGAATTTGGAAGAAAATTGGTTTTCAACATAATTAATGAATGAAATTAAGAGTATACGTGTGTCAGATTTGTATTCATGAGAAAAATTCAATTACATCGTTTATAATCATCAACAATGGTGAGAAAATAATGCGCTCTAGAAATGGAAGCAACGTGATATCCTCCCCAAATGTCAACATGTAATAAGGAAAAACGAGCAGTACTTGAAATATGGGATAAGAGAAAATTTGTTTGGCCAAAGGACAAATAACACGTTTATTGAAAACACAAGTACTAGCATCGCGAAAAAAAGATAGGAAGGAGATTGAGAGTTTTGTTAGAAAGGTGACCTAGGTGATTGTGGCATAACACAGGGTTGTTGTCTTGAGTGATGTGACAAGTGGTAGAAGTTGTGGTGGCGGTGTTGTCCAGGTAGTACAAACCATCAAGCTCAACTGTTGTCCCAATCATTTCCTCGAATGAAGGTCCTATATCAGACAAAAATTGTTGAGAAAAATTGCGAGAAAAATAGAATGTTTTGTGAGTTTGTTAATGGAAATTAAATTGAGATAAAAGAGGGAACACAAAGAACATCATGCAAGGTAAAAACAGAAGAGAAAGTCATGCTGCCAATGTGTGTAACAACAACAAGTATACCATCAGGAAGCTCAACAGTTCGATTGTGGACGAGTTTGGAAAATGTGAGTAAATGAGGGTTATGAACTATATGATCAGTGGCGCCGTTATCAAAGATCCAAGATCCAAGATCCCAGATGAATGAGAGCCATGAGATCTGAGAGAGAATACTTTACCTGTCAATTCTGTAATTGAAAGGTCATTACCAATATTGTGAGCCTTAGACTTGTTGTTGGTCAACAAGGCCATGATTTGTTTGCACTACTTGGAAGTGAATGGATGATCCAAAGAAGTGGACACATTATTGCCCTTAGGACGATCTTTCTGAAAACGTCTTTGTTTAGTAGGATCGACTTTATTAAATTTCCAACAATTGTCGACAGTGCGGGATTTCAATCCACAATAATCACAAGTGAGATGAAAACGACAGTCGGTAGCAGTCTAACCTACCCCATCACATGTTCCACACTTGACGTCGTAATTAAAGGGATTTCAGGGTCCTTTTCGACTTGTCAGTGTTGTGTGTACCTTTGGGATCAATATTCTGCATGGTAAAGGCGGCGGCGGCTATGTGGTGTATGGGTGAATCAGATTGAACTTTGGGGTGCTAATAGCCTGATCCATTAAAATTGGTTTTTTCTTGTGTGGTGGTACTGAGTAAAGCTCGGGGTGCAAATAGCCCATAACTTTATAACATTTTGAAGAAATTTTTTTCCTTTTCTTCTTCTTCTAGGAGTTGGATATCGGTGAGAAGAGATCTTCTTTCACAGCCAAAAGAGATCTTCTGATGGAGACAATGATCTGAGACGATCACTAGTGTCAAAATGAAGATGATGGATTGTTTGTTATGAAGATGATGGATCTGACTGAGATAATGATTTGAGAAGAGATCTTCTGATGAAAATGATCAATGGTTATGTTGATGATGATCGGTGATGATTGATCAGTGATTTCGACTGGATTAATTATTGATTCTGACGATTGATTAGTGATTTTGACAATGATGGACTAGATTAATCAGTGATTCCAACGATATGTTGATGATGATGATGAACTGATATGTGATGATTGATCGGTGATTCCAACGATGATGGACTAGATCGATCAGTGATTGCAACGATATGTTAATGATGATGATGAACGGATTGGTGATGATTGATGATGATGGAGAAGGGTTTGATGTTTCGATGAGAAAAAAAAGAGGGTAAAAAGGGGATGGGTCGGTAGAGATTTAGAAATGAAAGGTTGAGGGAACCACAACACTGTGATGGAGATGATCTAAGATTATGAAGATGAAGAGACGCAAGAGAAAATATCTGAGATTATTGGAGTTTTGAGGATGTGCAGAACAATTGATAAGCAGATTGCTGAAAAGGTTTGCTCAATTGATAATCAGATTGGTTGTTTCTTGATGATTGTTGATGGTGGTGTACTTTGAAGATCTCTGTTGACCGAGATGAAGAGATGAAGAATATCTCTGTTGATCAAGATCGTGATGAAGACAATCATGCTGATCTGAAACGCTGATCGAGATGAAGATATCTTCTTCTTTGATGATGCTCAATGGTGATGGACGACAATCTGATGATGGAAACGAAGTGAGTGATGCAAGATCTGACTGAAGGTGAGGAAGGCGAAAGCTTATTAAAGTTTGATTGGGGCGAGGATGGACGATCGGCGATGTGATGATGGACTGTTTGTAATTTCTAGCTGTGTGATGAAGGGTTTGATTCACTCGAGAAAGTGCGACTAGGGATTAGTTTAACAAAGAACCTCGCGTTGATACAATGAAAAGAAAATAATTGGAGAATTTGTATTGAATTGTTATCCTTGACTGAATACAAACTTATATAAGCTAACTCTGACCTAACCTTGTGGAAACAGGAAACCTAAGACTTCTTATTCTTTTCTAACTTTCCTAACATATTCTATACTGGCTTTCATATTCTGTAACATATGTAGACTTTCTTTTTTTTAACAGTGTTATGACTTTATGTGTAATAGGGAGTCAATCTGATAATGTTTACGAATATGTTAACTTTGAACTCAAAACTGATTTGTTAGGGAGCACTCCAACATGTTTGCCATATATGGGTGGAAGCGTTATTGAGTCTAATTTCTACAACACTAAACAATTTTCTATTCCGAGCTCCGAAGAAAAAATTATGATTTTATTTATAATAGGGGTGTCAATCTGATTTGCAACTTCATTGAAAAAAAATCATGTTTTTTATGATTGGCCTGGATCAGTCTTGAAAATAAAACAATTCAGAGAGAGCCTTGATTTGCCTAATTCGGTTTTTTAAATCGAACAATTCAAATAAAGACTTGGTTTTTAAAACGAAAGTATGATTTGATGACCAATTTTAAAATCGACTAAAGAAAGCAAATATATTTTTTAAAATTTCCATTTACTGCGTGCTCCCTTTTGTATAACCGAGCCTTTGTAAATAATATTTTGTTTAATAAATTGATTCTCAAGAAAGAAAAAAAGAATATATTTTTCAAATACCCATTTCAGATCAAGAAATTCTAATTTTTGTGGTTTATCCGACTTTATTTTTAAAACTGATGTGGGATTTGAGAATCAACATTTTAGAACTAGCTAGTACTGCAAAAAAAAAAAAAAAATTGGTTTTTATCTAAATTACGACTTCAAAGAAAATAGATTTGTTTATCAATTTTCAGAAATGACTCTAAAGAAATGTTTTCGATTTATTTTTCAAGTCTCGTCTCTAATAACTCCATAATCCGCAATGAAAGCTTGCTTATGGCTTCACATTGCCTTAGGTCCATTTTAACTCATACCGGAAAACAAAGACATCAGATACTAGAGCTTGTTGGCATTCATCAATAGTCATTATTGGCATAAGAAAAGCGAAATGTGAGAAGTGTTGGAAATGTGAAGATACTTTGAAATGAGTTTAAGAAAAAGTCACAAATCGAAGGTCTTTTAGAGAAAAATGAGCTGAAGACTTCATCAAATCCACAAACAAATCAAACCATTCAAATACCTAATCGAACAAACATATTAGTGGAAAGAGTGATTGAGAATGAGATATTGTGAGAGACTGAGAACAAGAAACACAGATAGAGAGAAGTGTGGACTGAGGGCAAAATATAACAACGAGAAAGGTAGACAAAAGTAGAGATATGATGGAGAGGTTCATGAATGATTAAAGATGTGTAAAATGGAGTTGAAGAATTGGACATTGGGGAGGTGAATGTGAATTTGTTGGCGAAGAGAAACATTAACACAAAATATCAAATTAGATGAATGTTCCAGAGTAGGGGGCCTTTGTTCAAAATTTCACCAGTATTGGATCTAACTTTTTTTATTTATTAACAAGAGGGGGCTATAATCCAAATTGTTGGTGTCATTATCATGACTTTAAAAAAAAATTCTATGGAGTCAAGTAGGTTAATTCACTTTATTAAATGACCTTTACCTTAATCCCTATCTCAAATTTATGCCACAAGGGTTGTACTCCAAATTCGAATTATCTAAATTTTAATACGTAGAACAGTTTTTTACGAGATATATTTATCTATAACAATCATATGTAACTTATATTTTTTTAATATTCTAGAATTACCATGTTCAATTGGATATCCTTGTCCTCTCCCTAGCTCCCTTAGTGTAATATCTCTTCATCTCCTTTTCCGTTCTCTTCATCTTCTCCACTGTCGTCGGCTCCCTTCTTCCTCCCTGCGCCTTTCTCTTTCTCTGTTTCACAACCACCCTCCCCCTTCTCTTCCTTATTTTCTATAATCTTCACCTCCTCTTCCACCTCTTCACGACCCGCATGTAGTGTGTTTCTGCCCCTAGTATATGTACATCATCATACTGACACTAACACTCTCAACAAAGTCTTAAACTCTACTAGTGTACCAGCTGTGCCTATGGCACGGCCATACACTTTTCACAGTGTGTGTACTCGTGGCACGGGTACAATGGCATGCCACACTGGTCTTTGGATTGTGCATTCGACACTCCCCAAATAGGTCAGTAAATTACCAAATATGAAAATAATTTATGGATTACCATTTAAAAAAAAATCAAACATCTTGTCACATGGTTTACAAAACATACCTCAACATTAGATATGTTAATACATTTTTCTATTTGTAAATTATATAAAAAAAAAACCCTCAATTCAATAAAAATTGGTCATGTCACGCATGCTAAAAGACAATTTTATTGCAATGTTAAAACAACTTTGAAAATCAACCTTTTTGACATTTTTTTTCTTTTTTGTAAAATCAAAATTTAGTTTTTATATATCCCAAAATTTTGTAGCATTTTAATTTGCACTCATTGACTTGTTACATTCTTAAATTAAATATGCACGCATAGAGCGCATCGACATACACTTGTTGAGATCGAAATGGACTTACAAATAGAAGCAAACCCCAATCAAGTAACAACCAAACCCTCCCTAAATAACAACATCCATCCAAGGACCCTAAATTAACACAATAATATAAATTGGGTTGTTTTGTGGAAGAGCACTACTATAGTGCCTGGTGGTGTGCCTAGTGCCACCAGGAACCGTCTATCTATCGTGAGATATGAAATAATTCACATTTTGAGGCAGATGGACGGTTCCTGGTGGCCACCAGGCACCCTAGATTTTTCCTTTGTGGAATCACCCTTCTTTTAGGACTTTGTGTGATTGACTTGAGTGGAAAGTGCTTACTCTTCATACGCCAACGGAAGGATATGAAGTAATTAATAATAATTTGTCAAGAAACGTAATGGAAATTGTGAAAATTAGGCAGGGTAATTTGGGAAATTACGAAAGAGATTTATAAAGGGACATAATGGAAATTGTGAAAATTGGGGAGGGCAATTTTGGAAACAAATTTTCGACATGATGTGGCAACCCTCCCCACTGGGTGATGAGTCCCTTTATGATGTTCGTCAGGGAAAATTTTAGGGGTCGAGGGAGGGAACGAAGGAAAGGGGTGAGGGATGTGTGGAAGCCACCTATCCGCCTCAAGATAAGCGACATCGCGCATCATAAAGCCAATACACTCATGTCGAGGCGAATAGATGGTTACCACCCATCCCTCGCCCCTTTTCCTCACGCCCTCCCTCGACCCCTAGCAAAGCTCGTCAGGGACATGGCTGCCGCGTTGTAGAAGACAAGAAGATCTACCCGGATTGAAACAAACAAAGTGAAGAGATAAGCACTACTTGAACCATGAAATCCAAAACAGCACCACATCTCCCTTTGTCACTTCCCTCTCGCTCTCCTCCACGTGAACCCATCTTCCATATGCGGCAACGTGTCCCAGTGCATGCGACCTCCAATTCTCACAAACTCCTACTTGCCTCAATTTCTCTGCATCACCACCACGTACACTATCTACGTGTCCTCCCTGCATGCAAACTTACTCACCAACAAGTGTTCCATTTCTCCCCTAAGCTTGCCACCTTTTCCTCTCTATAAATCCCATCTCACCCCTCTCTCACACTTCACCAAACAACAACCACCAAACCATGGCGTTCAAAATGAAAATCTCTTTAGCTCTCCTTCTCGTTGCAGTCCTCTTCATCTCTGCAACTCTAGCTCTGTCTTCTCATAGACAAGACCCAGAGCTTGAGACATGCATGCACCAGTGCAAGCAGCAGAGGCAGTCCAGTGAGCAAGAATGTGAGCAGGAATGTGAGCAGTATGCGAAAGAGAAAGAAAAGAGGGAAGGTGGTGGCAGTGGTAATGCCGGGCAACAAGAGCGACAAGAACGACAGAACCCTTATCATTTCCGCGCCGAGAAGTTTAGGTCGAAAATTCAGAGTGAACAAGGGAGGATTGGTGTTCTTCCCAGGTTCTCTAAGAGATCAAACCTTCTTCGCGGGATTGATGACTATAGATTCGCCTACTCTGAGATGAACCCGCAGACTTTCTCGGTTCCACAACACTGGGATGCTGATACTATATGTTTCGTGGTGCAAGGCAAGTTATTAAATTTGCTAATTACTTCCTTGATCAGCCCCATAGAATTAAACGTATTAGAACCATTGAATTAATTCTTGGTGTTTGCTTGTAGGAAAGGGAGCTATCACAATCATTGAAGAGAATAACAAGCAGACTCAAAACCTTGAGACTGGTGATATCATCAGGGTTGGTGCAGGGTGTACTGTGTATGTTGTTAACAAAGACAACAATCAGAAGCTCCGTGTTGTTAAACTTATCCAACCCGTCTTCAATCCTGGCAAATTCAAGGTCAATTAGGCTTGATAAAAGCTCTCTAGCTAATAACCTGAAATTGCATTATCTGATTAAATTACTTAAATGGTTTTGTTTGTTGATGTATACAGTCATTCTTTTCTGCTGGAGGTAGAAACCCCGAGTCGTTCTTCAACGCCTTCAGCAATAATATCCTGCAAGCTGCTTTCAATGTATGATAATTATCCTTTAAAATGAAATCTTTAAATTTGTTAGTTTTTCAGTGTTGGGCCATGAATTTAAACGTTTTTTGTAATTGTTTGATGAAATCAGACAAAAAGCCAGAAGATACAGAAGCTTTTCCAAAGCCAGACAAGAGGACCTTTCTTGAAGGCCTCTCGCGAGCAGATCCAGGCTTTGAGCCGATCATCTTCATCCCACGAACTTCCATGGCCTCTACCACCTTTCCAGGAACATTCCCAAGGAAGTTTCAACCTGTTCAACAAACGCCCAACCCACTCTAATGACTATGGTGCCTACTACGAGGTTGATCAGGATGACTACAAGCAGCTGAGAGAACTCGATGTTGCTGTTGGCTATGCTAACATCACAAGAGTAAGTAATTATTAAAAACCAAACAACTCTCCGTTGCATCGATTGACTGGTGATTTGGAGTTTTGTCCAATTAATTAACTAATCTCTTGAATGGTGTTTTCGGCAGGGAGCAATGCTTGGTCCATACTACAATTCCAGGGCAACCAGTATAGCTGTTGTGGTTGATGGGACAGGGTACACAGAGATGGCTTGTCCCCAGATGTCCTCGAGGGAAGGTGAAGAAGAGGAAGAGGAGGAAGGTAGCCAAGGTGGTCGACGTGGCAGCCAGGGCAGCCGGCAAGGTGGACGTCAAGGACAGCAAGGTGGCAGTGTAGAAGAGGAAGGAGGTGAGCGAGGCGGATCAGGCTCAAGCTCTAGGTACTACAAGAAAGTGAGTGCCCGGCTCAGGAAGGGTGATTTGTTCATCATCCCAGCAGGACACCCTGTTGTAACTGTTGCATCCCAAAACCAGGATCTCCAGGTGATGTGCTTCCAGATCAATGCACAGAACAATAGGAAGAACCCACTAGCAGGAAGGAACAACATACTGAGGCAGTTGGACAGGGAAGCCAAGGAGTTGTCCTTCAACATGCCTGCAAGGCAAGTTGATGAAGTACTTCAGAAGCAAGACCAATCTTGGTTCTTCCCTGGACCTCAACAAAGGCAGGAGGAGGAGCAGGGAGGTGGCTCCTACATGATGTAAGTGGTAGGTGCTCATCGAGGCCGAGGGTAATGCAGCAGCAAGTTGGGAAGTTTTTGGAGTGTGTCTGTCTGTGAGTTGGTGTAATGGAATGTAATCTAACCTGCTTAGGCAGTTATGAGCGAGTTTGTGTAGTACGTGGTATGCTTTGTATCTCTACTTTCTAATAAATAAGAGCAACCATGAACATATGAAGTAATTTTTCTTCCAGCTGAACACACAAGTAATTTTCTTCCAGTGAAAGATCAGGTGATTTTCATATCTTAGGGTGCGAAGAACTTTTTCATGAAAAAGGTAAAACAAAGTTTTCAATTGAAAAAAAAAATATATGGTAAAGTTTTCCACTGAATTTTTAAAGAAAAAAAAGTGGTAAAGTTGTTATTACATTATATAATTGAACATGCACCACATTAATTATCATATAAATTGAACAAGGTATTACATACTTATTGCAAACAAAAATTTCGACATATTGCAAACAGGAAGGTGGTTTCTCAACTCCCATAGACACATTAATAATACAAATATTATCCTACAAACACTGAACAAGAGTAAATAACACAAGCAAATTCACTACAACACAAATACTCTTTGATAGCATTCGCTCAATTGGCGGGCGTTTTGGCGCTCTCAAATTTAAACGCCCTCAAAATTTTTGGGTAACGCCCTCAAAATTTTTGGGTATTTTGCGACTTTATCTCTCCTCTGCCCCCATTCTTTGGGTATTTCGCGACTTTATCTCTCCTTTCCCCCGTTCACAACAGAACTCGCCTCTCATCTCTGTGAACTCGCCTCTCATCTCTTTCGTGTTTGCCTCTTTGCTCGACCTCTTGCTCACCTCCCCTCTCCTTCTTGCTTGCCTCTCTCTGCTCGACCTCTTGCTCACCTCTCATCTCCTTCGAGCAGCTCTCTCTCTCTGTCTCTCTTCCACAACTGTTACTCACTGACTCTGCGCATCGTAACCTCTGCTTTGTAACCTCCGTTGGTCTTCTCTGTCTATGCTGGGCTTTCAATTCCTCCTTCAAATTTCCTCTTCTCCCCCTTCACCCCTTTCATCTTCACTGTTCAGCCATGGCGGCCAAGAAATTATCTGAGACCTTCTCCAAGGCTCTGATTGAGGAAGTACAGAAATGGGGTGGAATGAAACAGATTGGGGTCAACTTGAGGTACATGATGGAGTTTGGGTCTGAACCCGTTGAGAAAAACTTGCTCATCTCTGCTCAGTTTCTTCACAAGGAGCTCCCCATTCGGATTGCAAGGAGAGCTATTGAGCTTGAGAGCCTCCCCAATGGTTTGTCATCAAAACCTGCTGTTTTGAAGGTAATTGTGTTTTTGGTTTGATTTTCTTAATGGGTTTTGGTTTTTTTGTGTTAATTGTGAATTTGCATGTTGGATTTTGGTTGTTTTTGTTGAATTTTGATATCTGGGGGTGTTGGTTTGTTGGGTGATTATGTGAATGGGGGTTGGTTAGGTGGATTTTGGCGTGGGTTTTGTTGATTGTATTTGTTTTGAATGACTTTGAGAAGGAATGAAGTTTAAGAAGCAAAACCGACTAAATGGGGTGGAGGTTCTAATTTGTATGATGTGTTTGAGAGGTCTGTCCTCTGTGGGATTTGAATTGGTGGTTCTACATAATTAGTTCTCATTTCTGATTGCATGTTGTCCGGCTCTGATTGCTTGGTGTTTGAGTTTTGTCCTTTCTATGGGGTTTGAAATTAGTGGTTCTTGCAGGGTTAGCAACAACAAGGTTAGTTTCTTTAATGCTGAAAATGACAATAGATTAGTGGATGGAATTGCAGGTGCCATGATTGAGCTTGAACAACTCAATAAGCTACTTGATATGAATTTTGTACTTTTTAAGGGTGCAAAGTGGAAGGTATATCAATTTCATTGCATGTACTATTTAGATCATTTTCTTCTCCTGGATATCAAAATAATTCTGGAATTAGTAAGGAATAGATGTTGCTTGTAATTGGGATTTTCTGTTTGTGATCAGTTGGAAGAAACCAACTTGGCAAATAATTATACATCTAATCTGATTGATCCAGAACTTCTGTTTCTGCCTTCTCCTCAATATAGTTCGTATGATGTTTATGACATGGAGTTTTGCTTCAACCGCCTATCTGGGGCTGGAGAACTGCTGTCACGGGTATTTTGAAATAAAATTTACTTGGTTGTGTGCAAATATTGAGCCATGTGTAAACTGTATATTGTATCCAATGTATGTGGTCCCGCTATTTTTTATTTGGGTTCAGAATCAGTGAAGTTTGTCTGATCATGTCCATAATATATGTATTTACGCAAGATTAAGGTCTTACTGGCAATGATGCTGCAACAGAAACACAAGATTATTATGCGTTACAGATGGAGGAATTTTGATATTGTTTTTTCCTCCATATCTATTAAAAACAAAGATGGCCGAAGCAATATGATTAAAATTCAACAATACCAAGGTTAGATTGAGCAATTTGAATTTTGTTTCCTACTAAGCATTTCTCAGTTAGGCGTTTCCTAAGTTGATTTCAGTTGTTCTTATGTTCAGTTGATTGCTTTGGGTTTTGTTGTATGTGGTTTTAATTGTTGTTGTTATGATTAATTCATTGTTGTAGTCGTTATTATGTACTGAATTTTTAATTACTTGGTCCTTGTCTTATGATCAATTGATTTTTTTAATTACTTGCTGATATTCTAATAGCTTCAGTTGCCATGTTCAGACACCAAGTTGGTGCAGTTAATTCCATTCATGTTGTGCATATATAATAGCTTGTATTTACTCAACGTAGAACTAATATTGCTATCGAGGAAGTAGAAAAGAGTCTATCTCCAAAGGAGCGGTGTCTGTTGTATTGATTGCACAGACGCTTCCAAAATGAGTGGCATACCAGTGTCCAACATGACAGATTCTTGTGTGACACTTTGTGAAATGTAACATATTGTTAGAATTGATTACCCTGTGTCCCGCCTGAATCTTCCTTTCTAGATTTCCCATGTCCGACACTCCACATCTGTGTCCTAGTCCGACAAGCAAACCAGTATTTGTGCAACCCAGGGATGGAGGTATGAAACACAAACCAACAATAGACATAGCTATCTGGCTATTGTAGCCTCAAGCTGTAGAGGTGGCTATTGTAGCCTCAAGTTCTAGAGGTAGCTATTGTAATCTGAAAGTGAGAGCAAGATAGAGGAAGAAAGAAAGTCAAGTAAGTAAGTCGTGAAAAGAGGGAAAATCCCATACAAAAGGCAAGGGCTCATACAAGATTATATGTTGATACATGCATGCCTTTGGTGGAGGCAAAGTAACATGTGTTAAAATTTATTAAAACAAATGAAACTGATAGGAAGTATCACAGATTCATAGGTGTGCGATCATTCAACTAGTTTTTTTTAGAATTGAGATGCCCCTGACTTCATCTTCCGAAGCTTCCAACAATGGGAAATCGGTTCTTAAGTGCGTTTGAATACAATTGGAAACTCTCCTTTTACCAAATCCCACAATAGAATAGAATAAATTTCGAGGTAGATCTCCATGAAATCTGGTTGTGCATAATAGCTTGAATTTTTTTATCGATGTTGTCAAATGATGGGTACTACTCATTGTAGAACTAATTAATATTGTCACTGAGGGAGTAGAAAGACACCAACTATGGACAGTTAAACAAAGGCTTTATTACATGGGCAATTACTTCAGAACCAATTTATGGATAGAGATATGGAACACAAACCAAGCAAATTGAATTACAAAAAAAGCCATGCCCATCTGGCTATTGTAGTCTCAATCTTTAGATGTTGCTATTGTAGTCAGAATTATTTTTTGCAGAGACATACAAAACTTGAGCATGATAAACATAAGTCAGTCATAAAAGAGGGAAATTTACATACAAAAGGCATGGGCTCATACAAAATTACATCCTAATATATGTCGTGCGTGCCTTTTCTGGAGGCTCGGTAGTGCGTGCTCAAATTTAGTAGCACAAATGAAACCTGTAGGAATTATCACAGCTTCATAGGCACGTGGCATTCACTGGATTTTTTCACAACTGAGATGCTTAAGTAATTTTTTTATACCAATAAAAATTTTCTTTTTACCAAATCCCACAATAGAATAGAATATAATTCTGAGGTAGAACTGATGAAGTCTTTGTTTTTTTGAAGTACTGATTTCTTTCTATTTCTGTCGTTCTTCCGTTTGTTTTCCTCCTTATTTCCATGAATGATATTTTTTGTTAGTTTAATCGCAACTGTGTGGATTAATCAAAGAATGATGTCAACACACACATTTTCTCTGAAAGCAAGTGAACTAAAATTTTTTCAATGAGTCAGTATACCATTTTGATCCAATTTACACGCAGTGTGTTGAATGTCAACATTCAGTTTAGGTTCACTGAACTCTCACAGGTGAAGAATAGAACACATGAATGGAAGTACAACTTGACTTGGAATAAGTTGTTGCTTTCCTGTCTTATTCCCTATAAACCTACTGAACAAGTAAACTAATACAAGAGGATATAAAACACATGTTTCTGGACTATAACAAATTCTTTCCGACCGAGTGGGGCATTTTATATTTCCTTTGACTTCTTCCTTTTAATTTCAAAAGTTTAATTCTACTCGGTCTAGCTTCCATACTGAAAATAAACATATAACAGCAAATCTTGTATTTTCTGTGTGTTTCCCACGTAAGAGATTCAATGATTATAATTCTAGATTTGTAAACTCTGACAAAGGTAATTTTAATTTCATTTACCTGTGGCTTTTAAAATGTGGATTTGCCTATGACGCTGATGGTTCAGTCACAGTATAATATAGCCATTGGACTTCTTGGGTAAAGTGGATTTTAAACCCATGGGTGGAAATGGCAGGTACGTAACTCCTTTATGAAATAACCAGCTCAAACGAAATATGGTGTTGTATTGAATGTCAGGCAACAATTTGCATATCTGACAAGAATATATATTACCAACCTTGATTTGTTTGCTCTACATGTCGATTGACTAGTTTGGTAAGTCATTATTCTATCGTCTTCTTCAAAGCGACAAAAATCAGCAAATTAAAATTATAACAGTTTGCAAATACAATGTTGACTTGACCATCCATCGAAAACACTTAACAAGATTTGAATCTATGAGTTTTTGTGTTTCATCATGTCTTAAGTCTGATCACCATAAGGATTCTTCTTTGACCTTTTAGCACGTGATGGAAAGTGACATGGGAAACTTCGGTTGGAAAATAGATATGTATTATTATTCAAATTACCTTATCCTTAGTTGGTACATGGATAGAATTTACGTCCATCCAAGTTCAACCCTGCCACAACATATTTATCGTTCAGGGATCTCATTTAGTGGTCATTTACCAGAAAGTACAAATTTATATAACTGAAGTCAGTGATAGTGATTTAGCTTGAAGATTTATAAGTGTTTGAGTTTGAAAAATCCTTGTAACAGTCTTCCTATTGTATGATGTTTTATTGATAGTAATCTATATGTTCTATTTGAATATTAATTTGGATTAGAACCAAAATCTATAGAGGAAAGCCAATCCCAATTAAATATCTCATAGAATTGGGCTTGAATCGAGAGTTGTTGTGCTTCCCTTCTGCAGGATATAATAAGAGTAAGTCAGATCATAACACTGTTAGGTGCTGACAGGTGCCATGGACTCGGAGCAGCGAAGTTTGCTTGCAAGGCTGGTCTGCCGAGAATTGGAGCTGCTTTGTCCAGTTTTTTTTGGTGCTGCAATACACTGGACAACACGCTCTGGTTTGACGGAGTGCTCTGTCGTGATGCACTCTGTTTGTTTGTTTTTTTTTTCTGCTGTTAGCGTGATGGTGTGCTGCTGGTGTAATTGTAGATGGGCCAGGAGTTGGTTATTGGTGGTTTGTTCTGGATTATGAGAATTTTCAAGAAAAGACTTTGTGTGAGGCGTGAGAATGGATTCCTAGTGACTGTGGTGTGGAGGAAATACTTCACTGTTTATCTCGTTTATGTGTGGGAATTTATAGCTATTTTGACTTACTCAAATCAGAAAGGCACGCTGGACTATTTTGGCATCTGTCAACTATCCCATTCTTTTAGCCATGCCTGGCCAAAATAGTTCTTTCTCCATAAGCCATGCTCTTTCCCAGATCTCCGCAATCACTTATCTATTATAGCCTCCTTCGTCACCTCGAGGTTCTCAATACGTGATCCCTCTAATAACTCTTTTGTATTCATATATCCATTCATGCATCCACCACTACACCAAAAACCCCCATTAGCAACGGTTCTGTACCGTGGGCGTAACCCATTGCCACGGCTAAGAGCCGTTGGCTACAGAGGCGTCGCGAAATTCTTTGTAACGGCTAAAAACCGTTGCTAAATGTTTAGCAACGGTTTTATGCTTGAATGGGGGTGATGATTTTGATCATTTAGCCACGGTTTTAAACCGTTGCAAGAAGAATAGCAACGGTTTTTAGCCGTGGCAAAAATAGCCACGGTTTTAAGCCGTGACAAGGTGTAGATATTAGCCACGGTTTTAAACCGTGGCTAACAAGGTAGCAACGGTTTTTAACCGTGGCTAACCCTGGCCACGGTTTTAAGCCGTGGCTAAACAGTGAGAAATAGCAACGGTTTTTAGCCGTAGCAATAGTTAGCCACGGTTTAAAACCGTGGCAAATTTTTTAATTTTTTTTTTTTTTTTTTTTTTTTTTTTTTGCTATCAAATGACTAAAAGCATAAGCATCCAAATTTTAGTAAAACCAATACCTAATCAAATAGACAATGGGATTATTGAATTGATGGGTTTTAATTCCTCAATAACTAAGAAAAAACATTGTTATATATACAACCTAAAAAATGGGTCTATACAAGAATGCCAATCCAATATACATATAACAGTTTCAAGACTCCACAACTAAAAAATGCCAGTTATGCAGAACTCGATTGAACATAACAAAATTACAGGGCGTCACAAGTAACCTTAAGCTTGATGTTCTCCTTCTCTAGGGTTGCAATCACTCCTTTTAAAATTTCAGCACTTTCAACTTCTTGCTCTTCATCATTCCTTCTAGTCAACTCTAATTGCAGTCGCTTTATTTCTAATATTTTTTCATTCAATTCATTTTGTAAAGTTGTCATCTCTGCCACAGACTTTTGCCCCTAAAGACATAAAAATCATAGAAATTAGAAAGAATTCTACCGAAAGGCACATGGTAAACACGAAGATGGTCAATAATCAACAGACACAAAGATAAACACACATAATTATCATAAATAACTATTCATTAATATTATCCATTCACCAAGGGTACATGGGGAACCATGCAAGTGAGGGGGAAGGTAAGAGAGAGGGGACATATAGCCTCTTGTTTTAAGGTAATGAACATCAAATTTCCTATTGTTTAGTTCTTGGGTTTTATATTTCCAGATTGAACTACCAAACAGTTAAGTCAACTAGACAAACACAATCAAACCTTTGTATCAAAGACTCTTCACTTCCACAAGAAATATATAAACAATAACAACCAAAATATAAGCTTTGTAGCCAGGACAAGTACTCCACACTTAAGGGGAAAAAAATATGAATGTTATGACTTATGAATATATGGCAATATAGAAAATGATCAATTTAAAAATGACTAACAAAATGAAGTTTATAACTGGGGTGAAAATATTGCACCCTCAATTTGGTTGGTAATTTGGTTAACATGTCTGACATGCCATACGGCCCATACCCAAGTTCGTCACTGACATGTATTTGCCAGTGTTACATAGAAGAATTACACCAAAGCGTATTTTGATCAAGATTCATAAGGGTTCCCTTTCAATAAGTCAATCTTTCAACTAATTGACTGGGTATAAATGTTCCTAGGACAGATATGCATAAAACATCAGGTAGCCAATGATCAAGGGTCATTTAGTGAAACATAAAAACATGGTAATAGACTGTAATCAACAAAAAAAAAACCCTGGAAAGGTGCCAGCGTGGACTACATATCAGAAAAATTGCATTATTCTAAGAGCAAACAAAATGGATGAAATGTATGTATCGGCATCATTTGAACATTGACACACGGCAATTGTATAGCCATATCTGTGTTTGTTTGTTTAACAGGCCAATGCAAGTAAATTAAGTATTTGGATATCAGAAAAAGAACATGTAATTCAAAGACGTTATTACCTCTGCCATTGACGGACGCATTTCCGGGCTTCTTCTAACACATAAGTATGCTGTTTTAGCCATATTGTACACTTCATAAGTGTCATAAGATTCTCCAATACGAGGATCAATGAGCTCATGCAAGGCAAGCTTCTCAATAAGTTGTTCCGCCTAAAGTTATTGCAAAACATAATATTAAGCCAGAACACATCTAATAGCAGTAACTGCAAGCTTCTTTTAGACAGAATACTCAAGTTCACAATACAAATACCAGGGCGGTAAAGAATAACATACCCACTGGAGTAGAAATTGCTGCTGTCCTACTCTTTCATTGATGACTTTCCGTCCAGATATCAGTTGGAGCAGAACAATGCCAAATGAATAAAAATCTGTCTGCACAGACACAAAACCACTCTCAGCATATTCTGGTGCGAGGTACCTGCACAGAACAAGGTTTGTGAATATGTTCTTGAGAACAAAAACCTTTGAATTGATTTCTCAAAGGTATGAAAAGTGGCAAATAAATTTCCTATCAGGAAGAAAGATCTTACCCTAATGTACCGATTATCCTTGTACTAATAGCTTCTTCTGTCTTCCATTTAGCAAGGCCAAAGTCTCCTAACTGAGAAAGCATTCTATATGTTTCAGAATGCATACACAATTGAATCTGTAATTAACCCAAATTCTACAACAAATGCAAAATGAAGAGATTTATATAGTAGAAATCAATGGAGTTCAATGTTTAGACCTTTCATCACTATGGGACACCGCCTTTCAGTCTTGAGCAAAATGAAAATATGCATCTAATAGACTTGTAAACAAGACACAGTGACTATTTGTCTATTTGAATATCCATGAATAAGAAAGAAAAAATATACTTCATCATCCCCCTTCTCCACAAGCAAAGAGAAACTAAGAAAACAACTTTTAACTTCAAGAATAGCGTGATACATCATGGCCAGTTCAATTCCTTCAACGCTCCGTGAGACGTCTACAACTTCAGAGGATCATACCTCTAAAAGATCTGCAGACTTCTCCAACCGCTTCACAAGACCAGCCTGGCGACAGATCTGAGCAGCAATTTCATTATGGGGAAGACCGGCAGCTGAAAAGAGAGGAATCTTTTGTCCTCGTGCAATGGAGTTCATAAGGTCAATTGTTGAAATTCCGGTTTGAATCATTTCCTCTGGATATGTTCTCTCACTGGGGTTGATTGAACTTCCTAAAAGACAAATATAAGTTGTAAAAGATACAGAAAAATTATTTGCATATAACATTATAACTTGCTATTTATGATCTAGACATCCTTTTCTTTGTCTTTATTTTTTTTTCTTTTTCCCTCTAAAGAGAAAGCTGGTATTTGATTCTCAGTTTACTGTAAATTTTGCCAAAGTACCATCAGTGCACCCTCTTTGAAATTATTACTCCCAAACAACTCACCAGATATATCCAAGTACGCCTCAGGCAAAATAGGGGGGCCATTATCAATAGGTTTCCCTGATCCATTAAAAATGCGGCCAAGCATATCTAATGAAACAGGAGTTTTCAAAACCTGCAAAAAAAAGAGTAACAGAGTCCACGGTCAGAAGGAAATAATCTCAGTAAAAAAGGTCATCTGTTGCTATATTTGTCGAAAAATGTCAAAAAACGAACATGCTGCATTACCACCAGTCCATCAGCAAGAATCGCAGCAGCTCAGAACACAGCACAGCAACAGGACGCTCTGCGACGCAACAACGTCCATCAGCCTAACGCGTATCCACCATCTCGCCACGGCCTTACCACCAGTCCAGGCCGCAGCATAGTACGCAGCAACCAGTGCCCAGTCCTTCCAGTCCGCAGACTCTCCCTGCTCCGAAAAATAGGGGACACTCTGTTTTACAGCAGAGTGCCCTGCCAGCACTCGGTTCCAGGACCTACCATTGCCCATTCTTGCTGCGTCTATTCTTCCCCGTGACGTGTGTATACATACTACTTACCATGACCCCGTCTACTTGGACTATTGTCTGTCTCATAGGTTCTAAAAGAGGCAGCGGAACTCCAGGACAGCAAGCTCTTCTTCTGAAGGTTCTATATCAGCACCATATTCAACATCATCCTTGTATTGTTGCTCAGCAAGGGGACGTTTATATGTTTGCCAATGATCAGCTGGTACCTAGCAAAGAATCAAAACTTGATCAATATTAGATATGATGTTCTAGTTCAGAATCATTGAATGTGTATCCAACTCATGCATGCTATAGTATTCAATTGACAGTGTTGCGAAAATTACAACACATAAAAAAAGAATCGACCAAGTTCCAATGAAGAGGTTACTAATGACATAGCATGCTAGTCATGATGCTATTTGAACTGCACTTACACAATTTGAATTGCAAGTCCCAGCTTAATTTGAATGCTTTGAACTGCAGTTCAAATTTCATGTACTTTAACTAGTATATGATCAATATAACTATGTTGAAACAAAATCCACCTATGTGCAATCCAAGCCTTGACGACATCCATCTTTACTTTCGAAACATCCACCTACATAAACCCCATAAATAGAATACACTAATATAGAAATTTGTACCTTTGCAAAAAGTCTACAACTCCTTCTCTTAGGACATTTGAAGCCCATGGACTAGAAGAATTTGAGCACGTAGGGAACCCAAAAAATTTTCCTATTCTTCTTTGCCTGTGTTTACATAAGCATAGATAAATTAGGAAACCAGAAAATTGAATAAAGGATAACAAATGAAGGTAAAGAGCAGAGAGTCATACTATGTACTTCTGCATCCTTCAACAAGTTTTGCTGAGAGGGTTTCCCAACCTTGTGGATATGCGGTGTTGGTGGTCCTTCTGCATGGTGATGTGAGGATGACATACTTCTCGCATCAATCTCCTTTGTGTTAAGTTTGTCCTTTGAACGAGCCATTGGAGAAGGTCACTGTCAAAGATGATCACAAATTCTTAAGTTCACCTGTAATGCAACAAAACCAGAAAAATGTGATCAGATAAACCTATAATGTTGCATCCCACAACGATACATATATAATATCAAAATTAATTGTTAAAAAACTAATTGGCAAAACCAACCAGGCCACTTTCAGTAATTTCGCGGCATTATCTCCTGCTGATGCACCATCGCTGCTTGAGAGTGAAGCAATAGAATCTTTTATTGCTTCAATCTCATAAACCTCAAGGGTTGAGCACTACTTGTTTCCTTGAGCACTACTTGTTTCCTCCATCAAACCTCAAGGCTGAGAAGTTTCAAGTAGGTAACTGAAATAGAACACAAACAAACAGCATCAAAGTTAGTAAAGAGCTATACGATGTATTTTGCAGAATCTCTACCAGCAGTCCAAGTAAAAACCTTTAAAACTGAAAAAAAATTTCAAAGATTGAATTCACATCTGCAACTTATCAATTTTGAGACCCAGCAATCCACAAGTAGTTGGGTTTAAATAGGTAACTAAGAAGAAAAACTTCGGATAGTCGGATACCCAACAACATGTTTCCTTTTCAACATGACTAACAGTCCAAGTAAAAACCTTTAAAACTGAAAAAAAATTCCTGGAATAAATTTTTTTAACATGAAAGCAAGGAAAGAAGCAGAGTTCAAACTACGCAAGTCGTGGCAAATTTGGAAAGAGTAGAGACGCATGAAGATGAAGAGCACTTTATTAGAAATGGGCCATAACCACCATACTGATAGCATCCTATTATTATTGTGGAACCAGCCTCTAAAATTTCCACAAATCAATCAAAAATGCTCTCACAGTCTCTCAATACTATTTGTTGATATGGCTTTTTGGCAGGTAGAAAATTGTCTATATTCCTCATGTTATGCAATCATATTTCTTTTGTTATTAAGTTTTGGTTGAATTTTATTATAGTACAATGCAACTGTAAGTCCAAAATATATTGCTTTTGCTTTTTCAACTAGTTTAGACTCAAATAGTATGGATCAACATGTTATGATAAAATTTTAGAATTTTTTTCAACAAAGGAACAAGCCTTTCACGTACCAACAAAAAATTAGCATGTTTCATACACATTCATCAAAGAACCACCCAGAATTACGTCAACGTTGAAGAGTCAACATCACTAAACTATATATGATCTACCTATTGACCAAAAACAAATGATCCAAATTGAAAACTAAAGACAATAAGCTCACCAGAGTTGCCAACTAAAGACAATAAAAATGACAGAAAAGTCAATGTTCCATCCCATGAATGGAGATATACCTTAAGAGTCCATGTGTGGGTGTATGTGCTAAGAAAGTCACAACTCAAACAAAAGATTACCATTGAATCCAATCTTTTTCTTATAGGCCACAGCAGCTTGAAGAAAACTTGCCTTCAAAAGAAAAAAATAAAAATTTTAAACATTTTAGTTAATAAGCATTTACAAGGTCAATTTGGCATATGTCTCACATAGTAAGAATATACAAGGGAGGACTAACACAGATAAGTAGGACATACACAGTATTTCTAGTACAAAACTAAAAGGATGAGATCAAAAAGCTGTGAAATATGCTAACAACAACCTAGGAAATAATTTGAAAAATGTTTTTGATATGATTTCCAACCACTAAATTTGATTATAACACAAAGCAATACCCGTCCAACCATTTTTCTAAAACCATCTGTAGCTGCTAAAAAGCAGTAACAGCTACTTGTTGTTCATCATTTTCTGGGCTTGAAAATGCAGTTTCAACATATAGCCAAGCTTTACAGCTAACCACTCAAATGTATTTTCCGAGTTTACATTAATCTTATCCAAATAAAACCAAAGACTGTAAACTGTATTCAAAATAATTTTTTTTAACAAAAAAAAAAAAAACAGCAAGAAAGGAAAATGTAGATTATACCACATCAGCGCAGAACAGCATCAGCAACTCGCAACAGCATCAGCAACGCAGCGCAGCAGCAACTCGCAACAGCAACAGCAACGCAGCAGCCTCTGCGCCTGCGCCTTGCACCTTCCAGCCATCGCTGCCCTGTTTCTGAACAGAAACAGAGCAAAACAACTCTGTCCCAAGCCAAGACAGCACCTTGCCAGGACTCTTTGCCATTATGCTCCACTTGCAAAACACAATTCGACCTGCAGAATTCAATATTTTCTCAAATTATAAAAAATATACAACATTTTCCTAATAATTGTATTAATATAAGCAACTCAGAATTGCTTTTTTCTTGGGTTTTGACAATCCTAAATTGGAGAGGAAGGGTTGGAACTGCAACAATTGTGAGAGGTCAGGTAAGAATACCTCTATTCAATCCAGCTGTTAAAAAGATTATCACTGCCTTGGAATCTCAATATATTTTAAATCTATAGGATCACAGATTCACAGTTAAACTACAACTTGTCAAGCTTGGAATCTCAATATATTTTCAATCTATAGGATCACAGTTAAACTACAATTTGTCAAGCTTACCATGTACCAACTTTCAAACAATTATAAATAAAATATGCATAGAAAATGCATCCGTATGCAAAATGGATTAGTTTATGATGCACCCAACAGATATAAGGTGCATAAGAATATCATACCAAATTGTCACTAGAGCAAAATGGCCTTCCCTTATCATAAATTCAGAAAACTTTAAAAAATAAACTGTAAAGGAAACCTAAAGGAACCTGAAACTCAATTTTACAAGCTTAAAGTCTAGGCTTGTTCCCTTCAAGTTTGGTTTCTGACTTGGTTAGA
Source organism: Berberis thunbergii (assembly GCA_003290165.1). Taxonomy (NCBI): domain Eukaryota; kingdom Viridiplantae; phylum Streptophyta; class Magnoliopsida; order Ranunculales; family Berberidaceae; genus Berberis; species Berberis thunbergii. The sequence goes on along the minus strand of QNQO01007003.1, from coordinate 25,443 downwards.
ACAATATATAGAACTTGGCAAAAAAATATCAGATTAGCCAAGACTAACATCAAGTTGCATATAGCAACTCATTTAGTACTTTTAATATGAGAAACAAAGTGACTGTGTTTTACATTTTTTTTATATATTGATACTTACTATATTTGTCTCTACGGAATCTGTATCTACTTTTAGCCCTTTGATTTTGTACACTCCATCTGTAAAAGAAAAGGAAAAAAACACATTTTTCAGTTGCAAAACATAAGTGATGCTGAAATTGGAGGATATGTAAAGGAAATTTACATTCCATAGCAAAAGCGATACCTAAAAATGGAACTTATGATAAGAACTGGCACTATGTAACAGATGAAACAGAAAATACCTGCTTCCTGATGATGTTAAGGCAGAATGGGTGGGCGATGAGAATTTGATCTGGAGGAGTCGAGCAGGCTCCTTATCAGACAAGGGTCCTTGAGAACTTGACTTGGTTCTACTAGTTTCTTCACTACTAATATCTGGGTTTAAGAAGAAGTCAATGGTCTTGCGGAGTGTCGCATTAGGCAGAAGATCATCTGTGAGTACATTTGTCGCTCCACAAGTGCACATTAGATCTTTTGAGACAATGTAGTTCCTGATACCTGGTTACAATTTTAAAAATGAAAGTGAGTTCAGCATCCTCTTTCAAACAAATTTAGAATCCAAAATATATAATATGAAACGACAATTGCACAAAGGACGGGAAAAGTAAATTAACACCAAAGAAAATATGAGAGGACCTATAATAGGAATAATCCACGTGAAAAATAGTGACAAAAGAATAATGTAGAGAAGTAGCTTCTAAACTAACAACTTACCGGGTATTTTGCATCTCCGACAAATGTAGTCTGGTGGAGGTTTCTTTGGCTCCAAAATGGTGCACCAATCTTAAAAACCAAAATTAAATCTCATATTAGAATTCAACAGATGACAAGCTGAAAGGCGTAAAAATGAAATATCAAACAAGTACACTTCGGTAAAAAATGCAGTGGACAGCATTTTATTGATTGTCTGAATAACACCACTCTGCTGCAATATCAAAGAGAAAATAAAGTTAATCAAATGCATGAGCACAAGCAAGTCAATGAACACAAGTGTTGCATAAAACTGGAGAAAACTTCTACTCGTGTAATGTGTTACGCATCGTGTCCTTTTGTTGGATTTTCAATTCTTTGTCATTGTATGGTAGCCTAGATCAACCTATCTTGTTTCCTATTTTTCGTTTCTTGATGAGTTAATTTTATTGATTAGAATAAAAGCACCCTAGGCTTCATTTTTTATAATGTTTGGTATAAAAAGCACCCCGATTTTATTGATTAAAATAAAAGCAACCCAATTTTAATGTTTGGTATCATTTGCAAAATTTGGTTATTGTATTCATTTAGCAAACCTCTCACTTTAGCACCCCAATGCACTATTTCAACTTTCAATGTAACCACCGCTAACTAACATATATTTACAACTACCACTTCAACTCTACGACTACACCACCGCTAGCGCCATGCATAAACCATCACCACCGCTAGCGCCATGCCACAACCAACAACACCACAACCACCATAGCATAACCAACATTGACACCTTCACAACCACCCCACCACTGCTATAACCACCGTATCATAATCATCACAATCACCAACACCATGTACATAACCAAATATTACTCATCCAGAAGCTATTGATCCATACCTAAATTAGCAGAGAATTCTGACAGCAGTCTGATAGAGATAAGTAAAGAATGCCGCAGCTGACAAAATCAGACTGATGATTGTTAAGACTGCTGCAATATAGAAGCAGCCCATTGGTTGCATTTCGTGCCAGCTATAAAGAATTTAGGCACAGAGTCCTTCAAAATTTGTAACAGCTAACTGAATCCAAGTCCTCCTACCCATGTCTGACATGAGTAGCTGAGAATTGATATCTAAGTTCAGCCTACATGTGCAAGAAAACCTTGGGTTCACTTTAAGTATTAATGTCCACGAGTACCAATTTGGTTATAGAGCCATAGTAGAATTCCAATATGCATTTAGTTTGAATCACAAAAAGGGTAATTTTGTGCTCACTTAAAGGATTTGGAAGAATACCTCAAAGATTTGCATTAGGAACACTACACCAAAAACCCCCTTTAGCAACGGTTCTGTACCGTGGGCGTAACCCATTGCCACGGCTAAGAGCCGTTGGCTACAGAGGCGTCGCGAAATTTGTTGCAACGGCTATAAACCGTTGCTAAAATGTTTAGCAACGGTTTTATGTTTGAGTAGGGGTGGTGATTTTCAACATTTAGCCACGGTTTTAAACCGTTGCAAGTAGAATAGCAACGGTTTTTAGCCGTGGCAAAAATAGCCACGGTTTTAAGCCGTGACAAGGTGTAGATATTAGCAACGGTTTTAAACCGTGGCAAACGTGATAGCAACGGCTTTGAGCCGTGGCAATAGTTAGCCACGGTTTAAAACCGTGGCAAATTTTTTTTTTTTTTTAAAATTTTTTTTTTTTTGGCTATCAAATGACTTTGAGTCATTGAGTCAAAATCTATCAAAAGTAATGTAATTAATACGAAAATGTATTACATTGAGTCAAAATCTATCAAATAATATCTCAAATACAAATTTCTAGGAGCATATCTAAGCTTGTTTCATCCAAATTTCTTCTACTGTTTGAATTTTGACTTTTCCTTGTTAAACTTTGTTGATTGTTCATGTGAGTACCACTATAGTTCTTCATATGGTCAATAAGAGTCTTTAAGCATATCTAGGAGGCATTTCATATTTAAATCCTCCTTAGCGTCCCTATCATCAGCAACCTCATCCAATTTTTCGAGAAAACATTTCCTATCTTGGATATCAAGTGGATGATCCTTCTCACCCTGCACCAGTTTAAAGAAAAATTCATAAGATCTTCTGAATATGAGAAAGTGTTCTCGTTTAGGTAAACTCAATGCAGTCATCAAATTTGCGAAAATCTTACATCCTGAAAGTTTGGCCAGATTTTCCCAGGTTCCACCAAATCCATATTTTTGCTGTTGGCTAATGTCCTGTACCTGTTCATAGCCAATAGTCAATGACGAGGTCAATTTCCCCTCTTTATAAAAAGAAATTAAACTTCTAAATATATTTTTGGAAAGGAGTGACATCCACATGATCGGAGCAATATAGAGAAAGGAAACAAGATGCTATTACTTGCTTCTTCATTCTCAGGCTACTTCTCATAAAACAAAAGGGAACAAAACAACTCTAATGCAATTCTTTGATTCTAACTTTTTTGTTCATTCATTTAGCAGTTGCAACTAAAACAAGGAATCAAAAGATAGAACACCACTAGAATACTTTCAGACCAAGTGGCTCCAATATGGCATGACTGAGATGAGTATTGACAGTTTGACACTAATTTCACACTCACCTAATAAGATTTATATATTCAAGCAATGCCTTAACCAATTTTCTCTGTAATGTTTAGTTTCTAACTATGATGGGGTTCTTGGATTAATTTGAAATACATGCATGTGATGTTGAAAATGTCAATGTTAAAAAAATGACAATGTAAAAGGTTGTCTCAAACTCTTTATACGAGTAATTTCTGCATAAGGTGAAACTGGAGCTAAGAGACAGACCTTCAACTGGAGCATTTTCTGGAATGGCTGGTTGTACACCTTCAATAGCAAGCCAATGAGCTACAACTGATGTATCTAGAGGGGCTTTCGGCAGGGGAGCTTCGATCACCTACACAATCGAATACTGTGTGGGATAGAACGTATCTGAAAATAGTTACAAATAATAATCTGGAGTTAACAAGACGATTGATTCTTACATCTTTAAATTCGACATCCTTGTTGTCAATGTAGAATAAATCCTTGTGACCTATAGCTCTTTTGAAGCGCAAAGGATCTCCAGTAGCAAAGCCATAAATTGGCTGAAGTAACAAGAGTTGACATATATAAGCAAATGGAAATCCTGTAATAAAATTTATATAAATTTACTTTGAGAAAAGAAAACGAATACTTCCCAAATAAAAAACACCATACACATGCAGAACCATTGAAATGAAGTACATTGGAACCCTTAAACATCAACAAATACCTTTCTCTCCTTTCTCACCACCATTTTCATTAAAAAATCAACATTTTTTCAAACAACTCACACCACACACAGCAGCAGCAGAAGGGTGAGAGACTAAGATCTCCCTCAAGCTTCAAGGGTTACAGATAAAACAGAGGAATGTTGGGGGTTGGGGGGGGAGAGGGCAAGATCTGCTCCGATGTGTGTGTGTGTGTGTGTGGGGGGGGGGGGGGGGAGGGCAAGATCTGCTCCGATCTAAGTACTTAAGAGCAGATCAAGCATTCGAGAATAATAATAAGAATGACACTAAATACATGAATTTGGTGTGTATGAATATTTAATAACATTTATTTATACGACGTATCAGATTGGACTTGGATTTATAATTGAACAGCAGAACACGTTTTTTTTTAGTACAACCAGATTGAAGCTTAATATTGTTCATACGAGGGAGTCACAATTGTCGTAAAGAATGTAATTCATTTTACACAGTTCTTGTCACAAATAACCCAAATGCAAGAATGCTTAATTAGTAGCAAAATTTGAGTTATAAGTCATGAAACTGGTATGTAGTCACCACGAAAACAAAATGTGGATAAAAGTTTAGTTGTCAGTGAATCACCTTGTCTTTGCAGTTCCAGAACCCATTTTTGAGCTCGAACGAATGAGTCCTGTTGAAGACACGTATATCACGAATATTCAGCCATAAACAAGGAAAATAGTAAATAAGTATAGCACAATTTACCTTAAGAGTAACTGAAACAAATATCTATCGGAGATGTAATGTGAAGTTAAAAGTTAGGGAAACTATCTAAACAGGAAAAAAATAACAGTTACCATGCTAGTAATGTCATACATTACAACAGCTGCAGCTGCACCACGATAATACATAGGAGCTAAACTATGGTATCTCTCTTGTCCTGCTGTGTCCCATATGTCAAATTTTACAGTAACTTCATTTAATGACAATATTTGTGTAAAAAAGGCTGCTCCTATTGGTGGTTCCTGAAAATCGAAAAATTGCCCTTTCACAAATCTTAATACCAAACTTGTTTTCCCAGTTCCCATGCCACCAAGAAGAACCTGTAAAGAGCAGCCACATGACTTGATCATTAAGTATATAAAGTGTAAAATCAAAAGCTAATAATTTTGACAATAAGCCAATAGCTTAAGATAATTCACAGTCAGAAGCCGTAGCTTCTCAATTCATCTGATAACAGATTGAGCCATGTACTGTCACCAGCCTTTGCTCAACTAACACCGATCCAACTTCAGGTGAAAAAATCAACTTCGAAACAAGGTAATCAGAGAAGAGAAGCAAATGTATGAACAACTAAACTTTGTAATGACCCTGGCAATAAGTAGTAGATTGTGGCAACTAAACTATAATACCCTTGCTACATTGTATATGAATAATGGACATTTTTTCCCTAAACATGATATTTGACACTCTCATTGGAGATGATGAATGCTCCTTGTAATGAAAGGGATCGAAAAGCAAAGATGGTGATAGCATACCAATGGGGTGAACAGTAAGGGCAGGACGATTGGAGACAGCAGTATGTCTACTAAGAAAGATGACTTCATCTACAATTTCGCCCGTGGCCTCCTCCCAACGTTTGTCCAAATGATCCTCCTTTACAATGCTATTATCGTGCCTTAGTAATCTCACCACATCTCCATTAACGAAACTCTGTATCTGGTTATCCTGAATCATTCATTTCATCGGAACCAAATCAAATCGATCATCAAGAGTTTAAATCAAAACAACAACAACAACAACAACAACGTAGTAAAGACATTAAAAATAATGAAAAGAAACCTAGCGTAGCGTAGCGTAGAGTACCTGAAGGAAGGGGCTGGGGCGCCAACCGGGCATGGCCAAGAGGGCAGAGGCAGGGCCGAGGCAGGCCGGATCCACTGTTGTCGCCACCACTAGAATCACCATTATTATTATTATTCTTGCTGCTGCGAATGAATCGGAATCGTTGGGTGGAAAGAGAGGGGAAGGAAGGAGTGTTTGTTACCAATCACAAGTCCATTATTATCACAAGTCCATCTGCAAAATACCAATCAAATTGAAGAACTCTCAACGACAATAAAAAGCTTTGTAGACTGTACAATAGCAACTAAACAAGTGATATTGGTAGAAGAAAAATGTCAAAATCAAACTTGAAGACGTCAAAGCATTTAGAACTGACATAGTACATTTATTACCTGCAGAAGAATATATCCAACAAAAGAAATGCGCAACAGATAACTACAACCATGATATCTTCACAAACAAACTGAGATATATATGAATCGTAAGAATTTCCAGGATAATAAGCTCGTAAAGTACAATCAAACATCGAAGGTACTTACGTTTCTTCAGTAAAACTACTGATTGGGAGAAGGCGCAACTCATCAGATTTTCTACTTTTCTCAAGTTCGGCTTCACATTTTTCAAGCTTTTCTTTCAACTCGGCAGCTTCCTAACGTTGTAATAAAAGAACCAAATTTAATATGTGATCAAGAAAGAAAATGATAGCACCAGAAAAACATTGTGACTTGACTTGACAGTATTAATTTCACCAATTGTTGAAAATAATACATAACATAATCTCATGGACTAAACATATTGAATTCTAACAGATAAAAAAGATATCTTTTCAAATAAGATCACATTATTCAAATAAAGTTAACCTGATAATGTTTTGAACTTTAACTTGGTATCTGCTTGTAATGCGCTACACATTACATGTCCTCCTGTTACTTATAAAAACCTTATTAGTAACTTATTATATAACGACTTTTAGTCCAAAATTTATTTTTGTGAAATCGGTATAATGGTATTGTCCTAACACATTCCCTAACAATCTTTAAAATGATACCTCCAATCAACATTAATAGTTTTCAAAACTCATGGTGCTTCTAGCATGTGATACGCACAGCATGCCAGAGGCTAGTATATGCCAAAGGCATGGGAAAGCTTGCCTAAGACATGCTAAAATGTGCAAAGGGCCGTGAAATATCATGTCACCACCTGATTACCTGAATGTGTGTGTGGAGAGAGAGGGAGACAAGGGGAAATAATATGACAAAAATTACCATAGTGTAATCCACTCATGTGCTTTCCAAAAAAATTTACAATGACACTAGTGTACTTTCCAGCAAAACGCTCAAGCCATTTTCACTAATATATGAGGAAACATTGGAGAAAGTAATATAAAGTAAAATTTTCAATTAAACTCACAGTTGAAATTTCAGCAGAGAATCGTTCTTCATTTGCAGCAGCAGCATCTTTGGAAGAGCATAACTCCTTCACGAAAGATATTAACACATGTGTAAGGTTATAAGGCAACCTAGGTGAAAAGAAAATGCATAACTCAAAAAGACATGCGACAATAGATTAGCCCATACATCCTGCAGTGATGTCAATTCCGATTCTAGCTCCTTCAGTCTCTCTTTGCTCCACTTCAAAGAGCTTGAACATTCACTGAATTGTCTCTCAACCTGGAAAAAAAATATAAAAATATCCAACTGCCATGACACCGAGAAAAAAAAAACAAAAAAACTTACATCTGTGAGCTTATAAGACATCTCTGCCTCATGTTCCGAATGTGATTTACGCAGTTCCATGAGACTTGTGACTTTAACTGTCAAATCCTCGTTGAGCCATGTGTTATGCCTCTCCAAAAGTTCCTTTTCCTGCTCGTATACCAAGTTGGCAAAATAAGAAAGATAGACAGACAGATTACAGGATGGCAATCCTCATTCAACATTACACCAATGTTTGTTCTTGAGAAATAGCATCATGGATGAATAAAGGCAAATACTTACAAGTTGCCAAATGTATGCAAATAAAGATAAATAACAACCTTCAGCATATAGGAAGCACCTAAAAGACATGGCACCCAAGCATTGTAACAGTAGACTTCTGCATGATGTTATTGTGGAGAATGTACATGAAGCTAAAAATAAATATAAATAAATAGCAGTAACAGTCTATATAAAGATCAACCTTCCATGCTTTTGAAGCAAAGATCTTCGAACAGATTGAGTTGGATGTGCAGTGAAGACCAAATCTACTGTCTGATTCTTCGGAGCATCAAAAACTTCTTCAGGAGATTTTTCAATTGCCCCACCAGTTTTTTTATAGTCTCTTCAATATCTGATTCAGTTGTAGCAGAGTTCTCATCAGCAAAATCCCCCTTTTTTAGCTTGATCCTTCTTCGGTGAGCTATCTGCACCTCCTCGGCCAAATTGGCCAAGTTAAGCATGTGGGAAAATGATTTAGCAACAACAATAGAGTCCCCTGGATCCAAACTTGTTAAAACATTTCCAAGCTCTTCCAGCTTCTTAGGATCGTGCTTCCCTTCATATTCAGCAGAAAGCTCATAGCACTCTTGAACCTAAACAACACAGAACAAGCTAAAGAGTGAGCTAATCTTAAAGTTGAACTTTATGCAAGCAACCATATCCAACAAAGTCAATTGAAAGGCTGATGTAAAGACGAAGCAAAACGGCACTTAATAATTCACACTGCAATAGTCTAATGTAAAGACGAGTTTTCAACACTATTATATTCACTTCTGTTTCAGGATTCTAAGACATTCATGGTTTGCTTCAACCATTGAATATTCAGACATGGAAACCACCAAAACTGTAAACAAAGGTTGCGCTATTCACACTTTAACAGCAAAACTTTGAAGAAGTAGTAGTATCAACACAAATTTCTAGATAATTGATTCCAAGATATAACATAATAATACCTTAATAAATTTGGAAAGTGGTTATCCCTAAAAACAGATCAAAAGAACATAATATTCATTTATCACTCAGAAATGACATTACTCAGAAGAACAGAACCATCATTAAAATTGAATATCAAACATGGATCTATTTATTAGGCAGTTGACTTAAACCTTATTAACAATGATACAAACCTAAAATAGAAAATCTGGAAAAGAAAAAAAAAATTAGGTTTGTAAATCCTACAAGTCGAGGGAGCAGGGAAGGAGGGGAGGAGGGAAGTCGAGGGAGGGAGCAGGGAAGGAGAAGGAGCAGGGGGAAGTCGAGTCGATGGAGGGAGCAGGTCGATGGAAGTCGATCGAATGGAGGGAGAAGCAGGTCGAGGGAGGGAGAGTCGATCGAATGGAGGGAGAAGCAGGTCAAGGGAGGGAGAGTGAAGCAGGTCGAGGGAGGGAGAGTCGATCGAATGGAGGGAGAAGCAGGTCGAGGGAGGGAGAGTGAAGCAGGTCGAGGGAGGGAGAGTCGATCGAATGGAGGGAGAAGCAGGTCGAGGGAGGGAGAGTCGATCGATTTGGTGAAATTGCGAAAGGAGGGAAGGTCGAGCGCCAAAAGGAGGGAAGCCCGCCCAATTTTATTTTTCAGCTTTTCATGTAGCCACGGTTTTGAGCCGTTGCTAGACTTAGCCACGGTTTAAAACCGTTGCTAAATTATTTTTAGCCACGGTTTTGAGCCGTTGCTAAATTTAGCTACGGTTGAGAACCGTTGCTAATTTTTTTTGTTACTACGGTTTTAAGCCGTTGCTAAATGTCGCCACGGTTTAAAACCGTTGCTAAAGTTTTTTTTGCAACGGTTTTGAACCGTTGCTACATTTAGCCACGGCTTAAAACCGTTGCTAATATTTTTGTTGCAACGGTTTTAAGCCGTTGCAAAACATGCCCACGGTCTGGAGCCGTGGCTAATATTAGCCACGGTTTTTAGCCGTGACAACTTTACCAACGGTTTTTAAACCGTGGCCAAGTTGTTTTGTACCCACGGTTTTAAGCCGTTGGTACGTATAGCTACGGTTACTGGCCGTGGCAAATACAGCAACGGTTTAAAACCGTGGGCAGCTCGGCGTAGCTAAATAGCCCTTTTGGTGTAGTGGAAGGTCTTTATGGACTTTCAACATAGTAGATTTACTCCATATCAGCCATATCAACATAGCTCTGTTACCATATCAACAAATATCTGCATTCCATTTGCTTCTGTTGCTTCACTATTTTCTCTGGTTTCAAGACGCTCCATTAAGCGTGATACGCTAGCAATGCCAGCATTTACCTCTCTCTTAACTTCTGAACCAATATCAGCCATGGAAGTGCTCCCTCAACTAATATCAAAATCAGCATTTGCCATCCTTTGATTTCATGTTTCAGACATTTTACAAATTGGGACACAAAAATATAAGTAGCTAGCAATAGCATCACAGTTTTTCTGTCCATTCTTTAAATTTAGCTACCATTAAAACCAAATGTAGGGTTGACAGAACGGCATCAAAAGGAAGGCTAAGCCAACAGCAGATAGAATCAATACAGTGAGAACAATTGTAAAAACCAATCCAACACCATAGCGGATGTAACCGAGTAAAATTGGAAAAAAAAAACAGAATCAAAAGAAACTAATTCTTAGAGTATCCAATTCCTAAGACAGAAAGGGGCAGAGAATCGGATTTCACATGCTAAACAACTTTACTTTAATGTCCTTCCAATTTTGCAAAATTGCGCAACCAACAACTCAATCTCAACATAAACGTTCTGTCAATATATATTCCACATTCAGATGAAGAATACAACATATAGATCACTAACAACTCTAATAAGAATTCAAGTCTCAAGAGCACATGAAGACCAAACAAATGAGGCAAGGATCGAATTGGTGTGAAAATGGATCTGAACAAACTCGAATCATCATCAAACATGATATTAGGCATACTTAAACCCCCAAAAAGTGAAAACGATTTCAAAGATATCAAATTATCATAACACCAAGACATTGGACAAAACACTTAAACATGCAATTCAATCAACAAACTGTAAGTACAAAACACTTTGATTGTTTCCAATTATTTGTCCTAAATCTCACCTTGTGAATCACCAAGTTCCTGAAGTGCACTAATGAAACGGCGATGCAATTCCGGAGACCAACATCTCCTTTGCTTCCTCTGGGATTGCTGCGATTGTGGTTGTTGTGGTTGTGCAGGAGTTATCACTCTATCTACTTGCCCTTTTGTCATGAAAATAGATGATTTACTCTCCGGGAACAAAGATGATGAATCAGTAAGTGAAGTTGGAGTATTCAGTCCAGGAAGAAGAAGAGAAAGACCAGATACTGATGATTTCTCCTCTTTATCTTCCTTCTTCTTCTTGTTCACTATAGAGGCCTCAGTGTATCCCTTAAACGGCGCAAATGCCCCTTCCCCACTCCAGTACTTGCATGAAGTGTTTTGATTCTTAGTCACAGAAACTCGATCTTCTGCAACTCTCTATAATCAAAATAATCAAAACACCATTACAAATCAATCTCTAAAAAATCAAAATTACCCAAAAAAAATATAAAAATCAAACTTCTTTACCTCTTCTATCTGCTTTTTATCACCATTAATTATATTAGAATCAGAACAATAGCCATTTGAACTCCAGAGCTGAGCAGAACTCATCCAGCTCTTCTTATCTTTATAATCTTTATCAACTTTCTCCCCTCCACCTTCATCAAAATTCCTCTTTAATGGCAAAAACTCTTCAGTAATCGGCTTAGCTTTCGACAAGATCGAACACTGCCTCGCCTCATCCTTCAATGTCACAATAGCTACAATCCAAGTCAAAAACAAAAGCAAATTCATTAATAAAAACCCACCAAAATAAAAAAAAAAAAAAAACCCAATCTCCCAAATCAATCAACAATTCCAAATTTTGACGAAAAAACCCAACTTACCATCATTTAACATGAGCATACAGAGAGGAAGCTCTCGCTTGAACACTTTAATCTTCTTCATCTCTTCCTCTAACAATTGTTAGATGCTTCTTCTACTTGTGATTTGGACAGAGAGAGAAAGAAATCGACTGGAAAGAAGAAACTGACAATGGAGTTCCAATTTCATGTTCTTCTTCTCAAACTTTCTTCTTCTTCTTCTTCTTCTTCTTCTTCTTCTTCTTCTTCTTCTTCTTCTTCTTCTTCTATCGTCCTCTCCTTTTTTCGTCCTTCTTCTTCTCTACTTCGAGAATCAATGACTGTGAAGAGGAAGCGTCCTCTCCTTTTTTCGTCCTTCTTCTCTACTTCGAGAATCAGTGACTGTGAAGAGGAAGCGTGGAGAGAGCGAGACTATTTTTCCCCAAATTTTTCGCCAAAAGCGGGAAACTTCTCCCTCCAAAGCGCGAAAAGACATTCGCCAAAATGTAAATCTGATTGCTACGGTTTTAAACCGTTGGCAATTTTAGCCACGGTTATAAACCGTTGGCAGGTATAGCTACGGTTTAAAACCGTGGCAACCCGTTTAGTGTAATTTTTTTAGCCACGGTTCTAAACCGTTGGCAGGTATAGCTACGGCTAAAAACCGTGGCAAATAAACCAACGGCTTAAAACCGTGGCCACCTCCCCGTAGCTAAACAGGCTTTTTGGTGTAGTGCACATGCATATAACAAGAAATCAAGTTTACAACTTTTAATTAAAAAAATTCGATTTCATCTATACTTGGACTATGATGATGGTATGCAAAATGCGGTTGTTGCAAGTGGCAATGTCTTAGGTATACATTCTATTCTTTGTGTGTGTGTTTGCATGATTTATTGCAAGGATCTAAATTTTTTTCATGAAACAGGTCCTTTTTTTGCATGAATTTTGTACTTTAAGTAAGAGGTTGCAGTTGGTTCAGCAAATTCGACTGTAGAGGGACTGCAGCAACAAGAGACACTTGATGCCCTCCCTAAAGCCATCCGATCCAGTATTTCACATTTTCTATTCTACTCTCTCGTTGACAAGTCATACTTGTTCCAAGGGGTATCAAATGACTTGCTTTTCCAGTTGGTAAGTCGTCATAATACCTCTGAGTTCGAAAGTATATTGTTTGATAATTCTCAAACTTATGACACTACATTCACTTGAAGGTTTCGGAGATGAAAGCCGAATACTTCCCTCCCAAAAAAGATGTCATTTTGCAGAATGAAGCTCCTACAGACTTCTACATACTAGTGACTGGTGCTGTGGTAATAACCAATATTCTCTTGTCAGTTTCTTGATGTAGAGTTTCTGATCTAGAAAGCCCTATAACACGTTTCTTAATGATACCGAATTGTCCTCTTTTATGCAGGATCTTATCATGCTAAGAAATGGAGTAGAACAGGCAAGTCTGGCTTTTATGATCCTTTAAATAACCTATTATGACAGACAACTAGATACAACTGCTTAGAAGCTGAAATCGGCTATTTCTTGTTTGCCTTGATGAGTTGAGTTCATTCTTAGATGGACTAGTTGATGTTTGCAGGTTGTAGGAGAGGCAAAAACTGGGGATCTTTGTGGAGAGATTGGAGTACTGTGTTACAGGTCACAGCTATTTACTGTCCGCACCAAAAGATTGAGTCGATTACTACGTTTGAACCGTACATCATTCTTGAACATAGTTCAGGCAAATGTCGGCGATGGGACCATAATTATGAACAATCTTCTACATGTAACATTTACATGACCTATCAGCAAGTAAAATTTCTAGATGTATTAAACATCCATACACTATTGAAGAATTTTAAACTACATGGCATACCCTATTGAGGTGCAATGTAGCACATGGACGTGTTCTCTAAATGTACTCGAACAGGTGTATGGTGCAGCATATGAAACAGGAAGAGGTGACAGAGGGCGTGGCAGAGGCATTTCTAGGGGAAGAGGTAGAGGTAGAGGGCGACAGGTCTTCAACAAAGCCACAGTAGAATGCTATCGGTGTCATAAGCTCGGTCACTTCCAATATGAGTGTCCGACTTGGGAGTCTAACTATGCCGAAGTGGATGAACATGAAAAGATGTTGCTAATGGCGTATGTGAAGATGAATGAGGCAAAGCGTGGAGATATCTGGTTCTTAGATTCGGGATGTTCGAATCATATGAGCGGAGATGCAACGATATTTTGCAATTTGGATGAGGGGTTCAGGCAGAATGTTAAACTCGAAAACAATACCAGAATGACAATACAAGGCAAAGGGAATGTTCGGCTGCATTTGAACGGTGTAAGGCATATTATTACTGATGTCTTTTATGTGCCAGATTTAAAAAACAATTTGTTAAGTGTCGGACAGTTGCAAGAGAGAGGTCTTACCATCCTAATTCATGCGGGAATGGCTAAGATCTATCATCCAGAGAGGGGGCTTAATTATCCAAACTAGCATGTCTGCTAATAGGATGTTTGTGTTGTTGGCAAATACACAAGAACAAAAGCCTGCCTGTTTTCACACAAGCTCACAAGATGTCACCCATCTGTGGCATTGTCGATATGGCCATCTGAGTTATAGAGGTTTGAAGACACTTCAGACAAAGGATATGGTGCGTGGACTGCCTCAGCTTGCACCAACCACGGTGATGTACACCGATTGCCTGATTGGGAAACAACACCAAGATAACATTCCAAAGAAGAGTGCGTGGAGAGCTACGGAAAAGCTACAACTTGTTCATGCTGATATTTGTGGGCTGGTGAATCCGATTTCAAACAGCAAAAAAAGGTACCTATTATGCTTTATCGATGACTTTAGTAGAAAAGCATGGATTTACTTCCTTGCAGAAAAATCAGAAGCTTTAAATTCGTTTAAATGCTTTAAGAAGCTGGTAGAAAAGGAGACTGGTATGTATATCAAATGTCTACGCACAGACAGAGGGGGAGAGTTCAACTCTGATGAGTTTAAAGAGTTCTGTAGACATAGTGGGATTAAAAGGCAGCTGACAATCGCATACACTCCATAACAGAATGGAGTAGCCGAGAGGAAAAATCGCACGGTAATGAACATGGTACGTTCAATGCTTTCGGGAAAGAAAATTCCAAAAAATTTCTGGCCTGAAGCAGTGAATTGGACCATGTATGTGCTGAATTGATGTCCTACTTTAGCAGTCAAGAATATCACCCCAGAAGAAGCATGGTCAGGAGTGAAACCTTCGGTTGAGCACTTTAGAGTCTTTGGCTGCGTAGCACATGTACATGTACCACATGCCAGGCGTACTAAGTTGGAAGACCAAAGCTTTGTTTGTGTGTTTTTGGGTGTCAGCGAGGAGAGTAAAGGCTATAGAATGTATGATCCAATTGGGAGAAGAATTGTGATTAGTAGAGATGTGATTTTCGAGGAAGAAAGGCAGTGGGACTGGAGTGCTGATTATGAGGAGTTGGTACTGTTAGACCTTGAGTGGGGTGACACCAAGAGTGACATAGATGAAGAAGAAGGAATAGATGGTGATACTGAAGGTGAGATTTGTGAAGGAAATGAAGAAGCCATAGGGAGTGGGGATGAAGCTATTCAAGCTGCCAAGAATGAGCAAGATACTGGAATTAGTACCTCAGCTGCCAGAAATGAACAAGATGCCAGAGTTGGTACTTCAAATGCAAGAGATGTTAGAGACAGAAGAATTCCAAGCTACTTGGAAGACTACACCACTGGAGAAGGTTTATCTGAGGAAGAATATGAGGTGGACATGGCTCTAGTTCAAGCTGGAGATCCTACAAGCTCCGAGGAGGCAGTGGGCAGCTCAAAATGGAGGAGTGCAATGGACTTGGAGATCAGTTCAATAGAAAAGAATCAAACTTGGGAACTCACCGACTTACCAGCTGGATGCAGGAAGATAGGGGTCAAAAGGATTTACAAAACAAAGTTGAATGAGCTAGGGGAGGTAGATAAGCACAAAGATCGATTGGTTGCGAAAGGATACTCTCAACGACATGGTGTGGACTACACCGAGGTGTTTGCCCCGGTAGCAAGGATGGATACGGTGAGGATGATTGTGGCACTAGCAGCTCAAAAATGTTGGAGAATATATCAACTGGACTTCAAGTCTGCATTCTTGCACGGTGAGCTTACTGAGGAGGTATATGTGGAACAACCAAAAGGATATGTGAAAGGGGGCAGCAAAGGAAAAGTCTACAAGCTTCACAAAGCTTTATACGGACTAAAACAAGCTCCTCGAGCTTGGTTTAGTCGTATAGAAGCTTATTTCATTGATGAAGGCTTTGAGAGGTGCCCAAACGAGCAGACGTTATTCACCAAAAGAAATGCAGAAGGCAAGGTATTAATTGTAAGTATTTATGTCGATGATTTGATTTTTACTGGTGATGATGAAGACACGATGATTGGCTTTAAGAACTCAATGATGAATGTTTTTGATATGACGGATCTGGGGAAGATGAGATTTTTTTCTTGGGATAGAAGTTTCGCAGCAGTCTGATGGCATATCTATTTGTCAAAAAAGGTATGCCATGGACGTGTTGAAACGATTTGGCATGGATAAGAGCAGTCCAGTAGGTAGTCCGATCACACCAGGAGTCAAATTGCATAAAGATGAGTATGGAGTACAAATTGATGAGTCCTATTACAAGCAAATTGTTGGGAGTTTAATGTATCTCACGACAACTCGGCCGGATTTAATGTTTAGTGTAAGTTTGATCAGCAGGTTCATGGCCAAACCTACTGAGATACATCTTCAAGCTGCCAAGAGGATTTTGAGGTATTTGAGGGGCACAACCAGTTTTGGAATCATGTATAAGAAGGGAGGGTCAGATGAGTTGCTTGCCTACACAAACAGTGATTACGCAGGTGACATAAATGATCGAAAAAGCACCTCAGGCTATGTTTTCTTATTAAGTTTAGGTGCGGTTTCTTGGCTATCAAAGAAACAACCCATAGTTACTTTTTCCACTACAGAGGCGGAGTTTGTGGCTGCTGCTGGATGTGCAAGTCAAGCTATTTGGATGAGAAGAGTTTTGGAGAAGCTAGGCCATGCTCAGGAAGGTCGTACTAATGTGATGTGTGATAATAGTTCTACGATCAAGCTTTCAAAGAACCCGGTAATCCATGGAAGAAGTAAAATATTGATGTGAGATTTCATTTCCTGAGGGATCTCACAAAGGAAGGTACCATCGAGCTGACGTACTGTGGCACTCAAGAACAATTGGCAGACTTGCTGACTAAGCCGTTGAAGTTGGATACATTTCAGAAGATCAGAGAGAAGCTGGGAGTTCGCGGAATTGCAGGTGTAAACTAATTACTCACAGTAATTAGTTTAAGGGAGGGATTGATGGTATTGTTAGCTGATTTTAAGGGCCTTACTTAGCTCTATTTACTTAGTCTTTCCTGTTAGAATAAATCCCTAGTTTGTAGGGTATCAGTTGTTTGATTTCTTCAAATTGTATTTATCACGATGCTTAGATAGCACACAATGTGAGCTGCTATTTCGTTTTCAGTTAGGACTCTTGTAAGGCTATAAAAGCCAAGTTTGTGTTCAATAAAAAAATCCCAGCCAAGTTGAGAATACTTTTGAACTAACTGCAGTTTTTTGTTCATTATTCACAGCAGATGTGCTGGAACAAAATCAATCCAATTTGGTCGCTTATCAGCTTTTGCTAGTGACACAAGGCAATCGTTGTTTCCAACATCAACCAAGGAGTCGCCAAATATGAAGTGAGGAGGATTTGTTCTGCATTTGAAAACCATGCAATAATACATAACTGCAAAAACACACAGAACTGTGAAACCACTGATCCCTATAACGAGCTAAGTTCACACTTACAATCTGGTCTATGGTACATTTTTATACAAGTTTGAGATCATATGTAGTTGTGATGAATGATACAACTAGTGATAGTCAGAAGGACATTATACAGTTATGTATTCCCCTATAACATGTGATGCAAATTTAAGAATTGCAGACTGTTGAACCTACTTTTCCATATTAAAATAAATGTGTGGAGAAAATAGACTCAAACAAGTTTGCATTGAAGATACTCAGAATGGCTAATTCCACTTATACGGATGATATTGAATTTAATCCATTTTTGGAGAGTATATTTTATAAGTGCCAAAAGAATGTAATCAATCCAAGGCCAAATCTAGCTCTGTTGAGAACCACCAGATATCCAAAGCAAGCTTTCATGACAACTTCTGTGGTCTGTTAGATTGCTCGTTCACCTGACAACTTGTCCCGCGTGTAAATTTCTTCATCTCATATTTTGTTTGAAAGACAATCCAACCAGACTACCATTGGTTCTTTCATCTCATCTTAATCAACTTCTTGTGCATAAATTACTAAAATTCCATTATTTTTCAAAAAACTTAAAAAGAAGAATTAAACGAATTAATTCTTCAAAAATCCTTGCGCTTGGGGCCATGACCCCTTAGTTCAAAGAATATGGCTTGACTGGATCTGTTTATGTTTATAAATTCCCACAAATATAAAAATAAAAGAGCGTAGACAAATGGTTAAAGAAAACTCAACAGAAGACCCAAAGCAAAGAATCAAATCATGTGAAGAAAACAATCTTCAAAATGGGTGAAAATGGCATAAGCATGACACATGCACAAACCCCATTTACCAGTTCTAGATGAAATATAAAATAAACTTGACATGTGATGAACTTCTCCATTAAGACATTTAATCAAACATTTGGTGGGAACTAATAAAACGCTTGGACTTCAACACATGGGATGAAAAAGCATTAGTAAAATGAAGGGTTATTTGCACTTTCTCCCCTATAATATACAATATTCAGCTTTACACCCAATTATCATTCATATGGGATTTTCTCCTTAGACTAGCTTTAAAAATGTCATATTTTACTGTCCAAAATACCATTTAATGATCTGAAGACTGAGATTCAAAGTTGATGCAATTAAAATCAAGGCCTTAGATTCAAACTTCCACTAAGACGTTAAGATAATCTGCCTACTCCTTCACCACCACAGTCTCCACTTCACTAGCAATAATTCTCACATCTGCTTCTATTACTACATCTACATTTATTTCACTGTAGATTAAACATTCAAGCATCAATAAGTGTAAAAGTTTGCCAAGTTTTGATGGTAAGCTTGAGTTGCAGCTCATCTTCATCATTTGTTAGGTTAGCTCTGTTGCAAGGGGCAAAATTAAATTCAAATTTATTTTTTAGGGCTAAGTTACTACAAGTGATTTATTTTAAGGGATTAAGTTATTGTTAATTAACAACACTTAATTGATTTTCTTGCAGATTTCATGGTGTCACAAACACAATCAAACCATTGAATAGGAGAAGGTTTGAAATATGAAAGATTTGAAGAAGTACATGTTCAGTGGATGTTAAAGCACAATGTAAATTCATTTGATGTTCATTGGAAGTTCTTGCAACAATGTAAATTCATTTAATGTTCATTGGATGTTAATAACACATTGTAATCAAATTCCTTAACATCTTTACAAAAACCTGATATAACACAATGCAATTCATATGACACAACATCCTTGCAATTCAAAACCTGACATAACAATGCCACTTTCAAGCATCAATAAGCAACCTGAATTTACAACCTCACACAACATCCTTGCAAAAACCTGAATTTACAATCATTAATAAGTCTGACATCCTTGCATTTTTGCACAAAACCAACCTGAATTTACAAGCCTTCAATACTATTCAGTGCCTAACAACCTGAAGTGTACCATACCAACAAACATTCAATACCATACTATACCAACAAGCATTCAATACCATACTTTTTGCATTTCTTCTTTGCTTCCCCTTCGGTGACTTGGCTGTGACGATGATCGAATCGTGATTGTTCAATGCGTTGTTTTCTTCGACTGAGTTCAGTGTTTCGAATGACTGAAGCGAGCATTCTTGCTAGTCTAGGGTTTTAAGGCCCTTTGTGATCTCGTCGAGCGAGAAAGACGAATCATGATCAAGGTTCCCAACAGACTCCAACCTCAAATCTTGAGCAACTTTAGCCTCTTGAACTTCGGCTTCTTTCTTCACTATCAAGTTTTGTTATCATCAGTTTCTTTAATCTTCTCAGTTGCATCTACACTCGATTGCAACACAAAACACTCTAATTATACAAAACTCCACACAAAATAAAATTCAAACCATAAAATGATACAAATAAACTCGCTTACAATCTTAAGCTTGGCAATCTCCTTGTTGAGTTTGTTGAAGTCCCTGCGAAGTTGATCGAGCTCGTACTGAACTGAACAAGCAAAATCAACACAATCAGAATCGAATGTCAAGGCCTTACTTAACAGAACATAATAGATTTGGATAGAAAAAGTTCACTCACGTTGTCGACATTGCTTGTCGAGATTAATGATTTCATCGACGATCCCAACATTGGCGAATCTGTGACGTTGAAACTCGCGGATGAATTTGGAGTTGCTACCTTTGTCTTCTTGGATCAATTTCGTATAAGATGCTCTCTTGGAAAGTGGATCAATAGGGTAATTGTAGGTCGATTGATCTCATTACCTCGATGAGGTCATTTGTGAGACCCTTGTGTGGGCGGACTTGAGGGGGAGGGTGAGGGTGAGGGTTGGAGCCCAATAGGCCCAACAGGCCCGTGGATCCCAAGAGGAGTTGGGCGAGCTACCAAGGGGAAACATAGTCCCACATCGCCTGGGTAGGGGAGGTTGATGATCTTTATATGTGCATGGTCATCTCCCCATTGTACAGAGGCCTTTTAAAGCCGTGCGGGCCGGATGGTAGCCCAAAGCGGACAGTATCTGTACAGTGCGGGAGGCGGGTCGTCACAGTTTGGTATCAGAGCCTGACCCAGCCGGAAGTGTGCCACGTGGAGGTGGGCCCTCGGGCAACGTGGACGTTGTGCCTGTGTGGCCAACGAGGACGTTGGGCCTTAAGGGGGGTGGATTGTGAGACCCTTGTGTGGGCGGACTTGAGGGGAGGGTGAGGGTGAGGGTTGGAGCCCAATAGGCCCAACAGGCCCGTGGATCCCAAGAGGAGTTGGGCGAGCTACCAAGGGGAAACATAGTCCCACATCGCCTGGGTAGGGGAGGTTGATGATCTTTATATGTGCAGGGTCATCTCCCCATTGTACAGAGGCCTTTTAAAGCCGTGCGGGCCGGATGGTAGCCCAAAGCGGACAGTATCTGTACAGTGCGGGAGGCGGGTCGTCACATCATTATACAAACAGGTGAAATGCATAAGTGTTAGAGAGATTAAGTGATTGTGATCAAGTGATGAAGTGAAGTAAAGTGATTTTTGTTACCTTCGGTCGCTTGTGAAAGCTCATGAAGCCTTGAACATTGATGATCTGTTTGAACAAAAACACAAGAGAAGATCATGAAATCAGTTCGAAATGTTATAGATAATTTGAATTTGAGCTTTAATGCAGAAATGAAACCACATTTTGATGTCAAACACGCTGATTCATGAAATCGTTAGTGTGAATGAAGATTTGAAATCGAGCAGATAGTCTTTGAGTTTCTCTATCTAGGTTTAATGGTAATAGAGACCTTGACCTTTTGATTGGAGATCAAACCACCTAGATCCTTTGATTGGGGATCAACCACCAAATAATTAAATAAAACTTGTATTGCTTGCCTAAACTCTATTACATCATATGTATTTATAACTGAAAGCAAAGAATAATACTTCCTAATTGAATTCAATTCTAATTCTAATCAAACAATAACTCCTAATTCAAAACAAGCTAATATTCCCTAAATAGAATATTGTTATAACTAAGACATTCTAATATCAAGTAAATACTAAATAGGATTGGTATCCTAACATCCCACGCCGCTTGAAACAAGGCTTGTCCACAAGCCTGAAACCCAGAAAACGTACACGAACTGCTCGTAGTCTTTCCAAGTAGCTTCCGCCACAAGGGGTTGGTCGACTTGATAAGCCCGTATGTAGTTACTCTGGTCCACTTGATAAGCCAGCGGTCCTGAATAGTGAATTTATTAAGGGCTCGATAGTCAACACACATGCGCCAAGAACCATCCGTGTTTTGAACCAAGAGAACTGACGAAGAATAATGGTTGGTACTGGTTCGAATAAGGCCTGCAACCTTCAAATTAGATACAACGTTATCAAAGTCGGCCTTTCGAAAGTGAGGATAACGATATGGTCGAACATTGACTGGAGAATCATCTGGTAAAGAACAATGGACCGGGGTATTATCCAAGACCATATGAGAATTGTCGCCAATTAATGAATAAGTACGATTTTGCCACCGAGAATGTCATAATCAGCTTGGAAAAGTCCCAATTAATAACACCCAAAGAGCGAAGCCATTCAACACCTAGAACCACATCACATCCAGTGATACCAAGGAGTAAGAAGTTGCCGTGGAACTCATAATCTTGTAATCTAAGGGAAACATCCCGACAAGAGCCTGGACTATGCAAGTGGCCACCATCCGCAAGCATGACGCGGAAAACACTATCTTGGTGGATTGGAAACCCACATTGTTTGGCAAAAGACGGGTGCAAAAAATTATGAGTTGAACCAGAGTCAACAAGGACAGTAACAGTCCTGTGATTTAATTGTCCAGTGAGACACATGATTTCAGGCCGTGGGGACCCGAGAAGAGCATGAAGAGAAATCCCTAGAGGAGGTTTCAGATAAAGTATGATCCAAAATAGGAGGGTCAACATCAGAATCGTCTTCGTATTCCTTATTACCCTCAAGGAGCAAACGTGGGGCTGAGGACAACGATGGCACGCGTATATACTGCATCCGCAGTTAAAGCAAAGTCCTTTGGCACGACGGTCTTGTTGTTCAGCCCATGACAGACGTTTAACACCTGCTGGGATACTAGTAACTGGCGTTGAAGGATTTGTAGCAGGCCTGGGTTAGCAAAATGTTGGACAGGCCCTGTAGATCGAGTAGCATTAATGGCATCTTCTTGACATAAAGCCAACTCAAAAGCATGTGTAATACTGGTAGGGTGTAACATCCGAACGCCGGCTTGAATATCAACACGCAAACCTGATAGAAACATGCTAATCTGATGTGGTTCAGATAACCCGGGCACCAAATTAGATAGCTTTTCGGAACTCGGTAATAAATGAGCGAACCGTGCCTCGTTGAAACTAACTTGGAAAGGAGAACTACACGGGTCGATATGTTCGCGAGAACCAAAGCGAGAGCAAAGAGCTTTCGAAAACTGTGGCCACGTTAGTGTGCCGAGTGATTGGCGAATCCATCGATACCAAGAGTTGGCATCACCCTGAAGGTGAAGAGCGGCAATGGGTAGGCATTTGCTCGCGTGGAAAGGCCATTGAGTTCCTGATACTGTTCGGCCTGAAATAACCAACCATACGGATCAGTTCCGTCGAAACGGGGGTAAATCAATACGGAGGCCCTTGCCCGAAATAGGAATAATTGGCCGTTGTGGATCCGGTGGAACGTATGGTGCTGGGCCGACCTGGTTGGAGGTTCCGTAATGCCTCGAGAAAGTGGGTTTGGTCTCAATTGAGTGGAGGTGGGAAAGAAAGCCCAGCAACTTTGAGCCGTAAGATCGTTAACCTGCTCTTGTAATTCAGCAACCGTCATGAAGATTGAAATCAAAAGAAATCAGAAGTGCTGGATCTGGAAGTGCTGGATTCTGGAACCGATCTAGATATGAAGTGTTGTATGTATCTGGAACCGAGGAAGCGCGTATACAAGAAGCGCTTGAGACAAGAAGTGCTGAGACTGATGAAACAGTGGAAACCGACGAAGCTCTGAGTATGAAGAAATAGCTGAAGACCGATGAATCAGTGGAAACGACGAGCAGGGAGCGATCTGGTGGAACGATTGAACCGAGGGCGGATCTATGGAAGAAGAAGAGAACCGATGAACCTGGAAGCAGTTCAAGCTTGAAGAGAACTGATGCGAGGCGGTTCTGGTGCTTGTGGCGAGGGCTTGTGGCGAGGGTTGCAGGCGGGCGATGTTGCGAAGCGGTTCTGGAGCTTGTGGCTAGGGCGAGGGTTGCAGCGGCGAAGGCGAAGGGGAGCTGATGGCGAGGCGGATCTACTGCTGCGAAGGGCCACAGGTTGGTTTTTTTTTTTTTTTTTTTTTTTTTTTTTGTTTGAATGAATGAATGAATGAAGAACTGTGTGAGGGTGTTGATGAGGGTGAAGAACGAAATAACAAGAAAAAAAAAATTTGGTCAGAATCGAGGATAGCTCTGATACCAGATAATAGAGACCTTGACCTTTTGATTGAGATCCAAACCACCTAGATCTTTGATTGGGGATCAACCACCAAATAATTAAAATAAACTTGTATTGCTTGCCTAACTCTATTACATCATATGTATTTATAACTGAAAGCAAAGAATAATACTTCCTAATTGAATTCAATTTCTAATTCTAATCAAACAATAACTCCTTAATGCAAAACAAGCTAATATTCCCTAAATAGAATATTGTTATAACTAAAGACATTCTAATATCAAGTAAATACTAAATAGGATTGGTATCCTAACAAATGGAGGAAACGAAATCAGTGAAGATCATTTTTGACAGTCAAAACACATGATTCATGAAACTGTTTCAGTAAACTTGAAAGCGAACAGACAATTGGAATTTTTTTGTCTAGGTTTAATGGCGGAACGAAAAAATAGTGAACAAAACCTCAAGCAATCAATGAGATGGAGAGGGTCCATGAAAGCGAATTGAAGGTTGAAGATGAAATGTAGTTGTGTGAAAGTTGAATTAGGTTTTCTTCAAAGCTTTAATGGCAGAAAATTTGTACGGAAATTGCAAAAGAGTGTGTGTTGTTGTTGTTACCTTGTTGAGGGCTCGAGATCAGTAAAGGGGAGACAATAATCATTAAAAATCATAGAAAGTGAAAAACTGAGCAAGAGAGGAGAAACGACTGGAGAAAATGAAAACGGAGGGAGTTTTCCATTCATTGTCCGCTCTTCATAGGTACGAGATTGATAGAAAGTAATCCCTACCGTCCACGTGTCTGGTTTCTGGTAACAGACGGTTGGGATGATAGGGCTGAACAAAAAACGATCAAACTGTTTAAATCAATCCGAACAGATTAAAACCCAATACTGGTGATTTGGTTCGATTTCGGGTTTTAAAAAAATTCAAAACCGAAATGGTCGATTCGGGTTTTCGATTTCTATGTGATTTTAAACCGGCAAAAATGAACCCGAGGTGGAATATATATAATAAATAATATATATTTTATGTAAAACCATTATAATATTTTAAAATAGTTGGTCGGTTCGGTTTTATTCCGGTTTAAGTCGGTTCGATTCGGTTATGGTTTGCATAAATTAGAATCGGTTCGGTTTCAGTTCGGTTTTCAACCCTAGGGATTGACATAATGTCACATAAGGCGTGATAAGCACGTGAAGGATATTTTCTTCATCCAAAATAGAAGGAATGATGGCACGTGAGGTGTTGAACAATCAAGGCACGTTGACTGCTAGTCTCAGGGGGAAAGTTCAATAAGAATGATAATTGAGTGCAAAGCTGAATAAGACATATATTATAGGGGAAATGCAAATAACCCCAAGAGGAAATGATTACCTTTTAGGCATGAACTTGATTTGAATTCAAGTATTTGAGACGTGTGGTGAATCGATTGCACCTCGGTTAGTTGATTGAACTAACTGAATCTAAGTGAGTGATGATCGATTGAAGCTTGATGGGTTTGT
>QNQO01007002.1:0-44555 GCA_003290165.1 Berberis thunbergii | reverse complement strand
CGTAAGCCCTGATAAGACAAGTATATGGGAGATCGACCCAAGACATGCATGCCAAGAATACATCGGTTCCAACTAGGAAACAATACTAAAGTATAAGTGGGGCAAGGAAACTTCCTTGCAAGGACAACACTGAGAAAGGGAAACTTCTTCTGCAGATCTAGCAGCACAAATCGTGTAGGGAAGCTACCCTACATGGACAGTTCCAAACAGGAAAGGATCTCCAGCAAGATTCTTTCTCTAAATTACGTCACTGAAGGCTAGCCGAACAAGGACTTTCACACTTTAAAAGGGAGATAAGGTCGATGAACTAAGGTATGCTACAAAAACCCAATTTACAGTTTTAAGCCTCTTCTAAGCCTTATTTAACTTAAGCATCGAAATGCCATCGGCCACCACACGGTGGTTTTTGTCTCACGTGTGCTACTTGTGGAGGTCTAGGTAAAGGCAATGAAGGAGAGTAGAAATCGACTGCATCAATAGACGTTAACACTTAATGTAGTGAATCCAAGGACGCCCAAGGATGACGTTGTAGACTGATAGAATGTCAAGTACTATGAACTAAACCATCTTGACCACCAGACCCACAGTGACTATAAGATAATCTCCCTCATTGGTTTTGTCTCGACTCCATTGAAGCCGAAGTCTCCATTTCAGTGGTTTAAGGTCTCTGATATCAATGTTCATTTTCTTAAAAATAGGCTTGAACAATAGATCAATAGAAACTACTGTCGTCAACCAGAATTCTCCTTATGAGGAAAAACAATTTTTTGTAAGTCTTTCTCTGAAAAAGTAATTCACCCTCACCTCCCAACTGACACTATCAGACAGGTTTGGGCTCGGAAGTGATACCCATGACTAGCATTCGTTTACCTATTTTTTGTCTCTTCATCCTATCATGTTAAGTGTTGGGGCGACAATAGTTTATTTGCCTTTTTGTTGCCCCTCTCTCGGCTGGTACTCCTTCCAGATATGTATTCAACCGACTTTTCCTTCTTGATTAGCTTTTGACATAATGTTTCAGAGCATAACAATGTATGTTGCATGGCCCTCCCTACATGGAAACCACAATATGGTATGCAAGGCTTTTTCACGCCCAATTTTAAACAATATACATTAATATATTATCCTAAAATCCAAGCACGACGGAACAATTTAACGATACAGACATGAATCAAATAATAAATGTAATTAATCATCTTCCCAAAATATTTCTCTTATAACTAATATCAACGTAACCATATCATAATCCATCAAAAGAATCATAAGTCAAAGATGTTTAAATTTATTACATCATCCAACCCAAAGTTTTTGACTCAAATACGGATTGAAATAACTCTATCTTACCTCTTATTAAATACGTGATAAACAAAACTAAGAATCTAACGGAATGTGTCATCGCTGCAACTAACGCCACAAAGCTAGAATCGCTTGCCTCCAAGCTCTAAACTAACTCTGATGAGTCTCTTGAGATGCGCTCATTATGAATGCACAAATATTTGTAAACAAATACAATTTGAGTTAGTATTTAATACTGGTGTAAGAAACTTTCAACAAAAATACTCATCATATTCACGATTCACGATTATTGAAATACCAACAAATAAGCATTTTACCTTCACTGCAGCACAAATCTTCATTTCTAACATGCCAAAAACGCTATAACTGGATATGATAGCGTTAAATGACATGTTGTGACACCTGACGTTATTAAAAGTCTTGTTATGAAAGACATGTAGTTCACATTTAATGATCAAATGAGCATTTACTTTCTTCCCACAAGGCAATTATATATATATACTAACAAAGGAATTATGAGTTTAAGCACGTTAAAAAAATGCAAATTTCTAGATGAGTCAATCCTGCAAAAAATAGTTTGACCAACGCTCGCGCAAATCTAAGATCTTAAACCAAAATTTTTGACAATTCTCTGGAAAAACTAAGCTAAAACTTAGAAAAACCTTATTTCACAAAAGTTGCTCAAAATTATGTTTTGTACAGGATTATGAAACAACTTTAACAAAGTCTCAGTATTCATGAAGTTATTCAGTTTTTATTACAACAGGGGCAATCAATTTAATTTTGTCAAAACCAACAGGGTCTTTAAAATTTGAAGTTTCTAACCAAACCAAGCTGAATTAGCAAAAGTGCATTTCACAAACAAAATTCGATTTTTACAAAATTGTAAATAGATTTATAAATTCAATCTTAGTAGAAACTTATGCGAGTTTTAATATAGGTTGCGTGTTATGGTGAAATCGATGTTTTCATTATTGCCCTAACTATTCACCTACCTTGTTCTTCTCCCTAGCCTCTCGAAAAGTGGCTTCTTATTCTTCAAACTTGAGAGCTAGATCAAAAACTCTATCAAAGAATTTTTATTTTATCAAAGGGTAAAAAAGATTTTGATAAATAAAAGAAGTGAAAAATTAGGGCAATAACCGAAACATTGATTTAACCATATGTGCAACCTGTATTAAACTCGCATAAGTTTCTACCCATATTGAATTTTAATAATCTATTTTAGGGTTGAGCATTGTTTGTGAAATGCATTGTTTTCTAATTTTGCTTGGTTTGGTCAGAAACTACACATTACGATGTCCATGTTGATTTTTATGAATTACATCGATTTCCCATGTTATAATAAAAACTAAAAAAAATAACTTCACGTATACTGAAACTTTGTTAAATTTGTTTCAAGGTCATGTATAAAACATAATTTTGAGTAATTTTTGTGAAATAGGTTTTTCTAGTTTTTAGCTTAGTTTTTTCAAAAAAAATGTGTATTTCTACAAAGTGGGTTATTTTAAAATTTAAAATTCACCTACCTTGTGTTATTTTAAGTATGGTCGTGTTGTCTACCGACCTTGCTCGTTGATGGATAGTGTGACTGATAAAAACTTATTCTATGTCCTCAAATTTGGTTAGGATCTCTGATTGAATCCATTAAACAATGTGATTGTTGTTCCCGATCAGACTGTTGGGAAACAACTTGCAATGAAGAACATCATACTGATCGGTCTCGTACAAATTATAGTCTGCTAATAGTGCGTGAAATGGTGGACCAGGTCGATTATGCCTTCGTATGAGTAAACTTTGACATCTGAAACTTGTTTGGGACTTCCTCATTATTATCACCTCCGTTAGGGGTGTTTTTTTTCAGCTCCGTAATAGCACTTTCTAAATCCAATCCCCCCCCCCCCCCTCGTTGCATAAGAGTTCTATTTTATATACTCCTTACCTACCTATATATCTTGCATTAAATGACCTAACAAATAATCTATATGACGTGACACATTGTCAAGTAGTGCAATTGCCAAGTAGTTTACTTTTGAATCTAGCTTTTTTTATTCTTAAAGAGTTGTACACTGCGGCTCCACTTGTATCTGGTTAACAAAGTCCGTCCATCTGTCCAATCTCCACGTGCCGCGGTTGCTTTGGCCAATCCCCATTGGATCCGCCTGTAAGGCGTTTCTAGTCGTTATCTAGCATAGTTAACCGGATTCCCTTCGTCGAAGATGCCTTCATTTCCGTTTCTGATTGGATGGCTCTTACGTTGAGCATCCACTTTCCGCATTCTCATTGGTTTTTCTTTTATGCTGGTGGTTGTTTTTTTCCATTCGTCAGTGGTGGTTGGACTCATTCTTCCTTAGCTATCATCCCATAATATGAAATGTTGTTTGTTGTTTTACATGTTGAGCACGTGTGACTTCTCTCACGTGTTGTGCAAAGACCTTTACTATCATGTGACCGCAAATTAGTTGTATATTACTATCGTGTGACCCAAAGTTCTGCTTACTTAAGTTACCAACCAAATTCAATACAGTTACATTTCGCAACCTTTAAATTACTAGATGCAACCGTGTATCCAATACCTTTGAATGCATAAAAGAATTTCATGTATTAATAATAGCAGTATTCTAAAAATCCTCGTAGACGGGCTTGGACTGCCTGGCGAGTTTTTTTAAATTGTATTTCTAGTTCAAAAAATATAAAAAAAATTAAGACTTTATTTTTAAATATATTTTGCTTGTGATCTTGCCATTAATTGAAAGTAATTTACATGCTATTATACTTAATGTTTATAATTATAATTATAATACAAAAAAAAATTGCCTAGTCCCCGCTAGGCCTCTGAACACTAGTCTCATGCTCGCTACCTACATACTGCCTAACGATTTTTAAAACACCGATTAATAGGACCTTAGCCCAAATATTCTTGTATAGGCTTTGCTAATATATTTATATTTTGTAAAGCCAAAAGTGTCAAAATGATCATTGATAATAAAAACATGAAAATTACAAATTGTAATTATTACTTGTTTTTTCTTTTAACTTGAGTGAAGAGAGTTAATACATTTATGGTAAAATCTCTTTTGATTAAATAGACGAATCATGTCACCTAAAATATGGAAAGAAAAAAAGGCCATAAAAGCCTACTAGATGACTCGAAATAGGCAATCAAATCAAAGGGAACATGGAAATTGAAAGACAAGAATTGACTGGAGGAGTCAAAACGGTTATAAGAAAAGAAAGATAAGAGAAAAACAGATGTAGCTAAGCAAGGCAAAGCTAGTCGCTATTGTTGGGTCAGTGAGCAGCACAGACACACGAACCACTGTTTGCATTATTCCTGCAGGCTAAAATGGAAAGAAAAGCTAACCACACCCATAACCATCTCGAGGAAACCGTTTCCTTCTTCTTTATCTTGCTGTCTGTGTTTGAGAGAGGTGATTTGATTCAGTTTCAGTACCCTCCTCTACAGACTTGATGGAGAACAGTGGGGTCTACTGAAAGATTGATGGTTTCCCTGTGACAGTTTCTATCAGGTCCAAAACAGGGCTAATTTAGGGCGACCGGTGATTGATACAGGGGTGATATGTATATATTTATATATTTTGTCCTACAACACTCGAATCATTCACAAGAGTAATTTTTTCTGGCATGGGAAACCAGTCAGGTTGTTTACACTTTTGCCCCCTCCCTTTTTCAAAAGGTTGTTAAAGAGGGGGGGGGGGTAAAAATGTAAATTTGCCCCCCACAGCAATCTCGCTGGTTTTTCCCCAAGCCAGCTAGAATTTCGGCATTCACAATTATCAAAAGATTATCTCTCAGCTCTACATAAGCCCAGCAAGCATGTGTAAAATATGGTGGTTGATGAGTCTATCAATCAGCCATGCTAGCCCTATACGTGGCGGAAGGTTAACCTTAATACCAAAATGCTCAATAAGGTCTTAAGCACATCCAATCTTAAAGCAATGTTTAACTCATAAGTCAGGCGCCCAAGCTCAAATCCGGTAGTTCACATGGCACAGATATTGGAGCTTGGCCTAGGATAATAAGGCCGAACACGAATCTCTGAGCTGTCACAGTCCGAGATTTCATTTGCACAATTAGCTCTTAATCCAATCAAACATCGGGTCCTAAACAAATTGAGTGCCAAAAAGACTCAATCATGCATAGGTAAGATTCTGGGAGAGACCTCCTTCACTCCATCACACCTCGATAGTAGGGACAGTTGGGGAGGTAATGTTCGCTACATAAGGTGAGAAAAAAAGGAGAAATATATGCATACATATTGCCAATTTCATCTAATCTACATTCTTCCTTGCATATCGCCCGACTGTAGTATCGAAATGCCTCCGACCACCACAACGGTGGTTCTTGGCTCATTGATGTTAGTTTTGCAAGTTCGAGATCCGCAAGGACTGATTTGGACGCATCAGTTTGACGCCATCCCTGGGGACAAGGTTAAATTGTTGAAAAAGACATGCCTATCTGAGTAGACATGGGCCTATTTTAGCTCTGAGTAGGAACCAGGCTGACTCGATTTAGGAGGGGATCTGTGTAGCTCCAATCCCACTTGTGTAGTTCCCTTATCGAAATAAGTTGATTCACCGATGAGAGTGAAATCACTAAAGAGTAACCTTCGTATGAGCGGGTTGTCCCTCAAGAGTCGACTACTTCTTGATTAGGTATTGGACTGTCGAAGTGATCAGACTTAATTCTTTGCAGAATTGAAGTACCAGAAAATTCATTTTGATTCGATAGGACTAGTCGACTATTTCTTGATTAGGTGTTGGACTGTCGAAGCGATAGACTTAATTTCTGTGCAGAATTTAAGTACTAGAAAAATCACTTTGATTCGATAGGACTAGACTAAGTCCCTTTTTTTAGCTGGATCTTGGTAGTTTGGGTGTTGCCTTGGTCTGTGTGGACTGGGACAACTAGACGCGAGGTTGAGTTGTCTGTGGACTGGGTCCGATCCGAATGTGTGTTGCCTTGGTTCTCGAGGCAAACCTATGTCAATTATGTGGCAAATTGTTGACATCCTGAATAGACTAGGCTCGACGCCATTAATGGTCTTCCTAATATGACCAAGTCATGTTGGAGTGGTGAGTTGTCCATGGACTGAGATCGCCCACTTGTGGTGAACTATCTGTGGACTGGGTTCGATTCGCATGCGGGTCGGCTTGGTTCTTGAGGTAGACTAGGTCACTTATTCTGGCTCCCCCGCTGGTGGTGAACTGTCTGTAGACTGGGTTCGGCCTGCGTGTGGGTTGTTTTGGTTCTTGAGACAGACTAGATCACTTATGCGGCAAACTATTGACATTCTGAATAGTACTAGGCTCGGCTACTATGTGTCATTACGATCCTCGTAATCAGACCAATTTATATTGGGGCAGTGAGTCGTTTGTGGATTGGCTCGCCCGCTTGCGGTAAACTATATGTAACCTGGTTTAGTCCGCGTATGGGTCGCCTTGGTTCCTGAGGCGGATGTCACTTATGTGGTAAGTTGCCAACATCCTCAATAGAACTAGGTTTGTCCGTTGTCTGCTATTATGGTCCCCGTAACCGGACCAAGTTATATTGGGGTGGTGAGTCATCCATTGACTAAGCTCACCCACTTACGGTGAATTGTTCATGGGGTGGTGCATAAGTGAATTGATCAGGGTCGCTTTGGTTTCTGAGGTGGACAAGGTCACTTATGCAACAAGCTGTCGACATCCTGAATAGGACTAGGCTTGGCAGTTGTGCGGCATATGGTCCCTATAATCAAACCAAGTTATATTGAGGTTGTGAGTCGTCCATGGACTAGGCTCGCTCGCTTGCGGTGAACTGTCCGTGGACAAGGTTTTGTCTGCATTTGTGCCATCATGGTCTTTTGGTCTGACTAGGCATGTTCATGTGCATGGAGTTATAAAAAATGGGATTTTTGAAAAAGAGTACCTTTATTGATAACACCTTGATTGTTATCACCTTGTAGGGACCTTCCCAGTTTGGGTTTAGCTTGCCTTCTCATGGGTCTTTAGTGTTCAGGCTGGGTCTTTCTGAGTATTCAATTGCTGACTTTGAATTCTTGAGGTTTAACCTTCTTATTGTAGTGTTGGGCCATCTTTTGCTGATAGGTTTCCATTATGACGAAAACTTTGTCTCTTCACTCTTTGAGCAAGTCTAGTCCGACTCTCAAAGTTTCATGATTATCCTCAGGCCTGAACTCCTCCATTTTGAATGTAGGCATCCCTGGTTTTACTCAAACCATTGCCTCGGACCCATAGGCCAAGGTGAATGGTGTCTCTTCAGTTCGGAGTCCTTTTTGTGGTACGGTGCGCCCAAAGGATGCCTGAAGCTTAGAGTCCCAAAGCCCTTTGGTTTCCTCGACTTTTTTTAATAGCTACTAGGATAGTTTGGTTGGTGACTTATGTTTGTCCATTGGCCTAGAGGTGCCCTAGCGCTAAATAGTGGTGAACTGATGTTAAGGTTGGCGCAAAGCTTCTTAACTTTGTTTCCTTCTAATTGATTATCGTTATCGTTCACCAAGGTTTTCGGTATATTGAACCTGTAAATGATCAATTTTCAAAGGAAGTTCTTGATTTGATTATCTCCTATCTTTGAGAAGGGTTCTATTTCTACCCATTGGAAAGTAGTTGACAGCTACGAAAAATAACTTTTTATTCTCAGAGATGGGAAGGGGCCCACAATATCCAATCCCATTGCGCGACGGTCCATGGGCTGGTCATTGGGACCAGGTTCTATGCAGACATATGTGTACGAGGTGTACTCTGACACTTAACGCACTTGCGGACCAGGTGTTTCGCCTCTTACTGCATTTTCTGCCAAAGTACTCTAGTGTGAGGGCTTTGTGAGTTAATGTCCTTCCTCCGGAGTAGTTATCGCATATTCTTTCATGGATTTTCTCGGAGGATATAGTCTGCCTTGTCGGGGTCAACACTTGAGCAAATGGTTAGTTGCCGATCTTCTATAAAACCTGTTGTTGAGGAGTGTGTATCGTGCCGCTATGTTTTTCATCTTGCGACTCTCCAACTTTTTTGCTAATAGGACTCCATCTTTTATGTAGCTGATTCAGGGACTCATCCAGCTGATCTCCTCGATTGTAAAGAAGGTTTCGTAGAGCCATTCTTCATCTAGGGCTGACTTCTTTCTAGGTCCGACTTCTCCTGGAACTCCGAGTGTGTTGGAGTCATCCTTTGTGGACACGGTCATTCTGGCCAAATTGTTGCTTCTTGGTTGTTTGTCCTGGAACAATGGCGGATTAAAATTCTTTTATGTACTACTTTTGCAAGTATTGGCATGGATTAATTAATATTGGTTTTATTTATTGTCGAGCAGCTAGGGGAGGGGGTCGGGGATCAAAGACAATGAGAGTTAAGTTAAACTTATGGAGATCATAAAACATAACTCAACAATAAACTTTAACACCTAGTACTCTTATTCCATGGGGTTAACACTTGAATTCCTAATTTTCGAAAATGATTGGGTCAAATCTATAGATAAGTTAGAAGTGATTCAAATGTAAACCTCTTCAAACCCTATGGGCTTGAGAAAGGTGAGTTGATTGTGATGTGTAGCAGAGAGACAGATCGAAAGGGAAAAAAATAAGAAGATGAGCAGCAAGGACAAGAAAATGGCCACAAAGGGTGGGAAGAAAAAGGGGGCAAGCTTCTTGATCGACTGCACCAGTCGAGGACAAGATCATGGATATAGCTTCTCTAGAGAAGTTCTTGCAGGAGCGGATCAAGGTTGGTGGCAAAACTGGAGCTTTTGGTGACTCCATCACCATCACTCGTGAGAATAACAAGATCACTGTCACATCTGACAACCTTTCTCCAATAGGTACTTGAAGTATCTTACATAGAAGTACTTGAAAAGCATAAAGTCAGGGATTGGCTACGAGTAATTGCATCTAACAAAGACCACAATGTTTATGAGTTGCGGTACTTCAAGCGGGTCGAACCGTGATGATTAAATCGGTTCCCAACTCGATCCCCATTTACACTATGCAAACTTTTCTGCTGTTTTAACACCATCTCAACTACTTTGGACCACATGGCCAGGGATTCTGGTGGAAGTTCACTCCAATATTGGAATACAAAACTTATCAACTCTCTTTTTTCGGGTCTGGTGGCCAGGGATATTCAAGACATTTTAATCCGACCCACTAACACTTCTGACAAACTTATTTGGACTTTTGACAAAAGATAAATGTTTTCGATTAAAAGTGCAACGCGGGCGTTCACCTTGGGTCATTAAGAAAGCTCTATTTCCATTCTCCCCCTCCCTCTTTTGGCCCTAAGCTTTTGAGATCCATATGGAGAATTAGAGCCCTCCCAATGCTCTATTTCTCCTCTGGAAAATTAGTCAGAATTTGCTTTTCACGACAGCCAATCTAGCTAGGATACATAACCTTATTGAGGACAGATGCACCTTTTGTCATGCCCAGAAGGAAGATGTGCTCCATCTT
Source organism: Berberis thunbergii (assembly GCA_003290165.1). Taxonomy (NCBI): domain Eukaryota; kingdom Viridiplantae; phylum Streptophyta; class Magnoliopsida; order Ranunculales; family Berberidaceae; genus Berberis; species Berberis thunbergii. The sequence goes on along the minus strand of QNQO01007002.1, from coordinate 34,795 downwards.
TTCTTCCTTTGTCTTATTATTTATCGTTTTTGGCTTCTTTCACCTCTCCCTATCAGTTGGGCGATCCCAAATCTCAACCCTCACTATGTTATGAGAGTGTTTGAATACATGTGGGATTCGGCTAAATCACATGTTATGAATTCTGATGAGATGCTTTCCCAGTTTACAACCATTCTTGTGATTATTTGATAATTGCGTAATCAAACTATTTTCAACAACACCAAAGTCTCCCTTAGGACCTTTGTATCACATTGTAATAATATTTGGGATTCTTGGTCCAAGCAGTGGTTCCATACTAGATTAGAATCAATCACTCACCATTTTCCTTCGATCCCTTTAATCCTGGACACAACTATCACAAACAGACAGCTTGGTTCTTGCTCCTTTATAGAACAAAACCTAGCTTCAGCAATACCTTTTCTTGGTCCTGATTCTTCACATTCGAAGCTTGTCCGAAACCATGTACACTCAGCGCGCACCCCCAGACTTAATCTTATAATAAACCGCGCACATCCATTACCACTCTACCATGATTGAGATACAGTTGTTGTCACTTTTGATGCTTGCTTCTTTGAGTCTACCAAGCAGGGGAGTGAAAGTTCAATAACCGACTTGGTTGAGAATGTGCTGGCTTTAGTTGCTTGTTAGATAGGTGACAAAGTTTGTGCAGCACAATGGCGAAAGGATACGTGGCTGAAGCGACCTTATTGCACATCCAGGCTCAACGATGGAGGACCAGACTGCTTTTTGGCGACTCTGCAACCCTTATCAACCTCATCTGGGATGAAAAATCTCAATAGCTCTCTCCTATGCGTTGGGTCCGGCGCCTTCTAATTTGTAATATTAAACAATTGCTTCTTAAGCACTACAAAAAGTCTTAATAGCTACAAATACTAGAGACGATAGTTTGATTATGTCTCTAATTAAAAAAATTTGAGACAACAAAATACCGTTACTAATGCTTTTGGTAGTTGCCCAAGAACATAATCTTAAAAACTGTGTTTGTGACAGGAAAATCGTGGCTAAATTCACAATAAACCATAACTAATTCAATATTTGAGACGGCATATTAGCTGTCGCTAAGTTACTTATTATTTCAATTATTTTTAGTGCAAGGGTGGCTTTACCATCTCTATTTAGTGACGGTGGGAGGGTTGTTACCGATAAAAACCGATTGCCATGGTATAAGCCGTCTTTAAGAAATTAAAAAAAAAGTTATATATTGGACACGAAAAAGCTTTGGGAGTCGCCATTTTTTTCCCTCTCTCATCCCTTTACTTCGAATCCCCAAATTATAAGCCATTTTGGAAAGATTGGCAAAATAAAACACCGACTTGGTGAGGAGCGTCACACGCTGAGAGAAGAAAACCTAATTAGAGAAGAAGAACACCTCCTTCATCTTCTTCAACTTTAAGGTTCAAGGTGATTGGGGTTTCTGTTTCTGACAGTGAAAGTGGGTAGGGTTTCTGTCTACTCTCTGTTTGTGCTCTGTTCAGCATTATCGGAGCCAGAATTGTTTGTTTAGGTGAGTAAAAATCAAATCTCTCACTTACCCATCTCTTGTTTTTGCAGATTTTGTTCAAATCTCGAATACCCATTTCGATTTTCATCCAAATTCATCAAATCTCTTGCTTTGAATCGGATTTTCTCTGTATTTATTGCATTTTGTCTCTCCTCCCTCCATTTATTACAGATGTGGCGACTTCTTCTTCAGTGAGCTTCCTTTTTTCATGTGATTTATTTTTTCTCCGATTTTCTCACAATCGTTTTGCTCCATTCTTGCTCACACTCATCCACAACCATTGGTATTCTACTCTTCTTCTTTTCTCTTAATTTCTCATCAATTTGTTTTGCATTGCTAATGTAATTACTAAATAGGGTTTGTGAGGTGAATCGCAGATGTAAAAGACTAGGGTTTTCTTTTCAATTTCGTGTATTCTAAATAAAATCAGATACAATGTTTTGGATTGCATAACTTGGATCTGCTGGTTCCATGGATTAACATGTGCCAATGTTGTGCATTTTAGCAAATTCATGAGGATTAAGTTGGGGGGATTTGGGTGTTTGTTTTCAGCATACTAGAGCAAGAATAATGTTCAGGTTGTGGATTTGGGTCTAAGCTGTTTTTTTTTAAATCATTGTGATGGTGTTGAGGGGTTCAACATCAGGATTGATTCCTTGGACGTTTCTTCTTTGATGCAAATGGCTTTGGCTGATAACCAAAAAAAAGAAAAACGTTCTGTCACCAATCCTTTATTTACGAAATGAAGATGTTTGTCATGTACGGTCCCTCGACAAACATGGTGATGAGATGACTAGACTTGTGGAGAAATATGGTTTCACTATGAATTGATTTTGAATTTATCCTCATTATCATATTTGTAGAATAGCCAAAAAGTATGGAAGATTTTAATTTGTGTTCAATTTTTAAACTAAATTGAAACTATTTTTGATCAAGATTTGGAATTTCAAAAAAAAAATTATAACTCAATTTCACTAAGACCCACTATAATGTATACCTTACTATCTTGTGCTTTTGTTTAAAACAGAATGAAGCTTACGCTCACAAGCTACATCATTTTCACTCTTGTGTGCACGTAATGCGATAGGGAATTCAATTGTTATAAAATTCATTTACTGAGCTTGTGCCAGGGTCTTAGTTTATTGAAGGTTTTAAATCTAATCCTAATTGTTCTGATTGACTGATTCAACCGAGCTAATCTGTTAGTTCTTAGCCTTAAATTTGAGTAATTCGGCTTCAACCTAGATTGGACACACAAACCAGCCAATTTAGGCTTGAATGTAAGAGGGGGGGAAGGGAGTTTGTTTTATCAAAGTTTTGGAACAGAAAGAACCAATTTAAGGCATTCATGTTTGGTTCCTATCTGATTTGATTTGTCCTTGTCTCAGAGTTACTCCCATTCCAAACCTTGTCGTAATACTTATACATGTTGATCTATTTACGCACAATGTTAATGGCGAGAGTCTGGCAGTGTGTTGATTGAAGAATATGAAGAGCAAATGAACACACGTTTTAGTCCACCTATTTTGTGTTGTTCATTTATTGCCTCAGCTTGGTATCGACTGTATGAAATCAGTTGTGAGATCTTTGCTCACTTTTCCTATGTCGGTACTGATGTTTCTACACTCGGTGCCAAATTCCTTTCATAAAACATGCGCCAAGGTTGAGTTTTCTGAGCCAAGTTTCTAACATGGTTAAAAGCTAAATTGTTCTACCACTATATTTAGAACATACTGAGATGCTTTTAAATTGAATTGTTGCAGTTTATCCGATATAGAACAATCATATTCGACAACATAATTTGAGCCATTGACTGGAAAGGTAGAAACAGTCTCTCTCGGAGTGTTGTCTCTTGAAACTACGTTTTAACCAACTACTGTGGCAAATTTCAGCTTCTCAATTGTTTCACTCTACGAATAGTCTCTTTGCCTGTATTGAATAGGCAATTTCTCTATGGATTAGGACATTTTTTCTACGATTGTTTACCACTTTGGATTCGCTAAGAGGATTTGTTTGTAACTTGTTATGTGTATTCCATCAATTATGAACCTGTTTGAAGGCTCAATTCGAAACTTGTTCGTTCAAAGTTCGTTGATGTCAAGTTGATGGTGATGTTTGTCGGTATCATATTACTATAAAGTGACCATTCTAGGATTTTTATCGAATGTCTCTTATGTTTGGTAACACATATGAGTATGAGTAACCCATTCGGAAGCTTGTTGACCATATATGAATAAATTACAAGTTAACTTTTATATATGCTTTGAATGATGAAGGAGTAATAGCCTAATAGAGTGACACTATTGAATCAAATAAGGCACATGCATCCTAGTTATAGCCTTGTACCTTTTCTGAATGTGTGTATATAACTTACTTTTGGCATAGTTTTTCATTTTTCAAAAGAAGATATAAATGCAATTTACAGCTTATATATATTTCATATTAGTTTGTCTCCTTTTAGCATGAAACTGTCTGAATTTACATCTTCATTTAGAGAGATTATTGAGAAAAATTAACTATTGCGTAGGCTAAGCTAGCTTACAACATGGAAAAAAATTGGATTAAGCATAATTGTCTCAGCATAGAATATCAAGTAGGGTTCCGCAGCTTTCTTAATGATGCTTTTGAGTTGATGTCATTTGATGGAAATATCAAATGTCCATGTAAGAGGTGTTGTAACAGGCAATTTCAAGTTTGTGACACTATTCATGAACATCTAATTGTTTTTGGGTGGGATGTTCGGTATGCCAGAGGTATATGGGTACACCACTGTGAATTGAAAGTATTGGATGCAATTGCAGATGAAGAAGATTCAGAGGAAGAGGACGATATGGAAGGAATGTTGCACAACGCATTTGGGCAATTGCCAATTATGGGTGAACAAAAAGACATCCACCATAAACCTAATGAAGGGGAATGTCATTTTACAAGTTAGTTGAGGAAGCTGAGCAAGAGCTATACCCTGGTTGCAAGAATTTCAACAAGTTGTCTTACCTTGTCTACTTGTTTCACTTAAAGTGTCTAAATGGTTGGACCAACAAATATGTAACTCAACTACTAAAATTTCTTTAAAATGTGTTACCCCTTGGTGAATATTTGCCTGATTCATTCTATAAGGCGAAAAAAATTGTGAATGATCTTGGCCATGGTTATAACAAGATAGATGCTTGTCCCAATGATTGTATTTTGTATCAAAATGAATTTGCGGATGCAATATCATGTCCTATATGCCACTTATCAAGGTGGAAACAAACAGATGATGGATCTAATGTGCTTACTAGTAAGAGTCATGGGGTAGCTGCTAAGACAATGTGACATTTCCCAATTATTCCAAGGTTACAGAGGCTATTTATGTAAGCAAAGACAACATCAAGCATGCGTTGGAATGCAGACTCACAAACATGAGACAATATCCTAAGGCATTCTGTTGATTCTATGGCCTGGCGACATCTTGACAATCATTTCTCAGACTTTGCTGTTGATGGTCGAAATCGTGTGCAATCGAAGTCGTCATATGTGCGCAATCGAAGTCATATGTGCACAATCGAAGTTGTTCTAAGGGATTAATTGCTGAAGGATACCTAGCAGAAGAATGCTTGACATTTTGCTCAAGATATTTGAACGATGTCGAGACAAGGTCTAATTGGCCAGTGTGAAACGATGATAATTATGTGCAAGCACCACGAGCCTTCCTCAACATTTTCTCATCGCCCAGGCGTGGCATTCGGAAGGCAAAGTTCATGAATATTGATGCAGATACGTGGGCACAAATGCATAGATGGGCGTTATTTAACACATCTGAAATATACACACATGTAATGTATGCACGTCCACTTGTTTCTCGACTTTGTAGTGTCCTTAGTATCCCTAATGCATCTTAACATTTTGTAAAAAACATAAGGAAGCCATCCGAGCACGATAACTGAACAAATGACAAATAGACATTGATAGAATTCATAACTCTGAGTTTCCTCAGTGGTTTCGTGATGTTGTGAGTTTTGCCTCTACTAAGTTGTAAAGTCATGTTAACCAAATACTAAGGTTGTGCATTCTTTGGCTTCTAATGAACAAGTCATCATTTCTGATGAACCTGATGATATTCAACACTTGTCGTGGGGTCCTTCCAAGGTTGTTCACAAGTTAAAAAATACCTTATTAATGTGTGTAGGTATTGCACGTAGTATACCGATAAGAGATGTAAAACCTAGAATAGTGGAGTTGTACTTTCTACAAGTTGCACTAATTATGGGTCGATTAATGATAGTTCCCCCAAAACATTAGATGTGGCGTACTATGGCGTGTTGACTGACATCACAGAGTTGGATTACGGAGGAGGATGAAATGTAGTGCTATTTAGACGCGATTGGGTTTATAGGCGAGTCATTGAGGTAGACGAGTTAGGATTCATAATCGTGAAACTTAATCGAGTACTACATACTGACGAACCATACATTCTCGCTTCACATGCGAAACTAGTCTTTTATGTACAAGATCCTGTTAAAACTGATTGTCACGTCCCTGTTAAGATAAAGCTTAGATAATTTTATGAGGTCAATTGAGAGTCTTCTATATCCACTGAAGAAGAACAGGTTGAATGTGACTCCTCTCCCGTGAGAAGGTTGGATAATATGGCTGGTGATGAAGATATTGTAATAGAGTGTTAACAAGCTCGGTCTCCTAAGTCCATTGAGTTGTATGAAGTTGTCATTCATATTTAAAGTATGAGCACATTATATGCATCTCAACTTGAATGTGACCCCTCTCAAGTGATTGTTTTCAATTTCTTCAATATAGAATTTGCACTAAAAACGGAAGATCAAACATTTAAGTAATGACTCACTCATAAATAACCGATTTGCCACATGTGTGAAGTCATTCCTTCTATTCTTTCTTGAAGATTGTTGGAACCGATTTTCCACATGTAATGTGTTGGCAAGTAGGGAAATGGAGGTAGACCTTGAATGTTCTTGACAATTTTTCTCTTGGTTGTGATTTTGCTAGACTGTTTTGGCATCATTTCCTTGTGCACGTGGTTTGCCTTTTGGCTTTCTTGTATCCATTCTTGGAGCTTTACCAGAGTGGGGTTTTCAAGCCTTCTCTAAGGTGAGTAGGTGTATGGTCATTGGTCTTTTAATCCATAAGCTAGTGTTTGGGTTCTTCAACAAGAGAGAAATAACTATGCTTTTGATGAGATCACAATGGCTGAGAAACATGTTATGATGGAAGTATTCACAGACTGTGTTTCCTATATTTTACTTCAAAGGGGTTATGTTTCAAGATTTTGTGGTCAATTGGGATTTGGGAGGTTCCTCTTTGGGTTCAAAAACATTGTGGATGCAAATTTCTGTCGGATCACGTGCTGATTATGCGGAGCAATCTACATAAGATAGAATCACGTGCTGATCACGTGGAGTAAATTGCATAAGATAGAAGTTCATTCTTGACACCGGTATGGTGTCTGCCACGGGGAATTCGATGCCAAAGTTAGAACAATGTCTTCAGAAAAGTGTTTATATCTCTATATTTGAAGAGATAATTCTGAAATAAAGAGAGAGTTACCTCCAGATGGATTTGTGTTTAGCTATTTGTAGAGGCAGATGAGTGAGTGATTTTCTTGCAGGCGGTTGTAACTCCAGCAGATGAGTGAGACACGTGGCAAATAAGTGAGTTATCTGCTTGCAGGAGATTGTAACTCCAGCAGATTAGTGAGACACGTTGCAGATAAGTGAGTGATCTGCTTGCATGTAGTTGTAACTTCAGCAGATTGGTGAGACACGTGGCAGATAAGTGAGTCATCTGCTTATAGGCGGTTGTAACTCCTCTTAGGTAGTTGTTACTTCTCTTAAGTAGTTGTAACTTCTCTTAAGTAGTTCTAACTTCCTGTTGGCGGTTGTAACTTCCTGTTTTGAATCACCTCTCCTGCAAGCTTGGGTGCTCAGCTGAGCATGGTGGTCATTGTCGAACACTGTTCTCGTACTAAGAAAGAAATGTTCTGCTGAGTTGCATTGGGCCCAAACTTGGGCTTTCTATACTTGTAACTTTCAATGGTAATATTTGGCCTTTTCGAGAATATCTCTAATATTTGGGCTTCATTTTTCTATTGGGCTAAAGATTATTTTTGGCTCCCACAAATGCCCTCATCTTCTTTGCTTTTGAGTTGACCGTTTTTCTTTTCCTTCTTACTTAAAAGTATAGGAGATGTATTTTCACTGATGATCCCCGCAAAAAATAGAAGTAGAATGCTCCTAATTTGGTTGTCTTGTCTGTTTCTATTGATAGAAGTAAAGGATCTGCATGTAGATGTTTCTGTTGTTGTTGAAATGTAGTCTGTTGAAGACAAAATGATCTGCATGTTGAAGCTTTTGGTGCAGATGAGGTGGTCTACCAGATGAGTCATACATAGTTATTTCATAGGTTCTTGGACTTTGTCCAAATAGAGGATCATCCATAGGTGAATAAAATAAGTCTTGTTCCAGCATCCTAGTGATTTGATGACCCATCCACCTATAAATGTCACATATCTTTAGGTTGACCTACCCCTGTTTTAGCATAAGTTGAGGAGTGGCTTATCTTTGGGCTGACCTGCCCCTATTTCAGCATGAGTTGACGAGTCTTCATTTGTTGAAGGACGAGACACTGATCTGCTGACTGATTTTGTTTCCCCGGTTGAGGAGGAAACAAATTCTGCTAAGGCTTGAACCTTTATAGTTGTCATCGGCCGGTAGATTAAGTCATATTAGCTCAACTCTATCGCTCGATTCATGAGTTTCTGACAAGCATCCGAGAGGAAGTTGTGTCCCCTAAGTCTTCGCTGATGAAAACTGAGCTAACTGCTACATTTGAAACTGCCAAGCAGATGTGCAGGTCCTCTCTTGGATTTGTCTGCTGATCTACTCAAGAATCGATCCAAAGCTACTGCTCTACTAGTGAGAGTTTGAATTTATTTTGAAGTTGATGGTGACTTCATATCAAATAGTGTTATTCTTTGTTTTTATGATCCCCAAACTTTGTGTATGTTTGTTGGCTTGTTGACTTAGAAATATTTTCTTTAAGAGCGCAAAAGCTTTATTGGCCTCATTCATGAGTTTTCAATGTGCTAAGTTAGAATTTAAGCATAACTTGAGAAAGTTAATCATGGATTCAAATATGTTTATCTTGGAAATTGCATGGAAATATTGTGTGATCTGCTGACCACTTGACAAAATTTAAACAGATATAAGTAGTCCCGAGTAAGATGCTTTTATGCATTGAATTACCCACTCACGGAGAGTGTAATCCTCTACCGAGGCATTATATATGTATGGTCTGTTGACCACTTGACTAAACTTAAACGGATTTAAGTAGTCCTGAGTAAGATGCTTCTATGCATTGAATTACCCACTCACAAAGAGTGTCATCCTCTACTGAGGCATTTTGCTTGTGTGGTCTGCTGACCAATTGACTAAACTTAAACGGATTTAAGTAGTCTTGAGTAAGATGTTTTTTATGTATTGAATTACCCACTCACGTAGAGTGTCATCCTCTACTGAGGTGTGATCCTCTACTGAGACATTTTGCTTGTGTGGTTTGCTGACCACTTGACTAAACTTAAACGGATTTAAGTAGTCATGAGTAAGATGTTTCTATGCATTGAATTACCCACTCACGTAGAGTGCCATCCTCTACTGAGGTGTGATTCTCTATTGAGGCATTTTGCTTATGTGTTCAGCTAATCACTTAACTAAACTTAAAATGATTTAAGTAGTCTTGAGTAAGATGCTTTTATGCATTGAATTAACCACTCACGTAGAGTGCCATCCTCTACTGAGGTGTACATAAATATTTGTATTTCTGAATGTCTTCTGTTGTATGACATGTAGAATGAATTCTCGTATTTCCCTATTTCAACTGAGGAAGGTGTGTTCTTTGCTGAAAAACAAAATAATATATCATCTGCTGTGGTATATGTAAATATGTGTTCAGATCTTTTCTTTGCAGGTCTTCTTTCATTTATGGCGGTCTCTTTGGCCAAGGTTGGTTCTTATCGTGGAGAAATTGATTGACCGAAACGGAGAATACTGTGTATGTTCTACCAGATGAAGAGTCTCTTGTTGAAGAGATAAAATACAATAAACAGATAAAATACAACCAAGTTTTTCTTACATGTACATTGCATTTTTTTCTTCTAAGAAGTTAAAAATGAAAAAGCTAGGATGCCTCAGTTTCAATCCACTTTGTGAAATGGTCGGTTGCCACAATCATCATATTTTTCTGCGCTGGAGAGTTTGATTGATTGGAACGGTGAACTCTGTGTATGTTCTACTGGCGGAATAATCTCTTGATGGAGATCGTGTTCTACATTTGTCACCCTTTTCTTTATCCTCTTTTTGATCTATATTTATTTGTGCAGGTTGACTATCTTTCTCAGGTATATCTTATACCTTAGCACTATTTTTTTGTCATCCCACAATGCATAGCGTTCTGCTATGGCGAAGATTTCGGTAAGAGTTTTGCCTAGTTTCATCGTCAATTTCTCATACAATATGTGATCTACAGGCAGACCCTTCTTGAAAGCTAATGATGCAATTTGGTCATCACACCCATTTAAGCTCGCCCTTTCTGCCTTAAATCTTTTGATGAAGTCTCAGAGAGATTCATGACTTTTTCTTTATGTTGAAAAGATAGTCAGCATGCTTTTTTATGGTTTGATAGGATGAATACTCTTTTGTGAAAGTAAGGGAGAGCTTTCCAAAATTGTTGATCGATCGAGGGGTCAAAGTGTGAAACCAATCTTGGGCCACTCCTTCTAAAGTCATTGCAAATATTTTGCACATAAGTGAGTCATCATTTTTGTGTAGAGTCATGAGACTTCGAAAATGTTTCAAGTGTCTTTCAGAATCAAAATCTCCTTTGGAAGGAATAAAGGTTGGTATGGTAAACTTTGATGGTAGAGGATCCCCTTCAATATCATTTGTAAAAGGTGAAGTGTTTACCAAGGCCACTTCTCTACGCAGAGTATCATCTGGATTTCTCATAACTTGTAAATTCATCAACTGCTTTTGACCATTCGTGCCACATCATCTACTCTCAAGGGCTTGTGTGTATTCTGCTGATCGGCCGTATGGTGATTTCGATTCTGATTATCTGCGGTAGATGACTCTTTATATTCTGAATTTGATTGTTACTTACCTGCATGTGAGTGAGGTAGAGTCTCAATAGGATTCACCTGAAGGCTTCTCTTGATTTGACGAGTCTCTTAATGTGGGACGTGGGACAAATCAGTGTAGTGATCTAGATCTGGTCCCCTGCGTTGTTCGCATCCATCAAAATTCTGTCTTCTGCGCTGATCACTTATATTGGGTGTAGTTTGGGGTCCTAGCTTTGAGTGCACAGTTGCTTGGGAGCCAAATCTTGAGAAGACTCTCGTTTGAGGTCCGAGCTAGAGTGCACATTTACTCGTGGCCCTAATCTCGAATGAATGCTTCCAGAGGGATTGCTTCCCTTTGATGGATGACTACTTCCACTTCTATGCGCATGATCTGCTGGTAGACGGCGATGTGTCGCCTGTCTTGGTTGTTCGCTCTACCACTTGGGTTCGTTTTTCCAATATTTTGGTCAGATTGGCGATCTGACCTGCAAGATTTTCTTGTTGTCATTTCCATTTGGCTTGTTGCAGAAGGTTGTAATTGATGGTCTGCAGACGGTGGCAGACCCACTATCAGCGGTTGTCAGACCGATAACGGTTGAACCCGTGATGTTGAGGCAACCTAGTATGAGCAGAATACCTTGTAACATTATTTTTGCTAGTTTATTTTCGAGTTCCCACCATTGTATTGAATTGAAAATAAAAGCGTTTGTGAATGAAATTGAAACTAAATGAATGAAAGTATTTTTTTGTGAATGAAAGAGAGCATGCAATGAGTTTGATTCAAACTCTCATTGAAAGCACTAATTTGTGGATGCAAATTTTCGTCGGATCACGTGCTGATCATGTGGAGCAATCTGCATAAGATAGAATCACGTGCTGATCACGTAGAGTAATCTGCATAAGATTGAAGTTCATTCTTGACACCGGTGTGGTGTCTGCCACGGGGATTTCGATGCCAAAGTTAGAACAATGGCTTCAGAAAAGTGTTTATATCTCTATATTTGAAGAGAGAATTCTTAAATCAAGAAAGAGTTACCTCCAGATGGATTTGTGTTTGACTATTTATTGAGGCAGATGAGTGAATGATCTGCTTGCAGGCGGTTGTAACTCCAGCAGATGAGTGAAACACGTGGCAGATAAGTGAGTTATTTACTTGCAGACGATTATAACTCCAACAGATTAGTGACACGTGGCAGATAAGTGAGTGGTCTGCTTGCAGGCGGTTATAACTCCAGCAGATTAGTGAGACACGTAGCAAATAAGTGAGTAATATGCTTACAGGCGGTTGTAACTCCTCTTAGGTAGTTGTAACTTCTTTTAAGTAGTTGTAACTTCCTGTTGGCGGTTGTAACTTCCTGTTTTGAGTCACCTCTCCTGCAAGCTTGGGTGCTCAGCTGAGCTTGGTGGTCAGCGTCGAATACTATTCCTCTGCTGAGAAAGAAATGTTTTGCTGAGTTGCATTGGGCCCAAACTTGGGCATTCTCTATTTGTAACTTTCATGGGTAATGTTCGACCTTTTCGAGAACATCTCAAATATTTGAGCTTCCTTTTCCTGTTGGGCTAAAGATTATTTTTGGCTCCCACAAACATGTTTTTATAATTGGTGGCCCTAGGTCTATGTACTGCGTCAATCTGTTTGAATATCTCTATTTGAGCCTTTTCTATGGAGAAAAATGTAAAATATACCTGAAGTGGGTATTTAGGTTGGAGTTAAGTTGAAGTTTTATAGTCTAGGATCTGAGTGCAAGATAAGAGAGTTTTTGCGATGCCATTGTGATATGACAAATTAAATTTGGCTCTCATGGTACATGATTTGTCTATATTCAGTTAGTACCATTTAACAGATTTAAACTTGAAACCCAAATTTTATTTTATTTAATTTTATTTGAAATATCAGTATATCACTTACTTAAGAGTAACGAAGCCCTGTACCACGGATGCACTTTAAAATCTGCAAGACCGAGCAATTTGATAAATTTATTGTGCATTGGGAAGTTCTTGCCTGTCTGACTAGTATGCTTTCTTGGTCAGTTTGCTTTTGTTTTATTATAGGTTCCTGCAGCCAATCTTGCACTTTCCTTGTCGATTTGATAATATGTTCCATTTACCTTTGTTGACCACTCAAATGCCAACTCAGAATAGAAAAGAATACTTTGTTTTATCTGATAAGATGTTGATTAGTAATGTAAAAAGGCATCTTAGTTGTAACTTATAGTCTACATTTGAATGTGCAACTTTATGAGATTTGTACTACATAGTTGTTATCAATGTTCATTTGATCACGTAGAAGATTTTTTTCAAACTTATTTTATAGTTTTCAAGTGTTGAACAATACGTTTCTCATGCATTGCTCACTCAAATTTTATAGGTTTAGGTGTTGCCGGATTGATTTTGGTTTTGAAGTGGAAGATATAGAATTTTAAAGTAGAAGAATTGAAGGATACATTGTTGTCTCATCAAAGCACTTAACATTCATATTTTGAGGTAGAACACATTTTGTGGATGATCGATATGGTGTGCAAGATCACATGAACTATTGTATGTCTATTTTTTTGCAAACGATCAGCAATCCCATATGAAACTATGATTTATGTAGTTCTTTAGGTTTAAGTGAGTTATCATCTCAAATTGAAATTGTATCTATATTATATTATATTATATGAGTTTGATAGAGTATAAAGTTGTTTGGGATTGTATTTTTTGTGGTGGGCAAGTTATTGATCATACGAACAAGGTTAGTGTATTAGTCTTCATTTACGGTGAAAATTAATACAATTGTGTTCAGGTTTGAAATGGGTCTTCTAAATGACCAAAAAAAGTGAAATGAGAAATCTGAAAATTAATAAAGAGAACTAATTCCATTAAAAAAAATTGAATTTTCATTGTTTAGTAATTTTTTTAGCTACAACAGGTTAGTGTTAGCAATAACAGTATTCTAGTTGCTGATTTGAACTGTTGTTTATATTGCCACGATCAATTGATCGTCTTTTATTTGCAACAAAAAATGCTGTCTCTATTTTGTCAATTTGCGACAGCCCAAGCCGTTTCAAAAATTTCAAAAGCTGTTGTATCCTTTGCAACTTAGCGACGGTCACAAACGTTGCTAGATAGCCACGGCAAATGTCGTCTATATTTTTTCAATTTGAGACAGCCCAGCCAATCGTCAAAATTTGCAACTTAGCAACGGTTAGAAACCGTTGCCAGATAGCCACGGCAAATGCCGTCTCTATTTTGTCAATTTGTGACAGCCCCTACCGTCTCAAAAATTTCAAAAGCTGTCGTCTCAAATAAACCTTCGAATTCAAATTGGTTTAGAAACAAATTCTTTGCAACTTAGCGACGATCGCAAAATTTTGCCAGATAGCCACAGAAAAGTGCATTGTTGCTGTTATATTGGAGTGACGATTCAAATAGCTACAGTATTGCGACAGTCATTGAGCTATTGCTAACTCATTGCAACTGCACTTTTTTAATACTTAGCAACGGTAAAATGTTGTTGCTGAATTTACTTTTATTTGTAGTGCTGATTTCCTTTTGGCAATGTAAATATATATCTAGAAACCTTAATAGCAAGGCTCATCACTTGGCATCGGTTGTCGGCAGACTTGGTTGTAATAACTCTCAGTTAGTAATATATTGCGTAAGACCTTTAACAAAAAAAAAAAGAAGTTGGGGAAGAGGATTGAGTAGTATTCTTGGTAGTTGATATTTGGCTAGTTCTGTTGAGTTTTTCAGGACATGGTGTTATTTTGTATTGGTTATTGTAGTGTTTTAATCAATTCAATCTTGGTAGAGTATTATCATATATTTTTCCCAGTGGAAAAAAAACTTTTGGCTTGTTTAGGGCGTCCATTAAAGCGACTCGCAATTCAACTTCCCTGTCCATGAAACCAAGTGAAAAGGTCTTGATGTTTTAGTAGGCCCATGGTTGAAATATCTTGATATATCACGATATTTATTCGTTTTTAAGACCCGATGCGATAAATACAAAGAAAATAAATTTTTTTATAAAATAACATTCAAAATCGAGTCAAAATGATAGAAATTTGTGATGAATCAAAGATATATCTTAGTTATATCTTATCCATGATGTAATACATTGGAGGCATAATTTGAAGCTAGAAAAATATGACACATGGCTAATCAGGCGTTATTTCCGATTTATCAGAATTCTACAAAATTTAGATATTCGTTTTTTCTCTCATCTTTTGGTAGAATGAAAGATCTTATTTGTGTCTCCTCTCATAAGATCTTATTCCCCAAATTAAGTCTACCTTTTTTCTACAATGTCCTCATTTTTCTTTTTATTTATTTTTTGATATACACTCTACTACTTCTTTTTTTTGGTGTCTCTCTTTCTGTATCTCTATCTTTGAGTACAACTTTTTTATCCCTTGGGTAGGACACCCAAACTTCCAAATTTTCTTCTAGTAGTTGTTTTATTTTATACAAAATTTTGAGCACTAATTCTAAATTCCAATCATTACTATAATAAATAGGTTGCAATAAGCCAAGCCATTTGAGCTATATTTACTATTGGTCATTCAAATGTCCAAATTTCCCTTGTTAACTTATGAAAAACAGCGTGCAAAAAGAATGGTAAAATAGATATTTTCAAATCATTTTAAGTAAGGATAGAAACATAATTACGAGGCCTGGGCATTTCAGACAAAAAAATTGGACCGAATCGGAAACTGGCCCAAACCCGCCAGATCGATCCAATTTTTAATAATATTTTATTCTTCAATTTTCGATTCAGTCGTGGTTCCCATTTTCAAAACTTGCTGGTTATTCGGCTCGATTATTTAAAAAAATAATATAATTTCTTTTCATTGGATCCAAATGCGTGGCTGGTCTAGAGAAAACTAGAGCCCAACCCATTATTGATCCCATATTAACCCCAAGGCCATATACATTTTCTATACAGATCAATCAAAACCCACCACAAATACCATTGTTTCTTCCCATAAAATACTAGGGGTGGGCATGGGACGAGATGGACCTCATCCCGATTTCATCCTGTAGTTTATTTTCGGGATGGGATCAAGACATGATAAACCTCACCGACATCATCCCATCCCAAATGGGTTTGGGACAAGACTAGATGAGCATGATGTAAAACAAGAGAAATCAAGTTGGGTTTGTATTATTGCCTAATTCAATCACTTCATTTGTACTGATCACTATGATGAATTACTTGTTTCGTGGGGTTTTTTTTATTTTTACTTTTAGCATTTCATAGAATTATGAGTATCTGTAACTATGTATAAAGAGTGCTTGTGTATAAGTTATAAACAAAACACATTCATCGAACCTCAATATAGAATGCTAAGGATTTGGATGATTTTTCTTGAACCAACCATTGGTCAATACTAGCTAATCAGAGACAAATTGGGAGCAAAACTTTTAGGTTGTAATACATATCAAATGACTTGGTCCATTTAAAACTAAATTTTACCCAATAGATCAATAACCAAGATCTGGTTAATTGATTCTAGAGTAAGCCCATTGGCCCATAAAATGATCCACTAAATCATGGACCCAAATATCTAGTATATCATTCAACAAAACAAAACCAAGTATACCGGATGCATAACTTTTCTTGGTGGGACTATAATAATAAATATTAAACGAATAAGATTGGGACGGGGTAGGATGAGATGGGAGGGATTGAAAATCTCCATCCCGATCCATCCCACTCTAGATCGAGACGAGATGGGATCAGGATGAGTTTGATCAATCCCAAAAGGATCCAAAAAATCGGGATGAGACCTGGACGGGATTGGGGTCGCGGGATGGGATGCCCACCCTTAGAAACACATAGAGATGATCCCAAGCGGAGTCAACGACAGAAAACATAGGGATGATCCCAAGCGGAGTCAACGAAAAAATGATCCCACCAATCAAACCAATAATTTTCTTTGACCCTCTCCCTGTCTTCTTCTTCTTTCTTCACTCCAACTTTGACTACTCTTCCATTGATCTTCATTCACTTCAGTGTTGCCTCCGCCGCTTTGATTTGAGCGAGGAAGTCTTCGTCCCCTACTAACACGTCATTTTTTTCTTTCTATTTCAATGAAGAGCTCCAACTGTTGCGCATGTTAAGAAGAAGAAAGGAGTGAGGGTGCCCAGTGCGCACGAGGAACCTTAGATGGGCCAATCGACCTCCACAATTGCTTCATTATCACCATCACTTGGCGGATAAAATGGTCAAGCTTCCAAGGCCAAATCATCAGTCATGATCTCTCCATTACAAAATATTTTCACCACTGCCAAGCAACGATTTCTAGCCCGGCCAATGGGATACCAACTCAGTAGTAGGCCTGTGGCGGATGGAATCATAGGTCTAGGGTTCGAACACTCAATACACCCCAATTGACCATCAATAGCATTTGACAATAACGTTTTTGTACTTGGTGTTATAAAGAACCCAATTTTAATTACATTTCAATATTAAAACGCTGTAAAAAAAATAGTGGGAATTAAAAAAGGAACATCACTTGATTTTGCTAAAAAATTTAAGAAAACCTCTCTCACCAAAAAAAAAATCCCTCTGTAACACCCGTGATTTTTGAATGACAATAAAAATTTATGTACCTAAAGTTCATTTAAATTTGCATTTTGAAAATCTTATTTCGTTTGCTAAGTTGTATTTTTTCAAAATTCACCAAACTCTCTTACCTTTCATATCTCAGAACGAGATTCCATTTTACATGTGTATGATGTAACACCCCTCAATTTTGTAAAGCTAATTTATTTTATTTTGAATGAATTATAATAGGTTTAAATTTATTTGAATTTAAATTTCAAAATTTAAGGCATTATTTTCGTGAAGTTTAGGGCGGAGTGCCCTTAGAATTTCATTGGGGCGAATAGCTGCTTATAGTATAAAGGGGTCACCTTTTCTTTCCTTTTTCCCTGGTGCAACAGAGAGAGCGACTCCTCTTCTCCTTCTTCGGCAACAACGGCTTGCGTCGGAGTGTTGTTGTGCGTTTCTTCGTCCAACCTCCCTTTTTTTTTCTTCTTCCTATCTCATTCCCTTATCTTCCCTCTTCTTCCCGTTTGGTTTCAGCCCCAGAAACAGATTCACAGTGAGAGACAGAATGGCGAGAGAGATGGAAAATGATGGTGAGGAAGAGTGTTGGCAGCGTATGAATGGCGTGGGGTAGATTGCAAGTGAAAGAGGGACTGGACAGTGGCGTTGCACAATTCTTTGCGATTTCGTTCGGTGAGTTTTCTTCATTCTCATTTTTATATTTTTGTATGAAGTTGAAAATGTTGGGAGTGTTGATTAGATATGAAATTGTGAGTTATTTCTTCTCTCTCCTATCGTTTAGTGTTGTTGCCATGTTGTTGTTCAATTGTATGTTAAATGTTTGATAGAATGCCTCAATGAAACAAGACCTTATTGGTATATCAAATTGATACTCATGTTACCAAATTGTAGATAAACCATATATCTGTTGGGTCTTCTTCAAGTTTGTGTTTTGCATTGTATTTGTTGTGGAAAATATCAGCTTGTTATGAGTTGATTCTGAGAAGACCACTCCAATCTTTTATTTAGAGCTACTTCCAATTCTTACTAGTGAACCGAATAGAGTATGCTCTATATATGTGATCATCTTTCTTCTTGTGGACTTTTTTTTGTTATGAAATCTATGCTAATAATTTCTGATTTTGGGTTTGCTCTTAAATTTCAGAGTTAGGGTTTTTTTTTTTTTTTTTTTTTTTTTTTTTTTTTTTTTTTTTTTCTGTGCTCTCGGTTTACTTATTAAGATTTGGTTTGATGTGAATAAGTATGCCAACTAGGTTCCATGTTTGATATGACAAATTTACCATATGACGTGTTTTTTTTTTCTCCTTTTGAAAACGGTCTTTTTTTGTATTTTGGATTGAAACTTGAATAGGTGGTGTACGCACCTTGAATGAACATATGTGAATGTTATGGTGTTTCATATTAGTAATTATGGTTTACTAAGAGTGTTTGGTCAAGAGAAACAAAGTAAGTGTGAATTTCCATCTCTAGCAGAGCTTGGGGCTCAATGTGAGCTGAAATTAAAATCTGTCCGATAATTGGACTTGCAGTTTTTTCTTTTTAAATTTTTTTTTGGAGTTCTGTTTGGGTTTCTAGTGGTATAGTATCTGCGATATACCAAAAGTTTCTTGTTTGAGTCTAGTTTCTTTATCGTAAATTTGAGTTTTGTACAGGAAGATTACTCATTTTAGTGATAGGCGGTAAATCAGCTGAAGGCTAACAAATGACCTATTTTGTTTGTAAAATCTATATTGTTACAAACATGATCATGGAGTATGCCTTATATGGTTGGAAACCTTATGTATCTACTTTCTTTGCGCTAAACGGTATACAATTTGGAGTTCTAATGTGAGAGATATGTATATTTGAGTGATGATTGGTCAAGCTATCTGGTCAGGACAACTTGTTCATTTTGGTATTGTTGGCAGAGTTATTTACTTGATTGTTTTGGGATTGAAAATGGTTGTTTAGGGTGTGTCTTGGGTAGCTTTTTGATGTAAAAGAAAATTGTTATTTGGAACCGAATGGAGTTACAACTTATCGCCCAAATAAGACTGGTTGTTGGGATGCCTGCAGGGACATTGATTTTATTTCGACATCAAATTGGGTTGTAATAGGACTATTGTGGTAGCTAAAATTAGGGTGTATTGGTTATGTTGTGCGGACTAAAACGTGATTGTTTTGGGATTATGTTACGGGTTGCAACTAGGATGTTTCCAGCTAAGTTTGGAGAAGGTTACGATTGACTTCAGATGGTTGTTTTTAGTTGATTTTGGAGGTTGTTTATAGCTTAATTTTTAGATAATTTAAGTGGGTATTTTGGTTGGTTTAGATGGTTGATTCAATTGTGTTTAGGGGTTATTTTAGCTAATTTAAGCGGGCGTTTCAGTTGGGTTTTGGATGTTCAAATCAGTTGAGTTTAGGGGGATTTTCTAGTTGATATACATTGTGTATGAATCAATTTAAGTTGTTTGTTTAAGTTGAATTTAGAGTCTTCTTTTTATTGAGTTTGACACTTTGATTTCTACAATTTGATGGATCTAAAATGCAAACCCCTTTGCAATTCTTTTGCATTTTATTTGCTTACTTTGATTTAATGGAATTGGTTAAGAACAAATAGGTGTTCATTAACTTTGCAGTACATAAGTTTGAAGAGCTTGGTAGAGATAAATATGGGAATCTATGTGTGAAGGAACTACAACCAGCTGTTGCTGACATTGGTGCTGCTCTTGGTTTTCCTGCTCAAGGTTCTTTCACCTGACACTGACCAAATTTACTCCCAAGTTTTGAATGAGTTCACTCATGAAAACAAGGAAGGGTAAGTTCAACCAAGTTCAAAGAGGTGCTCTCAGACATTTTCTAGGCATGGCAGCCAACACAACAATTCACCTACTCAACAATTTACCAAGGAGACAACCAACACAACAATTCACCTCCTCTTCAATCACAGACCAGCACAACAAAAACAACTCACACAGCAAAACAGGAACGAACGAATGAGGAGCTTCTCCACGAAGAAGACGATTGTAAGGAGGGGAAAGTGGTTTTTAAACTCTTTGCGCTATTGGCACCCCAAGATTTACTTAGTTCCATCACAAGTAAAAAAAGGTCTCAACTCAACAAAGAACAACATCACCGTCTCTCTCTAGCGCACGACAGCAGCACCTAGACAGATGTAGACCACGTGATTTTTTCTTGTCCTTTCTCTTCCTGTCACAAGTTTGATCGCACAACAAGAAAGAAACGAAGGAGAAGAAGAAATGGAGGGAAAAGAAAGAAATTTGAATATCTTTCACTCCGCTATTCACACCCACCATTTTTTGTCACTACCAAAATCTGTGTTGACTCGAATTGAGCAATACCAAGACTCGAAGCAACATCTCTCGAGTCGAACCATTAGCAACTTCACTCGACAGTCATGATTTCATCACCAAATTGGACTTCAAGTTTCAAAGCTGCACATTTCGTCTGCGTCTACATGTCTAGCTTGCGGGGGAATGTTAAAGAAAGAAAGTCCACCTATGTTACAGAATAGGATATGTTAGGAAAGTCAGAATAAAATAAAAATCTTAGGCTTCCTATCTCCACAAGGTTAGGTCAGAGTTAGTTTTATAAGCTTGTATTCAACGACGATATTACACTACACAATAGTATTTCAATACAATTCTTTACAGTACGGGCGTCAAGTGCAACGACAGTCGTTCGATTCATCTAATGGCAAGGTCTTTCTTTGCCATTGGATCTGAATTAAGGTTTCACAATGAGGGATTTGTTAAGACAAAAAATGGAGATTTGATTTATCATCCACATTTTTTATTTGTTGTTTTTGTTTTAGAAGTTTTGTGTTATTTGGTTGATTGTGGTTTGATTTTGCAGGGAAATATAAGGAATATGGAAGACATACACATGCTCTGTTTTTTCAAACAAAGTAATTATCTATGTTTGTGTTTGAGGCTCTTTTTATCTATATTTGCTCATCTTCCCATTCTATTTGTTCTACAGAGGAAGCAATAGCTTTGGGATTTCAACACTACATATTGGCTTTGGGAACAACGGTCATGATTCCCACTATGCTTGTTGGTCTAATGGGAGGATCAGATGTGAGTAACAATCTACTTTCTTAATTTTCAATGTGAACTCTTTCTTGACTGGGATTGTTTGTTTGTTGATTTTAAGATTGGGATTTCTTAGTATTCTGTCTCCTAGTATTTGTAACTAAAACTGTTTGAATAAATTAGTACAAGTTGAAACAAAGGAAGATAACCTGAAAACTTATGAACAGATTTATTTTTTAGCAAAATGCTTTAATGGGGATATTTGCTTGTGGAATTTAAGAGTGGGTTTGTGGTTTATTGATGGTCATCTTTTCCTTTTTCTTATTGTGCAGAATGACGAAGTGAGAGTCTTTCAAACTTTTCTCTTTGTTGGGGGAATTAATACATCGTTGCAGACATTATTTGGAGCTCGGTTACCTACCGTGATTGGAGGAGCGTATGCCTTCATTATTATTTGGAACTCGGTTACCTACTGTGATTGGAGGAACATATGCCTTCATTGTTTCCATCATGTCCATCATACATGATTGTTCATTGACTTGAATCCCAGATCCCATTTGGTTAGTTACACTTGAACTTCCTTATAAGTGTGTTCACCTCCACTGATATTTTTTAGCACAGACGAACTTGTTTGTTGAGTCAAACATGTTTCATTTGATGTTATTATGGTGCCACGTGAGGTTAGAAATCAAACGGAGTCCATTTGATCACTCAAATCCTTGTATTCGTGGATTACACTCAAATTGGCATCCAATGAAGCCTACAACGTACAAACGAGTTTTTCTTCTTTGTTAAGCTCAACCGAACTTGTTTGTTGAGTCAAACATGTTTCATTTGATGTTATTATGTTGCCACGTGAGGTTAGAAATCAAATGGAGTTCATTTGGTCATTCAAATCCTTGTATTCGCGGATTGCACCCAAATTGACCTCCAATTATAACTGACTGTCTAATTACCACGTGCGTCCCACATGAATGACACTAGGAAAAGATTGAAAGTGGACAACCCTTGTAGCTTCTGTATGCACAAGTTGTTCCAACAAAATTCAAAGTTGTTGATGGAAACTCTGTAACTTTTTATCCCTAAATTAGGATACAAATTCCTTGGTTCATAGAATATTTAGATGTTAGACCATCCAACTTAACCCATGACATAACAAAAGTAGAAGACTGAAATAGCAAATCAAGAGGGTCTCCACTCTTCACCATTGAAAAACAACAAATGTGAGTGCCATCTCATCACCGCAGGAACCATCCCTGTTTTCCTTTTTTGTGCTGAATTACTTAAGCTGGGGAACATTTCGTTGGGCCAAGTAATTGTTTTCTAGACCAATGTAGTGTTTTGTTTTTTACTAAATCACTTAGCCGGGGAATGTTCTCTTTGGTTTGAGTTCTCCTTCAAGGTTGTCAACATCCTATGTTACTTCTTAATTATTTATCAAAATAGTTAAACTATTTGCTCTTTGGGCAGGCTTTGCTTTGTTATATGGTGTTCGAATAGGAAACTCAACCCACCCATTATGTTTGCTATTCAAACCCCCATATGGAAAAGTCAATGTTACCCTCATCCAAGGTAAAGGACTTTTCTAGGCTCAATGGTATTAATATATTCCTTTTCTATCTTGTGTAGTATAGATATATATTTAATATAGTGAATAAAATGTGGCTCAAAATAATTTCAGTTAAACCAGTTGATCATTTGACATAGCGTACAACAAAAAGTAGGCAATATTATTCCTCCTCGCAATACATTAAGTTAGTAAAATCACCAATAGTGTAGATGGACTCCTTTAAATGTATGCTCGCAATTATTCTATTTTGGCAAGGTGAATATCCCTTTATAAGTTAATTAAATAAAATCATGTCTTGTGCAAGTAGTTTCTGATATCCAACCAATTACGACAAATGTGTCTTTTAAAATTGTTCAGGGTTATTGACAATTCAGATTTGTGGTAAAGCATCCCCACCAACATATTTATGGGGTTGCACTTTCTCATATACTAGTTAGATTTCTGAGGGAAGAGACAAATAGACAAACATGGATTTTTTTTATTTTAAAAATTATTTTTTTTCTCCCCGTTACAGAGATTTCTCCAAACAATGAGAGCAATCCAAGGTGCTCTAATAGCTGCATCGAGCATGCACATAATTCTTGGCTTTAGCCAACTCTCGGTAATCTGGTCCAAGTAATGATCATTGTAAGTTCAAGAAATTATACTCGTTCACTGTATTAGCCTAATCGAGTAACAAAGTTTATATCACAGTTAAGTTGCACATGAAAAATTAGATCTGGCTCTATTACAGAGCAATATTGGCCTTTATCTATGTATTTAGTAGGACTTAAATTTTATGACTGAGATGTCACTTAACTCATTCCTGTATTGCAAATCGTGTCCTCTTCTTGGATAGTGCCTTTCTTACTACAAATCATCTAATGAAAGAACATCAACTGTTATCTTCAGTTTTTGAAGCCACTCTAAACTAAAAAAATTAATGAGTTTTTGCAAATACATTTCTTTCTTCTCTCCCTAGGAAGTTCCTTAGATATTTAGATTAGGAGATCCATCAGTCCTTTCGTGCAGTGTACTAAGCAAGGAGAAAGTTATGTAATTTCAGCCTCCTTTATTTATCCTGAAGAATTTACGTACAAGTGAGCTTTGTTTATCCCCAATCAAAACTCTGAAATTTCTTTACATAAGAGCGGAAATCACATAGAAGAAGAGTTGCTAACTTTTTTAGTTTTATAGATAGTCCAATAGCAACAACCTTTTCAGATATAGTTACTACTTATGCAGATTTAACAATGTTTTTGCATTGCATGAAGCAAAGGCAGCAAAATGATTAGAATTCCAGTCAGATGTCCCATTAAAAAAATATTATTGATGTTACTATTAGGCATATGATGAAATGCTTGAAGGGTGGAAAAATCCTTGGGTGAATCAGCTTAGTAATTCCCAATTGCTCCCCAAGTAGCGAGTATTGTCATACAAGCAAAGTGTACGTTCAGGTACAATAAAGAGCACATTTTGACTTTCAATTGTTTGTTTGATATATTTTTATATTTATTTGGCACGACGAAGAAGATGAAGAAGAAGAAAGTCACAGAAAAAATATGTACTTTGAAGAAATGACATTTTATGCTATGTTATGTAATAACTAATGAAATTTATTTTATTTGTCATTGTACTCATGTTTCTACAATGTATTAAACTAGTATGATTATGATATGCATGAGTTATTTACTGTTGCATTTTTAATAACAGGTAGAACATTGCAAATGATACCAACATAGCTAAAATTAAATGGGCAAAAAAAATAGTGTAGATTTTTAAGAACATTTTAAAGTGTCATGAATAATTAATTTGTAGCATTCTAAAAAGTTGTAACAAATTAATGTAATAACATTTTTTAAATACTATGAAAGAAGTTACAACAACGTATAAAATTGTACAACAATACTTTCCAAATGCTATGAAAGGAGTTACAACAATGAATAAAAAAAGCTATTAAATGTGCTCTTTAATAGCATTCTAAACACGTTATCATAAAGAAATACTTTTAATAACATCTGATATCACAACATGTCATTTAACAATATCACATCTAGTAATAGTGTTTTTTTGCATGTTATAAATGAGGATTTGTAGTGTAGTGTTTGTTAGGGACATCTGGGATGGAAAGGGTGAAGGGATTTAAAAAAAAAAAAAACATTTCCCATTTTGAATTTGTGGGGTTTTTTTCATTCACCCCGTGCTCGGGGGTTGACTTTAGAGCGACTTTCGTCACCAGTTGCTTTCTTGGGACCCTGCCTCCGGTGGATTGTGAGTCGCTTGCTTCATACGAGCCTTGGTGGATAGATAAAATGAGAGATTTGGGGGGGGGGGGGGGGGGGGGAAGATGTTTTTGGATGGATTGTAAGGTAACCCATGTCGAATTAATCAATCTCACTCAGTTTCTTGCTCAGTCATTAAAATTCACGTGTTTAAAATATCGGTCTAATTCTCATTCTTGGGTATTTGGGTCGGTTAACATGATCGACTTGGCCTTAATAATTATCGTCTCATCCTTGTTGCAAAAGTAATATTAAAATTGATCTCGAAATCAACTTTTAGTAATTTTAAGAGATGTGTTTTGCAGAATTTTATATGTTTTTCTACATTATCTTCCATTGTATGCACACATTCATATGTCTATATTGTGATTTTTAATAAATATATTAATGCATAAATAGATTTAATTAGTATTGTTCTTATTATTATCAGTTTGACTATGCTTGATGTTGATGACAATTCGGTCTTTAATTTTTGAGTTGATTTTTTTTAAATTAAAGTTAGATGTCATGAATCTAGTTAAGCATTTTGATGTATGCAAAGTATGAAAAAAAAATTCTCATAAGTTTTAAATAAAAATGATTAAAACTCAAATTATTTGATGAAAGATAGCTCAACATATTTGGTATTTATATTATATCTATTGCCACACAAATATTATGAAATTAAAGATACAAAACAAAGTATCTAATTTATATGATATATCCATGAAGATTTTCTTATATCCGAACTAATCCATGATTTTGGACCCATTTTTTTTTACCTTCATTTCTTCAATTTATCTACACAGGGACAGACATATTCACAATATTTATCCATCTTTTACAGATCAACATATTTTTCGATAAAGATATTTTAACCATGAGTAGGCATGTGTATCCTTCCAACAAAACCATTAATCTACTTTTGTCTTACAATAAACTAAAAGTAACATCTTAAAATAAACTAAAAGAAGCAAGCTCTGATCCCTGAATATTGCTCATTTCATTCTCTGCTATATCTTCTTTCTCATTTCATTGTACAAGCCTATTTATAGGCATAAATAGTTAGCATTAGGTGGACATCCATACCCATGCAAATGGTGATGGTGCCACCTCAAGCTTTGACAGTAATGAATGAAGAAACCTCAAGTAGGTTTTGTCAAGGAGGTGGGCATTCACACTCATACAAGAGGTGATGGTGCCATCTCACTTGTTTCAACGCTCTCTCTGGAATGACTACCATTTTAAGATATTGTCCATCACTGGTGTTGGACATGCGAATAATGCCTCATTAAAACTTTGCTAGAAAAACCCAATGGGACAAAACCTCAGCAAAAGGGAAAAGAGTATAATGTGAAGATTGTCCAAAGTATTTTGCAACAATTAGGTATCCTCCTGATAAAATGCTCCCTTAGTAAGCCCAACAAAGGGAGGAGATTGTAAAATCGCCGTATTCCATTACCATGCAACGATATTTGAAAAATGACATTCAATCTCACGTCTCTTCTAGAGTACATGAGTATATCATTGTGCAATATAATTTGTTTTACCACCATTGTTGCTCATTAAAAACCTTGTCAGTATAACTCAATGGAAAAATTTGGAGGAAGGAAAAAATAGTATAGCATTTTTCAGGAAGATGGTGGGTACGGATAATGTTGTCTTATTAAAACCTTAACAGGAAAGTCTAGTGGGATAAAATCATGTCAAAGGAAAAAAAGTACAACCACCAATTTTGCATACCTCAGGATGCTTCATGCGCATGATGTTGCCTCGTTAAACCTTGATCGGAAAATTTAGTGAGAAAAACCTTGTCAAAGGAAAAAGAGTACAGTATGTATAAATAAAATATAACATACTTCTATATGATTTCTGTAGCATAGTTCTGGATGCTTTCGTAATACATTTCTAGATGATCTCGTAACGTACTTCTGAATGCACATGGGAGAGGGTAGGTATGCTTCTAGATATCCTCCCTGATAATGACTTCCCCTTTATGATAGTAAAACTTTAATTACTTTGATGATTAAGCCAACACATGTCAATCTCGTAAACCAATTCCAAAATGTTGATTGAGGAAGTGTTTTGATGAAGATATCTACAAGTTTGTCACTAGACTATGTTTGACTTCAATCACATGGTTCTTCTGAAACTTATGTAGGTAGAAAAACTTTACTGGGATGTGTTTCATTCGATCTCCTTTGGTGAAATCTTCTTACACTTCAACAATACATGCAACATTATCTTCATATATTGCAGTCTTGTCGATTAATTAGTTTGTTTAAAAGATAGCCAAGAAATAGTTGCACTACAACTCATAAATACATAATATGTCTGTAATGTGACCCTTATGGGTGTTAGACAGATAACCTGAATCTGCATAGCCAACTAGGTGGGAATGGTTAGATAAATTACATGAATAAAATAAATTCATATCAATGTTCCCATGAAATATATATAGTATAACTCTATTCCAATGTTTACAAGTCCGTGCAAAACTATACCTTGTTAATAATGGCACATAAAATGACTATACCAGGTTATGCACTTGGTGCCAAATATAATAATGCATCAATGATACTCGTATATGATACTTCAAGACCGAGTATCCTTCATTTTCTTCTTTTTGTTGATACAAGTATGTTTTTCAATCTAAAGACTGGAAAATCATGGACGTACTAAGTGGATGAGATTTTCCATGTTAAAGTGTTTACAAAATATTTTCAATAAACCTTGATGGACTAATATTCTACTAGTACTTTACTCAATTTGCAGGCTGAGACAAAATTTATTTTTCCAAGGCCTTTCATTTCAAATTATTTTTTTAAAATAATGAGCAGTATTTTCAAAGTCCAATAAGTTTTATATCATCTATACAAACTGCTATTGAGATAAAATTAGTCAGAAATTTCTTAATAAAGACACATGGACATTATTTGTATAATATTCCTTACACAACTATTCACTAAGACAATTATACTACATTGATCCAGATTGTTTCAACCCATATAAGGCACATCTTACTTTTATTAAGTATTTTTTGACTTTACTTTATGCAAAGTAAATCATTCAGGGATTTTCATGTAAATTATTTATCTATATCCTCATATAAATAAGAAGTTATGGCATCCATCAGTCTCATATCAAGTTTTCAGAAATTACAAGACTTATTAAATATCAGAATGTAGTCATATCCTAACCAGAGTATGTTTCATCAAATATCAAATGTCGGAAACATGTTTAGGTGTTCATACTATAGGTCTAAATACACCACGTTTCTCAAGGAACCCAATTCCACTTAGGGGGGGTGTATTGTATATGGATTCTTATGGAATTGATAAATAATTTGAAAAGTCCACGGACTCTTTAAATTGTCCACAGACTCTTTAAATTGTCCCGGACTTCTGCTGATTTCTTAAATCCATAGACTTTTGCTACAGACTTTCTAGAGATTTATGAAAATCCACGGACTTTGTATGAACAACTTTTACAGATTTCTAATTATTTGCAAGATAAAAAAGAAGTTGATAATGACATATCCTCTAACAAACCAAATATATTAGACATTAGAAAAATCTACAAACAGCTGGTGGGCCTTATTGCTTTGATGGATTTTGTTTATTGTAGATGAAAGGGAACATCTGCAGATTGAAAATGGGTTTATGGGTTGATTCATCTTCGTCTCCCTTGACTCTCCTGAATCTCTTGTACAGTAACACAAAGAGAAAACACATAGACAAGAGGGAACAGAAAAGGAACACAAGGGGTAACATGGGTTCAACAGGAAAGGAAAGGAACACAAGGGGTAACAAGGTATCAAGCAATACAATCCCTTTCCGTAGTTGTTTCTTCTTCAACATCCAGTAAATGACGATCTCATTAAGCAGACATGTCATTTTACTAAAATTGCAAAGAGTAGAAATTTTACGACAAAATTTTAAGGTAGCATTCCCTACCAACACACTATTCCAAGAACTAATTTTGGTTGCCCTTGCCAACTACCACTTCAATCCACTGCATAAACTCATTCTTATAGTCAGAAATAAACCTATGTATTCTCGTCCCATAAGAACATACCCGGTGCTTTGGAAGCCAATTCACACCTGTCAGGTCACATTTCATCCTGCTCACTCCTTGCACAAACACTCCAAACACTGCCCTTTAGTGTGGCCTCCAAAATAAAAGGGTTCGATTTTTCCCCTCGATTCAACATGATGGTAATGAATATTGGAAAGGAACAACTCAGATGACAACATTGTCTATGAATTAGATGGGTTGGCAAAGAACAGGTCTCATGTGTTGACGTGGCCTTTATAGAGGCAGGGAATGTGTCTTTTTGAAGGGAAAATTAGGTGTTTGAAACAGATTTTTCGTCTTTTAAACGGAGGACATGGAGATGGGGAAACTCCCATACGAAGATCAGGGACATATCCTTTCACGAGTTCATCTTTGATTGGTTTTCACTTGTATGTAGAAATTAACACTTCCCTTGTCTGATCCTTTCATCAAATCAAAAGTCATAAATAGGGAAACAAAAGAGAAAGGATGGTTGGGGAGGTCATGTTTAAGCATGTTATAACTATATTATTTGTTTGCTTCATTTTATTCAATAAAAAAACAAAGAACTTTGGGAGACTTTTTTTCACGTTGAAATCTTTGATATGGAGGCTGGCAAATTATTGAACTTTGTTATTTATACCTAACACTACAAAGTCCATGAGAATCCATGATTTTCCAAATCCATAAATATGAATGATATTTTGAATACCCTAAACTTTTGTGGACTTTCTGAAATCCATATTGAATACCCCTAGAACTTTGTGGATTTCAGAAAGACTTTTTAAAATCCTAATTGAATACCCCTAGACTTTTGTGGACTTTTTAAAATCCAAATTGAATACACTTGGATTTTCAAAATCCATGGAATTTATTAAATTGCCCACAAAATCCAGATACAATACACCCCTTTAGATAACATCTTTTCAATTTGACCAGTCATTTTTTGTCTACATCCATAGATCCTTCGTGTTTAATATCATTATTTATATCAATCACCTTTTGAAATTATGGGTAACTATCATATATGTGAAAATGTCATCAATGATCATTGCATGTGGTTCGACATTTCTCCTTAATATATTGATATCTCATTATTATCAGGTACCTGAGCCTTTTGGGTTTTTCTTTAATCACTTCAGGGATAAGAATAACCTTCTTCAGGAGTGTTATGTATATACTTCTGAAGCCATGACCTCTTCAAGAACGTCATGTAATGCTACTGCTTACATGTAAAATTTCTTCTGGAGCCCCACCTCTTCAAAAGCGTTATATGCTGCTACTAATGGAGTCATAACCTCTTTAGAAGCGTTATGTAATGCTACTGATGAAGCTTCATGTACCACTTCTTCTGTAGCCATAACTCTTCATGAGTGTTGTGTAATGCTACTGCTAGAGGTTCGGGTATATCTTCTTCTGGAACCTGTACAACTTCTATAGGACTTTTAAGAATTGTTTTTTTGGGAGCATTAGGGCATGAATCCTTAATAATTTAGCTTTTCCGGATAGTTTGAATCTTTGAAACCTATAGGTCTGCCATGCTTCTGGCATGCCACTTGCAAAGTATGTTTGGGCAAACAAGTATAGACCTAATGCCTTTAAAGAATTCATTTGCAATAGAGATAAAGCAGAACAAGTACTTGCCCAGGTGAGAACATTTATTCCAATGCTTTACATATCATCACTGCATAGAGATTAAATCTATACAATAAGGAAAGACATGGTTGGGTACAACGTGAAATGAATTTCTTGTGGAGCGTAGAGTTTGCACCTACACCGTGGTGTAGATGATGTTAATATAACATGTGCAATAATTTTATAGGTGAAAACTGGCGAGTGTAGTCATTACATATTCGAAGGTCGTCCAGGAGTTAGGAAGAGAACTATGGTGTGGGCTCTATGAGAGAAGCCTTTGGACCTGCAAATTTAAATGTAAATGACTTCAAACTCAATTAGACTTCTTGATGTAAGTTATCAGTTAATATAAAGTATAAATGAAAGCATTTACGATATATCCGGAGACAATAACAAAATAAAGACGATCACATATAACTAACCTACTGGAATTCAATTGATCCTTAAAAATTCCACACATAAGAAAAGCGTGACTAAGCTTATATGGAAAAGAAAAAGACAACCACCGGAATAATAATCTACGAAGAAATTGATGAAATCTTTGTCACTAAAATAACATAAAAATTCTATATTAAATAAAAGTGAGAATCATAAACACCATTATTCATCGTGAAAGCATAAAACGAATCAAATACTAATTAAGTGCGTTACATCTAGGAGTTCACCTCTTCGCCTGGGTGGAGTTTAGTTACACATGGTGAAGGTGAAGACAACAACAACGGTGTGGAGCTTCATCAACATGGCAGCGCGTGGTGGATCAGCGATGCGCACCTCGCTGGACAACGCTTTCATTGTTGTCTTACTGCTGCGTCTTGGCTGTTGTTGCATGTGTTATCTGTTGTCCTGGATAGCATATGCGCTGCTGTCCTACGTCTTAGCTACGACTGCGTTATGCTACTACTGCTGCATTATGGCAGCTCGTCTCCCCCCACTCTCTTCTCCTTTTTTTCCCAAAAAAGAGAAAAACCAAACTCCTCTTACTGCCGTCCTTCTGTTGCCAAGAAAACCCTTATTGGGCCCAACTGAAACTCTTATTGGGTCCAATTGAAACTCTATTTGTTTAAACTAAAACTCCTTACTGGGCCCAATTGAAAACCAATACCTAATTGTAAACATAAGGGATCCTCCTATTGGTGGATTTCTTTGTTTTGAATTCTATATCAATAACGGGTTTGGCTTATGTTCATCTATATGAATTCTTTGTTCCCACCAAAATTCAAAACTAATTTTCTTTATTATTTTTTTGGTTATCTTAAATCTTTGGCTTTAGTGTCTCGCCGCTCCATTTCGTCAATTTGTCTATGAATTTCCAAATTCGCCACGCTAATGCACCTTTTGTCATTTAAACTCCAAACTCTAACAAAAAAAAACAATTAAACTAAAAATACGCTATTCGAAACACTAACAAATATAAATTAGGAGGTATATTATGAAATAATTAATGTAACATCAAGCGCAAATGTCAGAACATTCGAAGATTGTCCAGTGGAGTGAGATCTTCCTTCAGCCTTTGAAAACCCAAAAGCATATTCTTTAAGTAAGAACATCTGAAGAGTGCAAGAGCATCTCAAGAGTGCACTAATGTAGAAGATAATGCTTACAGCGGTGAAATTTATAAGCCATCATATAGATGCATTGGCCTCAGCCTAAATAGACGTTCAGCCATTTAAATGCTAGCATTGAATACCATATGGAAAATGAGGAGAGTGACGGTTCTCCTAAGGAAACTCCACAGGTCCACGTTCAATCCAATCAATTGATGTTGCACACAACCCCATTAATCTTGGGGAGTAACCGATACTTCTACTGTCTTGCATATCTACACCGTAGGTGTGACACCCTGCAATCCCTATGCTGTACACGTGGCACCACGATCATGCAACATGACCTAGTTTTGCTTATATGGGCCCATGGCTTGGCCTTCTATCCGAGCACACTCTACCATGTGCGTCGGCGCAAGCAGTAGAGGCCCTAGTCATTCTTGACACACGAAGCACACCCACATACCACTAGCTGATTTAAGTTACCTCCTTTTTAAATTTTTACTGAAATTACGTGAAAACTAATCCGCACAATCAATCCGATTTTGGAGTAGGCTTGCACGCCCATAACGGGCAGGAGCCCTAGCCAAGCCAGGCAAGCTAGTCAATTTCGACTAATGACGACGACTTATGCTTCATCCGACGCCTAGTTCGCTGCGTGCGAATGTGATGGCTTAGGAAGTGAGAGTCTAATCAACACTTCTCATGCCTGATGATTGATGACTCGCAAGGGATCATGCTTCCTTCGCGAACGATGATCGTGGGAAGCCGATCAGGTAAGCCTAGTTAGTGACGACTGATAACGATTAGCTTCTTATCAGCCCCCAAACCGTAGCTCGTTGCATGCGGGTGTAATGGTCTGAAAGGTGGGAGCCTAGTTAGCCGACTGATGCCCGACGGCTTGCCACGGACAACTACTCTTCTATATACCATGGTCACTGAGTCTCCAACTCCCAAACCTGTACCTCGCTTCGTGCTGGTGTGATGGTTTGGAGGGTGGGTAGCCTAGTAAGTTCCGACTGATGCGACAACTTGCCACAGGACCATTGCTCTTCTACAGACCATGGTCGCCAAAATTTTCCAAATCTGTAGCTCGATTCGCATTGATGTAGATGACTTGGAAGGTGAGAGTCTAGTCAGTTTTGACTGATGTCGACGGCTTGCCATGGCACCATTGCTTTTCTGCAGACAATGGTCGCCAAATTTTCTCAAATCTGTAGCCCGCTCCGCGTGGGTGTAGATGGTTTGGAAGGTGGGAGCCTAGTTAGCTCCGACTGATGTCGATGACTCACCACGGGACCAATACTCTCTTACAGACCGTGGTCGCTGAATTTTTTCATCCCAAATCTATAGCTCGCTCTGCGCAGGTGTAGATGGTTAGAAAGGTGAGAGCCTAGTAAGCTCTGACTGATATCAACGTCTCACTTCGGGACCATGACTATTTCTCAGAACAATGGTCGCCGAATCCTATTACAGCTAAAGCAGCGTCTTCACGCCCACATAGGCTGACATTCCGTTATCAACAATGGCCATTTGAGCCTACTTTAATCCGTTAAGCGCGGACGAATGCTACACGGGAGACTAGCCTGAGCTTACGAAACTTGACTCGGGCCGAGTGCTCTTGCTCAGCTACAGACGACAAAACATGTGCACGACTACATTAGTTTACTCATAGCAACGACCGCAACCGATAGTCGAACATAAAACCTGAGCCTCCAATGGCTTATCTCAAGGATGAGCTGCAACCTGGGTAGAGTAACCCGCTGCCAAACTATTCGCAGAATGTTCACTATTGGACATAACCTCGTGATATCAACTCTGAGACCTCATGAAAGTACAGATCAGAATTACTCGCGGCATAAACGGTCAAGCTCTCAACATCAGACTGACCACTCGTCTCCCTGCTAACCCAACAAGGCCTAAGTCAAAATAAAACGACAAGGCAAAGTATCAAGCATGCAACAGGGAGACCGAACAGAATACTAGTACAAAACATACTCAAAAGTAACATGTTTTCATTAACCGTTGAAACAAAAGGTACATATGAACGAAATTTAGTCCTCATCAAGAAGATGTACAATTACAGGGGAACTAAGCATAACAGGAGAAGTAGGAGTAGCTTCTGTGTGTGCCTCAACGTGAGCGTCATGATTCAGATCGCTATCTTCCTCTGACAGCTCAGAGATCACTCCGAAGTCTGCAAAGGTCACCTTCCTGTAATAAGAAAGGTCTCAGTCCAGATGCTCCTTTCTTTATCAGCACCAACAGTCCTAACCTCCCATGCTCGATCCTGCGGAATTCAAACGTGCCTTGCGCCTTGAGAAGCTTTTTCTCGTGTGCCTTTACTTTAGCAAGCTCACACTCCAGTAGCTCTAACTTGGATGTCAGTACATCAGTCTGAGACTGCTCATCAATCAGGCTACTTTTAACTGCCTAAGTTCATGCTGCTCCATGAGAAGTTGGTCCCTAGCTTTCCTTGCTTCCCGAGCGTTGAATTCCACATTGGCATCTAAC